>JADBJO010001093.1:345022-360022 GCA_016801955.1 Conus betulinus
CTTAAAATGAAAATCGGATGCCATGAGTATAACGAGAATAGGCCATACTTTGCGGGTTTTTTAAAACAAATCTCGTCAGTACATTTGAAACTGTGTAAATTTTTTAGTTTGATCAAAAATAACTTGTGATCCTGTGTTTAGCACTACTAATGACTACCTCATCACCGCATTATTAGATTTTGTGCACATACACGTTCCATGATGTTTTGTATTACATGTGTGACTCGTGTTTTGTTGCTCATATATTGCTTAGACGGTGGATTATTGCCCAGGGAAAGAGAACTTTGAATGCAAGGGTAAATATAAATAGATGAAAAACCAATGTCTTTCTTAGGATTCATGTATATCTATACATTTTGTACATATTTTTTAGGGGGGGGGGGGGGGGGGGGGGGGGGGGGGGTATACGACTGTCCACTTTAATGGTCACAAATATTATAAAAAAAAAAAAAAAAACAACTTGGTATTTGAAAGAAAATTATCCTCTACGTCTGCAAGGTTTTGCTGTAAACATTACGAGAACTTGGTATTTGAAAGATGTAAATTATTATCCTCTACGTCTGCAAGGTTTTGCTGTAAAGATATTACGTTTGGGATGAATTCTGACAATAGAAACTATATAAAAGAATAGGGTGTTCAAAGTTTTTACTGGTGTTTTTGTTTCGATTTTACCTGTTTCTATTCACCAATTTGTCCCTAGTAACTGCCTACATATTACCGTGACATTTTCCCTCCGGTCTGTCTACCAGTAAACTTGATGGAGTACTTAAGTGCTTTTCTCTCCAGTCCTTCTTTCCCCCTCCCCCTTTATCAGGCTCTCACGATGCTTTCAGCGCCCTCGTGCCCAAAGCCGCTCTTCAACAACTCGGTTTAGTCCAGAAATAATCAAAGTCAGCCCCCACCCTCACTCACACCACCTCACTCTCACCACTCCCGTGTTTCTGTCTACATTCTTCTCACTTCCATCTTTGAGAGCAGTAAACAGCCCCCCCCCTTCTTCTCCCCCCCCCCCCCCCCCCGCCCCCTACCACCTCACCATTCTCAACGGTGGTTTAGCTGTAACGGTTTGTTGACTGAAAACTTCACAGCGGGGTAAGGGAGAAAAAAAGGTATGGAAGAGGGGGGGGGGGGGGGGGGGGGGGGCAGGGGGGGGGTTAGGGAAGGTGAGAGTGGAGGAAAGAGGGTTGGGGAAGGGGGGGGGTGCTATTTGTACGTCACAGTGGACTGCGGCAGATTGACATGAAGTGGATGCAGAGCCAGTGACGGAGCTGATCGAAAAACTGTTTGAGTTGGTCATCACGACGCTGTTGGCCTGTGGAGTGGTTAGTGTTTAGTTCACCAACCCACCAGGCAGTGCAGTGAGGGATGCGAGCTGACACAACGAGAATAGCTGCAGAGCAAAGGCTTCCAGTCTCAACAACAACAACAAAAAAGATTTTTCCAGCTTTGGATTTTTAATTTCCTGTTCTGTGTTTGTTTCTTTCTTCTTTATCCCCCCCTTCCCCCTTCCGTCTGTTTTTCTTTTCTTCTTCTGTTTGTTTTTTTTAACAGTAAAGGGGAAGGGGTTACATGATAGCTCTGTTTTCTGGAAACACGACAACAGCTCCTGTCTATGATATTTTCAGTAAAAGAAAGTTCTGAATGAATGAGTTGTTTGCAATAAATTATTGTGTCATGTTTGAGGATATTTTCTTTCTTGTTTTGATTGGTGGTTTCAGTTTCAGTTTATCAGTTTGTCTCTCTAAGTTACAAGGTACTATCAAAGTGCCTACGATGACCTTACCATTCCAGTCTCCACCACCAAAAATGGGCAGAGTCCTTCAGCACTTCCCTTGACTGACCGCCCTGCACTTTGAATGTTCTGTTGCCCCTGTCCTCTTCCCTAGTCACCACTATTGTGAAGCTCTCTCAAGTATCAGTGCTGAAAGGCACGGGATTAATCCCCTTCTCACCCCCATTCCTCTCACCCTTCAGTTCCACTGAAGAGGACAGTAAACAGGTGCTGTGACCGTTTCCAACAGTTGTGCAGCTGTCGTGCTTTGTTGACTCTACACTTCAGGCAGGGGCCGTATCTACGTCACAGCGGTCACCGGGTGATTGGTTGTGTGAAGTGGATGTGGACCCCCGTGCCAAAGCCGGCCCGGGAAGCTGTTTGATTTGGTATTCATGAGAAAGGGGGCCGTTGTTGGTAGAGATAATGAGGATTGGAGTGGGTTTGGCGCTTTGTTCACAGAACCGCCATGCAAAGCTGGGAATGGATACAGACAATACAAGAATGGTCTGGTGTCAGGCAGACTTTCACTGAATTTACATGGGCACACTCTGGTATTTGTTTTCTTACTGTATACATACATTGTTCTTTCTGTCTTTTTTTTTCTTTCTTTCTGCGTACACAGGCTGATACCCTTGTGGACACTACCTGTATAGACAGGCAGTGGAGTTTTGTGTGTATGACTGTTTTTTTTTTTATCCTGCCGTTAAGGCAGCCTTACTGCAACTTTGGGGAAAGTGCATGCAATGTGTAACGTGTCATCCATACCAATGGCCAAACTGGCCTTCTCTTCCAAAAGTTGGTGATGGGATTTTACGTGTGTACAAGATGTTGTGCGTGCGTCCACACATGGAACCTCGGTTTTATAGTCTCATTCGAAGGACTGTATGGGGAATGGAGTCAGAACCAATGTTAACTCCAAGGGAAAAATCCTGCTGTACCGAAATTCAAACCCGGAAAACCAGGATCACGAATCCGGCGCTCTACCAACTGAGCAATTCCGGCCCCCTTTCTGTCTTTCTGTCTTTTGTTTCTTTTCCTTTTGTTTTGAAGTGAGAAGAAAAATTAGGGTGTCAGTGGACAGGAAGAGTACCGGCGAGATTAGTGAATATTGGGAATCTTTATAATTGATTTGTTATTCTTCGTTATGCCATTATTGTGGTGCTTAAGTATTTTAACGCTTTGTTTTTTTTGGGCAACACAACAGTTTTCAAAGTCTCAACAAAGTTATCCGAGATGTTGTCAGAGCCCACTATCTTTCCCCCTCTTCTCTCTCTCTGTGTGTCTCTGTCTCTGTCTGTCTCTGTCTCTCTCTTCCCCTCTCTATTCTTTTCTCTGTCTTTCTCTTTCGTGGCTGAGTCCTTCCCGTTTTACACAAAACAACACAACACACAACAAACACACACACATACGCGCACACATGCATGACACAGACACAGACACATACACACACACACACACACACACTCACACACACGCACACACACACACACACACACACACACACACACACACACACACACACACACACACACACACACACACACCTTTGCCCCTGACATGTTTTTCACTTGGTTCCCCCCCCCCCCCCCCCCCCCCCCCCCTCCCCTCCAGTGTCTTGGCATTGACCAGTAACAATAAAACCCACCTAAGTGCTACCAGTCCAGCCCCCACCACCACCTACCCCCATTTTTTGTTTAGGGCTGCCCAAACATTGGAGACAACCATTCTTACCTCTTCTACTGGAGAAGAGCAATGAAAACTGTGCTGCCTCCAACTGCAGCTAAATGTATCCTGCTTTTCTTTAGACTGTATAAAGTTACGGTTGGGTAAGGATGGGGTAACGTTCAGGGTGTGCTTGGGTCTGTGAAGTGGACATGGATATGATGCCAGAGCTGGTCAGAGAAGTGCTGAAGTTGCTATTCGCGATGGTGGCAGACTTTCTTGTGGCGGGTTGGCGTGCTTGAGTGTATAGGACTTTGTCTACAAACCTGCTCTGCAATGATGAATGCCCATGAACGATAAGGTTGAAATCACTGCTGGATAAAGAGGTTCAGTCTGAAGTCGAACACGTTTGGGGTTTCAGAGTTTATTTATGCAAAGTTTTTTTTTTCTTCTTTGTGTTCATTGTTTTATATCTCTTTAGTTCGCTTCTTTTTTGGTGATATTTTCTTTTCTTCTTCTTTCTTAAGCAGGCTGGAGGAGGAGGAGGAGAGGAGGAAGGTTGTGTGGAGTAGAAGAGGTTGCGTGATGAGAGCAGAGAAGGCTGGCATCTTTAAAGCTCATTTTGTTCGTTCATACTGCAGTTTAAAAATCATCCATTCTGCTACAGCTGGAGAGTGTAGGATTCATGTAGTTTTGGATGTTTTGATACTGTGTGTAACAGATTCAGAATTTAGCTTGTCTGTCTGTTTACCATTTAGTGCAGGTAACGGTCGATGTTCTGGCGTGACCTTTTCCCCTCCATTACCAGCCAGTAATTGTCCCAGCCTTTCTGTGTGTTTCACCCACTGCCTAGTATTTGCAGCCACACTAATGCCTCTAACCTCTACTCCACTCCTACGGCTAAAAACCTCTCTCCATCAACACAGCTTTGCTCAGAATCAGTCGAGGCGCACTAACCCCACCTGTCCAACATCCGTGCAACCTGTATTCTTCACGTTCTCCACTTCCACCTGTTTTGCGGCTTTATTGCGCTGTTGAATGCATGCTATGTCCTTATTTGGCCCCTTGGTCTTATAGGACAGAAAACGTTTTGACTGGCACTAAGAGCTTGAGACGAGGCCATTGAATAAAAGATAGTAGCAGAAGGTAATGCTTCTCAGGACTCCACTCAGATCAGTGTCAGGTTACTCCAGTCAAACTTTGGGAGCAAGAGTTACCCTACTTGTTTGTTGTTCATGACTAATATAGTTAAAGTCTTATGCAGGTAGCCAATCCTAAACGGAGGAGTGAGGGTGTTGGGAAATGTTGGCCCGAACTATACCATCTTTAGTTCAATGATGGAACTCATTCTCTCTGTGCCACCCGGATCGAGTTCTTTTACGTTAAGGCAGTGGGTACAGTTAGGACTTAAGAAACATAAAAAGTTCGGGGGGGGGGGGGGGGGGGGGGGGGGTCACTGGGGTCAGGAGGTGTGATGGACATTTTGAAGTGGATGTTGGCTGAGCGCCAGAGCTGTTCAGGCTTGTTGTGTGTCGTGCTCATTGAAGCGTTAGTGGTGAGAGTGGCGGATAAACTAGCTGGGCTTTATCTACCAAACTACCAAGCAGTGCAGCATGTATTACCATACCAGCTAGAGAAATTTACACTGCTGCACAAACTGTACCCCAGCTTTAAGTCAGGTAGAATTTAAGTCAATGAACTTGGGAAAAATATTTGTTCTCTTCTGTTTGTCTGTCTGTCTTTGTCCACTGTATTATACTGTTTGTGATTAACTATTACTTGCCTCCCCCCCCCCCCCCCCCCCCGAGATTGGATGGATGTGGATATGTTATGGAACAGAAGATGACCCATCATCTGAGTCATTAAAAGATTTAGTTTCTTATCCATGTACTATTGGTTGGCAAAAAGTGTTGATTTTAACGTTTACTGGTGACCTGGACATTATGATAAAGCCAGTCTGTGGAAAAACGTGTGTGCGTGTGTGTGTGCGTGCGTGCGTGTGTGTGTGTGTGTGTGTGTGTGTGTGTGTGTGTGTGTGTGTGTGTGTGTGTGTGAGTGTGTGTTTGTGAGAGAGAGAGAGAGAGAGAGAGGAGAGAGAGAGAGAGAGAGCGAGAGTGAGAGAGAGAGAGAGAGGAGGGGGAGAGAGAGAAAGGAGAGAGAGATGACCTTTGAGAAAACGCACATGACCTTTGCTTGTTATATTCTTGAGGAGTTGAAGCCGTGTTACCCCCCACAACGTACGAAAGGTCTACGTGGAGCAGTGTTTGAAAACAGGTCAGTGAATGAACAGTCTGTGAACTGTTAGCAACACCTCTGAAGGTAGACTGAAACTCGGTCCTAAATTCCGGTTGAATACACAGAGTGAAATCCCTGTCTGTTTAGCTTTTCTGCGCTCTGGCATTTCTAGAAATAATGTAGGGGGTAGAGAGTCACAGGTACGTAAGCATGCGTACACCACACTCACAAAACCATGCACTAAGTACTTACAGTTATTGGCTTGCGTGCATGCACAGATAAACGAAACAATCTTATACACATAGCCACTCACTTACACATACACATATGTGAGCATGATAACACATATAGTTACACTTACACGTGCTCATGCATACACACGGCATGCACGCATACTCATACAAATACAGACAGACAGACACACATACATGCGCACTCATACACACATGTTCACTGAGACACACACACACACACACACACACACACACACACACACACACACACACACACACACACACACACACACACATACCACCACGATCACAACCACCATCACCACACCACCACTATACACACACAGCAATGAACACATACACAAATGTACGCATTCACATTGACATAACACACAGAGTCGTGTGTGGCCTATCAAGGGATTACTCAAAATTACAGACTTTTGTATTTCTTCTTATGAGAACATGAACTGAAATTCTGTAACATTGATATGATTCGTTGCAGTGTAAGAGGAAGAAGTTGGGGTTCGTCAGGACTACCTTCTGTCCCCCTCACTGTCCAGCATGTTCCTGGAATGGGTCATGGCTGATGCACTGGAAGATCACGTCAGCACAATCCGCATTGAAGGAAGCAGCATCACAAATCTTTGGTTTTCAGGTGACAGCAATGGTCTGGAAGGTAGTGAACAAACACTCGCTAAGCTAGTTGAACGACACGATGAAACATTAACAAGATGTAGCGTGAAAACCAGCGCCGAGAAGACCAAGTTGTGGCCAGCCATAACACCAACATCAATACTTATATAAATGTCCACTGTCAGAAGCTAGAATCTGTTCAAGAATTCACCAACCTGGGATCCATCATTAGTAGTGTGGGATCCAAAACAGAAATCCTCAAGGGCAGCAAAGACAACATCGACACTATCTGGATTCAAACATACATGGAAGGACAAGAGCATCTCCATAAAACGCGAAATTAGATTGCTATGTGCACCGGTACATTCCATTATATTCCATTATCTTGTACTGCACTGCTGTATTCCATCTTCATGTACACATGCGATGCATGGACTCTGAGAAGGGCTCTGGAAAGAAGAGTATATGCCATGGAAATCAGATGTTACCGTAAGATGATAAGCACCAGATACACTGATCACGTCACTGTTCATAAGCGCATCAAATTATCAGGCAGCGTGAAGAACCGCGTGAAGACGTACTGACATCCGTCACGAAACGAAAGCTACGTTAGTATGGCCACGTATCCCTTCAAGGAATCGTTGAAAAGGGGAGACGGGGGAGGAGGCAGAGAAAACGATGATGGACTGCCAACATTGCAGAGGGACAGGGAAGCCATTTGCAGAGACCCAGGCCTTGGGACTCAACAGACAGGACTGGAGGAATCTGGTGAACTGTTCTTCAGTGTGGTGCCCCGTTGACTCCTTATGGACTTAACAGAGGAGGAGGGAGGAGGAGGAGGAGGAGGAGGAGGAGAAGAAGAAGAAGAAGAAGAAGAAGAAGAAGAAGAAGAAGAAGAGAAGCAGCAGAAGGAGGAGGAGAAGGAGGAAGGGAGGGGGGGGGGGGGGGGGAGAAGAAGAAAAAAGAAGAAGAAGAAGAAGAATAGAAGAAGAAGAAGAAGAAGAAGAAGAAAGGGGAAAAAAAGCCAAAGTCTCAAACTTCGCCTTTTTCTGTCAAAACGTCCTAGACAGTCAAAATGCTGTCATCCGGACAGAAAAAGGGCGTAATCAGACGTCATGGCATCATGTCTCCACTTCAAAACCTTTTCAGGACATGAGCCCTTCCAAGGACATCGGAAGCTTAACCGAAAGTAGTCCTCACAAGGATATGAAAACAAGTACACAGACACATGGACACACAGATGGAGACAGACAGACAGACAGACACACACACCACACACACACACACACACACACACACACACACACACACACACACAGAGAGAGAGAGAGAGAGAGAGAGAGAGAGAGAGAGAGAGAGGAGAGGCACACACTCGCCAACACACACACACACACACACACACACACACACACACACACACACACACACACACACACACACACACACACACACACACACACACACACACACACACACACACACACACACACACACACACACACACACACACACACACACACACACACACACACACACACACACACACACACACACACACACACACACACACACTTGCTCAGAGAGAGAGAGAGAGAGAGAGAGAGAGAGAGAGAGAGAGAGAGAGAGAGAGAGAGCGCTTTCATTTCCTGACACTCCTTTTCCGCCCTTTATTTTCTTTTTCTTTTCGACTCTGTTGATCCAGACGGAAGGAATACTCTGTGCGCGATTAGCTTCAGGTCCAGTGAGTTGAAAGAGGGAGAGGAAGGGGGAAGGGGGGGGGAGCAATGGGGAGATCGGGAGAGATTGGCGCGGAGGGCTTCTTTAAGTTCTTATGGAAATCGGCATGTAGTCTGGAACCACAGATAGACGCTCACATACAAGTGTGGGGAGGTCGTTATCAGCTAGGCACTTGAGGCGAGACCAGCACTTCAGTGACTGTGGCGGCCAGGCCAGGCATCTGACAAGGCTTGTCCACGAGCCCCTCTTCCCAACCCTTTCACCTGTTTATTCACTTATGTATTCACTGCAGCTGGAACGCCTGTGGATTGTGGCCTCATGGCTTACTAGATATAGTGCAGGCCAGCCTTTCTCTGGTTTACCCAGTGCGCAAGTATTCATGCAAATACATAATAGCATACGTTCAAGTGAAGCAGACATGCGCATCAATACTTTAAAGCGTGCATGGATCCCATGCACAACATATGCGCGGACAGACAATTTATTCCTCACATTCCCATATGTCACACACACAAATATATATGCACAAGGGACAAATAGATGGGTGGTTGGCTCATTTGTGTATATTCTGAACAACTTCAATGTCGATGTTTTCAGATTCAAATGACTGCATTCCAACGGAAGATGAGGAGCCATGGGTGGTTGGGACAGATGACAAAAGGAAAGAAGCATGTGAATTGAATTCCAAAAGCAACAACTTCTTCTGTAGAAGAGCTTCAAAGTCTTCTTCTAAGAACAGGAACTGGCATTGTTCAGCGATGTTAGGATGAAATGACTGTTTTTCACGATCCTCTTGTTCTTCAAATGCACAATTCATCATGACAAGGTCCTGGTCGCTACCGACACACGTCATCATGACAAGATCCTGGTCGCTACCAACACAATTCATGACAAGGTCCTCCTCGCTACCAACACAATTCATGACAAGGTCCTGCTCGCTACCAACACACGTCATCATGACAAGGTCGTGGTCGCTACCAACACAATTCATGACAAGGTCCTGGTCGCTACCAACACAATTCATCATGACAAGGTCCTGGTCGCTACCAACACAATTCACCATGACAAGGTCCTAGTCGCTACCAACATCAGCTCCTGGAGATGGCCTTAGCCTGACTGATGCCAGACATGTACTGTTCCTTCACAAGGATATAGTCTGTGTGGTTGTGGTATTTACCGTTCGTGGAGGCCTTCTCCATCGTCGGGATACTTTATGCTTGCCAAGAACCGAGTTATGACCAGTGACAACTTCTAGCAGGCGAAACCCTCTATCATTGCTTGTCTTACTACAATGCGGGCCGCATGATTTCTTCCAGTCTTCATGGACATCTGCGCCCACCTTGGCATTCCAGTCACCCTGAATGATTAGAATGTCTTTCTTGTCGATGTTACTGATGACCGTTTGGAGCTGGGATAAGAATTCTTCAATCTGGTCATAACGATAGTCTGATGTAGGAGCATACACTTGCACCACTGTGATGCTGAATGATTTCATTCATAGCTGGATAGTTACATCCCTGCTGGAAACGGGGCAGCATCCTTGAACCGCGTTCTTGATGGTCTTGCTAGTGTTTGTCTTCTTCTCCACTGTAGTATAGGTCATGTCCTCCTTCTGCATGTGTTTCTCCATGGTTCTTTCATCTTACTTCAGAGAGGCCGAGTATGTGCCATGAATATGTCCATTTAATTGGTCAGTTCTTTCAGTTTTTTCCTGCCCAAGTGTTTCTATGTTCCAGGTGGCAAATGTGATGGTGTTCCTTCCACGAGTAGCCTGTGGTTTCCTCCTGGTAGCATATTTTTTACACGTTCACCCTGGTGGCGGAAGGTGTATGGTTCAGCCATTGTTGACCTGGGCTGGGACCAACACAATATGATCTCTGTCCTTTCTTCCTCATTGTGGTGGCTCTTTGGCAAAAAAGGAACCTGGCTTAGATCATCCATCTAAAAGTCAGATCTTCTTGTTGGTTTCCTCCCGGCATACCGCACGTAGTGCTGGGTTGACATGGTTATCGGTAGCAGAGAACTTCTGAGCGAACCATTTGAAGAGAGTAAGGTGAAAAACATTGAATCCCATTTACAATTGATACATATTTCGTAGTATTTGATCTCTGGTAAATTTGGAATTAATCTAAATGCTTTAATTAAGTGTTAGATGGCCCTTCTTCATGCGAGTGCACTTAAACAAAAATGTATTGGGTATAAAGGGAAAAACTATCAGAAATAGGTAGTAAGAGAGTGCACACACTTTTCTGTATTTGCGGTAATAACGCAGCCTGTGTGTTGAATGTTTTAACACGGCTTGAAAAGCAGAGCGCGGAACAAGACGAGGTTTGTCGGTACGACTGGTGTGGGAGGCAAAGCTGTCGCCGGTTTGGACTGATATTCCGTCTGAAGCTCTGTGTAGTTCACAGGCTTAGGTCACCATCTATTTTTGGATCTCTTTTCTGTGGCTGTGGTAGAACGAGTCTGAGAATATGAAAAATAAAACGAGGGGAATACAAACACATGCACGCACTCATCCACACGCACACAAACTCAGCCTATAACCCTTCCTCCCAGTTTCACGGAAGTAACACACACACACACACACACACACACACACACACACACACACGGCGTGCGCGCACACGCACACGCACGCACGCATACACACAGACACGCACGCACGCGCATACACGCAAACACACACACGCGCGCGCGCGCGCGCACACACACACACACACACACACACACACACACACACACACACACACACACACACACATACACATGAGCAAACAAAAACACTGTCGCATTTACACATGCATATATAGAAATATGCTTTTAAAAACACACACACACACACACACACACACACACACACACACACACACACACACACACACACACACACACACACACACACCACACATGAATCCACACAAAAAAACACACACGCGATGTACGCTTACACACTCTCTCTCTCTGTCTCTCTGTCTCTGTCTCTGTCTCTCTGTCTGTCTCTCTCTCTCTCTCTCTCTCTCTCTCTCTCTCTCTCTCTCTCTCTCTCTCTCTCTCTCTCTGTGGGGGTGGATAAATTGTGGTTGGGGATGATGAATGTCAAAATAAGGAAGTTGTGTTTGGACGGCACACAGATTTCCCCCGAGGCAGAATTATCCTTGTCATAAATCGGATTTCCGATGATTACTATGATGTCGTTATTGTCCTGATTAAGGTCATCCAAGTGCCTTCAGGTAGCGATAAATATAGCAACATTGCTATGGACTATTGAGAGAGAGAGAGAGAGAGAGAGAGAGAGAGAGAGAGAGAGAGAGAGAGAGAGAGAGAGAGAGAGATGGTTTTTTTGTTTCATCAGTACATAACTATGCATGACTGCATGTGCCAGACAGAATTGTACAGCAGACGGCACACGTGCTCATCAGTCTTGGTGTGTGTGTGTGTGTGTGTGTGTGTGTGTGTGTGTGTGTGTGTGTGTGTGTGTGAGTGAGCATGAGTGCGTGCGTGTGTGCGTGTGTGTGCGCGCGCGCGCGCGCGCGCGTGTGTGTGCGTGCGTGTGTGTGTGTGCACGCGCGCAATGGTTGCGTACTTGCGTGCGTGCGTACTTGCGTGCGTGTGAAATGAAACCTCTTTCTTTTATTGAAAAATGAAAAAAGGATGCTATCGAAATCTTTCTGCCTGTTAGCTTATATGGACACAGCTTGAGATTCAAAGGTCATTAAGAACAAAGTGAAGATTGTTTCAACTTTGATTATACCATGTGGATATAATGACTTGAAGACACGTTAAGATATCACGGTTGTTCAAGTTGTCTTTAACGAATTTTTATGGTCTTCCTGTTTTTTTTTGATCTGAAAACAAAACAAAACAAAAAAACCCCAGCGCCATGAATAGAACAACAACGGGACATGCTTCGATGTTGTTTTATTTAATCCTTTTGAAAAGAATATTGGAAGGTTAAATGTGATTATAATTATATTGTGAATGCATTTGCAAGTTTGTAAATTTTCCGTTGCAGGTGTAAAAACATGACTGGCATTCCTGCGTTAAGCGCTATTAATAATATTCCTCATCATATTACTATTATACTCTTTGTATGTGTAACGTAAGGGATATTTTGATTTGTAGAAGTGTGTGACTTGGTTTTGTTTTATTGCTCATATGTTGTCTGTAAACCGGATTGGTGCTCAGGAAAAGAGAACTTTCAATGCAAGTGGTATAAAACAAATAAGTGTATATTTACAGTCATTCTTAGGACTCAGGCGTCTCTGTTCGTTTGTGGGAAACCTTTTTTTTTTTTTGGTTCCGTGTCTGTCAGTTTTGATGGTCACAAGATTAAAAACAAAATTAAACTTAAAGTCCTGACTCTGGACTTTAGAGGATGTAAATTTGTTGTTCGCAAGGTTTGCAGGGGTTTTTTTTTTGTAAAGATTTTAAGATGGAATAAATCCCAAGAACAGAGAATGCATCAAGATTGATCCTTTTCACTTTTATTAGTGTTTACGATAGATTCTTTTTAGCTTTATTAGTGTTTTCTGTCTCCGTCTTACCTGTTTCCTTTCACCAGTGTTTTCAGATTGCTGTCTTCATACTGTTAAGACATTTTCCGTATAATCTGTCTAGCAGTAAATTGATGGAGCATTAAAGTGTTTTCCTGTCCAGTCTACCCCCTCTCCTCCTCTTCACCCTGTGCCCTTCCTCATGAACTTACACTGTTTTCAGAGCTCTCTTCCCCAAAGCTGCTCCTCAACAACTTGGTTTAGTTGATCGAACTCAATCGCCACCCCTGCCCTCCCAACCTCTCACTCCCCCCACTACTCCCATGTTTCTGTCTACATTCTTCTCACTTCCATCTTCGGGACACAGTCCCCCTCCCATTCCCCACAGAGGTGTAGATGTACTGGGTTGTTGACTGGAAACTGACGACCTTGTGGGATGGTGTGGACTAGCTGTTTGGAGAACTCATGGCTCACACGACCCACCCATGCTGCTGTACAGTGAGAGATACTGACACGATTGGATTAGCTGCTGAGGTAAGGCTTTAAATCTGAAGTTAAAACCCCCCCCAAAATTCTTTTTTAACTTTTTAATTTTTAGTTCCTGTTCTGTGTCTTTTCTTTCTATCTTCTTTATTTCTTATTATCTTTTATTGATTTATAGGGCAAAACAGGAAAGTATTACTTGAGAACTCCATTGCTCAAAAAGCATTAAAAGTTATTGGTTTTTGATTTAATGAGTGGGCTGCAGTGAATTATTCTAACAGACTTTCGGATAATATTTTTCTTTCTAGCTTTATTGGTGGTTTCGTTTTCAGTTTTCCTCCGAAGATGGAGTATGGCTGCCTTAATGGCGGGATTAAAAAAAACGGTCATACACACAAAACTCCACTAGTATCAACCTGTGTACGCAGAAAGAAAGAAAGAAAGTTTTCAGGTTAACAGTTTGATTTTACTTAATTATACAGGTACATGTGTACTACTATGACCTCTTCCACTCCAGTCTCTATCAGAAATAGGCCGAGTCCCTTTCTTTATCCTCTGCACTTTGAAGAGCTCTACCCGCCTTTGTCACCTTCCCCATTTAAAGCTAAAACCACTCTCCAGAACCTGTGCTGAAAAGCAAAGGACTGACTCACGCTCTCACCATTCCTCTCACCCTTCAGGTCCATTGAAGAGGACAGTAAACAGGTGCTGTGACCGTTTCCCAACAGTTGTGCAGATGTCGTGCTTTGTTGACTCTACACTTCAGGCAGAGACTATATCTACGTCACAGCGGTCACTGGGTGATTGTCTTTGTGAAGTGGATGTGGACTCCAAAACCAAAGCTGACCATGGGAACTATTTGTTCTGGTATTCATGAGAGAGGGGGCCGTATGTTTGGTGAAATAAAGAGTACTGGAGTGGGATAGGGTTTAGTGATAGGTCAACCGTGCACTGTAGGTCGTATCGCGAGCTTGTGTATGGCTCCAAAACAGAGAAGTATGGTCTCAGGTCAAGCAGTATCGTACTGGGCATAGTTTGACATGTTTTTTCTTGAGTTTCTTTCTGTCTTTAGTTCCTGTAGTTGGAATGGTCAAGGTAATTAGGGGGGTGATGGGCAGGAAAGGAGCCAGAACGGCTGGCCTGGTATATGAATCTTCACAACTTGTTTGGTCCTCCCAGTATTATGTTTCTAACGGTCTGAAGTGATAGTAACTGTGCCATCGCTGCAGTGTTCGAATTTCTTACCGTGATGTTGTTTTGGGATTACATAACGGCTTCTGTGGTGCTTTTGTTCGAGTTTACCAGTCTATCTGTTGTGCCATCCTTGTAGTTCGAATTTCTTACCGTGATGATGTTTGGGATCACATAACAGTTTCACTGGTGTTTTTGTTTGAGTTTACCAGTCTGTCTTTACGACGTTATCCAAAGTTGTTACCAGAACTTATGAACGACTCCCCTGTCCCCCCCCCCCCCCACACGCCCCTATCCCAAGCACTCCCAAGCACGACGAATCACGATGTTAGTCCTGTCCAGTTTGCACTTAGGTGGCAAATCCCCTCTCCAACGACTTGGCTTTGACCAGAAACAATGGAAACCACCATAATCCCTATCTGCTCAACCAGTCTCAGCTGACTCCTTTCTTTTTGGACTGCCTCCCCCCCCCCCCCCCCCCCCTCTCCTGTATCGATGTATCGAGAGAATAAGAAAGACAACTCTATTGTACCACACTGTAGCGCAGTTTATCACT
>JADBJO010001093.1:367522-370022 GCA_016801955.1 Conus betulinus
TCAATCACCGCTGACAAGCCGACTATGACACAACATCAGTCATCAATCACCGCTGACAACCCGACTATGACACAACATCAGTCATCAATCACCGCTGACAACCCGACTATGACACAACATCAGTCATCAATCAATCACCGCTGACAACCCGACTATGACACAACATCAGTCATCAACGACTGCTGACAACCCGACTATGACACAACATCAGTCATCAACCACTGCTGACAACCCGACTATGACACAACATCAGTCATCAACCACCGCTGACAAGCCGACTATGACACAACATCAGTCATCAACCACTGCTGACAACCCGACTATGACACATCAGCCATCAATCACCGCTGACAAGCCGACTATGACACAACATCAGTCATCAACCACCGCTGACAAGCCGACTATGACACAACATCAGTCATCAACCACCGCTGACAAGCCGACTATGACACAACATCAGTCATCAATCACCGCTGACAAGCCGACTATGACACAACATCAGTCATCAACCACCGCTGACAAGCCGACTATGACACAACATCAGTCATCAACCACTGCTGACAAGCCGACTATGACACATCAGCCATCAATCACCGCTGACAAGCCGACTATGACACAACATCAGTCATCAATCACCGCTGACAACCCGACTATGACACACAACATCAGTCATCAATCACCGCTGACAACCCGACTATGACACAACATCAGTCACCAACCACTGCTGACAACCCGACTATGACACAACATCAGTCATCAACCACTGCTGACAACCCGACTATGACACAACATCAGTCATCAACCACCGCTGACAAGCCGACTATGACACAACATCAGCCATCAATCACCGCTGACAAGCCGACTACTATGACACATCAGCCATCAATCACCGCTGACAAGCCGACTATGACACAACATCAGTCATCAATCACCGCTGACAACCCGACTATGACACATCAGCCATCAATCACCGCTGACAACCCGACTATGACACAACATCAGTCATCAATCACCGCTGACAACCCGACTATGACACAACATCAGTCATCAACCACTGCTGACAACCCGACTATGACACAACATCAGTCATCAATCACCGCTGACAAGCCGACTATGACACAACATCAGTCATCAACCACTGCTGACAACCCGACTATGACACAACATCAGTCATCAATCACCGCTGACAAGCCGACTATGACACAACATCAGTCATCAACCACCGCTGACAACCCGACTATGACACAACATCAGCCATCAATCACCGCTGACAAGCCGACTATGACACAACATCAGTCATCAATCGCCGCTGACAACCCTAGTATGACTCAACATCAGTCATCAATCAAAGCTGACAACCCTACTATGACACCACATCAGTCACATCAACTACCTGATGTTCCACCAGGTGAATTCTGACAACTTTGTTGTAACTGGACTGACGGAAGCTGACAGACATCGGCAAATGATGAAGCCCGATACACCGATGCTGATGAATAACAGACAGAGCTGAGAAACAAAAACGACGACGTTTAAAGCAAGTCGTTTTCCATTCAGCTTCTTTCCGAGTAAATCAACCCTGCCTTTGACGTCAACCAGATGAACGATGTCTTTTAGCGCTAGAGGTCAAAAAAGGAAATCCTTTGTAATCATGTTCATCCATTTTTCTTCACTTGTTGAAGGAAAAAAAAGTATTGAAATATGGATATGGCACTCTGACGTTCTCCAAACAGCAAAGAGAACATGTCAAAGAGCTTGAACTCGTCATTTGCACACACGCAAACCAACCCTAACTTTAATTGAACCAAGAGAAAAACTGATAATACATATTGGAAGAGGAAAGATCGGAGGGGGTTGAAGGGGTTGGGATGAGGGTTACGGGGCAAAGTTTAGAGTTGAACGGTAAAAGAGTCCAGCTTTTGTTTTTGACAACGAAGAAGAGAGAACTGGTTCCAGGTATGTGGCCGCGACAGAGAAGAAGAGTGGCGGTTAACAGTTAACTGTCTTAATCGGTGAATTTAGAAACAGAGCGGATTTAACACGAGTCGTAGAGAAAAAGAGGGGGTGTAGAGGGAACGACAGTCACAGAGATAGGTATGGGGAGAAAGAGTTTTCGTTTTGGTTCTTGCGGTGCTTCAGTTTTGTCATCGGTTAACAGTAACTTATTCTGGGTCATCCAGATGGTGTTTTTTTTTTTAATCATCTTAAGGAAGCAGAAGTATTCCTCGCATAAAAAAGAATAAGATCTGATCGGTAGGAAGTGCCATTAGAACTATCATCACCCCAGAAAGTTTCTGGTCTCTGTTTCACAGCAACCTGCAAGCCCCGTGGTCTGGGAATGAACTGATCAACAATGTCTACATGCCGATGTGACCACATGTGGTTGTGACCTTTACTGTCCATCCTGCAATGTTGTCAGTCCAACTTCCCTCCTGCTATGTTGTCAGTCCACTTCCCTGTCCATCCTGCTATGTTGTCAGTCCACCCTGTCCATCCTGCT
>JADBJO010001093.1:375022-380022 GCA_016801955.1 Conus betulinus
AGGACAGTAAACAGGTGCTGTGACCGTTTCCAACAGTTGTGCAACTGTCGTGCTTTGTTGACTCAACACTTCAGGCAGGGGGGCCGTATCTACGTCACAGCGGTCACTGGGTGGTTGGCTGTGTGAAGTGGATGTAGACCCCCGTGCCAAAGCCGGCCCGGGAAGCTGTTTGATTTGGTATTCATGAGAAAGGGGGGCCGTTGTTGGTAGAGATAATGCGTATTGGAGTGGTTTGGCGCTTTGTTCTCAGAACCACAGTGCCATCTAGGCTGATCTAGTTACGAGCTGATACAGCTCCAGAACAGAGAAGTATGGTCTGGAGTGAAGCACACTTCTGGCAAGGTCAAATGTTCGGTCTTCTTTGGACATGTATGCTTTTCTTTCTTCTCTTATTTTTTGTTGTTTTATTTTAAAGGGTCAAGGGAAGACAGGGTGGTGGTGGACAGAAAATGTGCTGGAAAGGCTGGTGTGCTGTCTGAATCATTGTATGTTTTCCTGTGTGCTGTCTGAATCATTGTATGTTTTTCTGTGTGCTGTCTGAATCATTGTACGTTTTCCTGTGTGCTGTCTGAATCATTGTATGTTTTTCTGTGTGCTGTCTGAATCATTGCATGTTTTCCCGTGTGCTGTCTGAATCATTGCATATTTTTCTGTGTGCTGTCTCAGGGTACTGTTTTATCACCAGTGCTTTTTACTCTGTACACAAATGATTGTTCAGGAAATGATTCAACTTTGTACATTAAATATTCAGATGACTCAGCACTTGTGGATCTTTCCAACTCTGATTCTGTTTACTTCAAGGAGGTTCAAAGATTTGTTGACTGGTGCGATCATAACTATCTTGATCTGAATGTAACAAAAACAAAAGAAATGTTGATTGATTTTAGAAAGAATCCAAAAGCTGTACCACCACTTTTATCAAAGGTGCTGAAGTAGAACGTGTTGAATCATACAAATATTTAGGAACTTTTATAGATAATAAGCTGAATTTTAAATCCCATGTTGAGTATGTCCACAAAAAAATGTCAAACCAGATTATATTGTCTTCGCAAGCTGCGATCATTTCATGTGAATACTGACATTCTTCGGACATTTTATTCATGCTTCTTGGAATCTGTTCTAACTTTCTATTTATGTGTTGGTATGGTGGGTTGACTGTGAAGAGCAGAAATGTGCTTGAGAAAGTGGTGAACGTGGGAGGAAAAATCGTTGGTGAGAGACAAAAAAGTCTGAGTGAGCTATACAGGTGCCGTGTTGTTTGTAAAGCGAAGAAGATTACGTGTGACCAGACCCACGTTCTTGCAAATCAGTGACCTTCTTCAGTCAGGACGACGAAGATATCGATCGGTTAAATGCAGAAGAAGTGTCAGATTTAAAAACAAAGTTTTATTCCCCTGTCCATTGATTTCATGAACCGAGAAGATGTTTAATTGAAATCCAAATTCCTCTATATGAATGTATGTCATATGTGAGAAAATGGGTAATGTGGCTAAATTATTGTTTATTTGCTGTGAATGTGTGTGATGTGTGCTGTCTGAATCATTGCATGTTTTTTCCTGTGTGCTGTCTGAATCATTGCATGTTTTCCTGTGTGCTGCCTGAATCATTGCATGTTTTCCTGTGTGCTGTCTGAATCATTGCATATTTTTTCTGTGTGCTGTCTGAATCATTGCATGTTTTTTTTGTGTGCTGTGAATCATTGCATGTTTTTCTGTGTGCTGTCTGAATCATTGCATGTTTTCCTGTGTGCTGCCTGAATCATTGCATGTTTCCTGTGTGTGCTGCCTGAATCATTGCATGTTTTCCTGTGTCCTGTCTGAATCATTGCATGTTTTCCTGTGTGCTGTGTGATTCATTGCATGTTTTCCTGTGCACTGTCTAAATCATTGCATGTTTTCCTCTGTGTTGTTTGATTCATTGCATGTTTTCCTGTGTGCTGTCTGAATCATTGCATGTTTTCCTGTGTGCTGCCTTAATCATTGCATGTTTTCCTGTGTGCTGTCTGAATCACTGCATGCTTTCCTGTGTACTGTCTGAATCATTCCATGTTTTCCTGTGTTCTGTCTGAATCATTCCATGTTTTCCTGTGTTCTGTCTGAATTATTCCATGTTTTCCTGTGTTCTGTCTGAATTATTCCATGCTTTCCTGTGTACTGTCGGAATCATTGCATGTTTTCATGTGTGCTGCCTGAATCATTGCATGTTTTCCTGTGTACTGTCTGAATCATTGCATGTTTTCCCAAGTACTGTCTGACCCAAAGTGCAATTGAACAATCTTAAGGGTTGACAGGTTGTGCCAATCTTGTGATGTCAAGACACAAAGTGTGTCTTGGAAAACGCTTTGTTAAAGTTTGGCTCGAATGCTCTTCTTGTCTAAGCAACAGTACTTCTCACAGCAAAACCTTTTAAAAGTCAGATAAATCACACGCGGATCGTTAACGATTTCCCTATTGAACGACGTAAGACTTATGATCGAATCAGAAATTCAAGTAATTAGTTGTTAGTGATGTCACAGTAACTAAACAAACACCACCAGTGAAATCCAAAATACGCACACAGGTATGGAAAATGAAAGCCAACTACAGTCATCGCCATCTTGTTTTTTTTTTTTTTTTTTTTTTTTTTTTTTTGCTAACAAACACTGAGAGTCACTACAGAACATTTCAGGCACTTGCGGCAAATGTTCTACTGCGCAGATAGAGTTCATTATTGTCACACAGAGCGCTCTGGCTGGGCGACACACCTCAGATGTGTGAGATTACACAACAGTCAGCTTCACTGGTGCCTTTGCTTTGAGTTCATCAGTTTGTCATCACCAGCTTGTAAAGGGTATTGTCAGTGTTTATGGCCTCCTCTCTCTCTCTCTCTGTCTGTCTCTGTCTCTGTCTGTCTGTCTGTCTGTCTCTCTGACTGTCTCTCTCTCTCTCTGAGTCATCGGGTAAGTATTCCAGGGCTTACTTCTCCACCAAAGCATTAGCAGTCGGAGAATTGTCCATGACCTATTCCCCACTTAACTGGCAAAAACCTGTCTCCAACATCTTGGCCTTCATCTGTAACAAAGAAAAACCAGCCTCCAACATCTTAGCCTTCATCAGTAACAAAGAAAAACCAGCCTCCAACATCTTGGCCTTCATCTGTAACAAAGAAAAACCAGCCTCCAACATCTTAGCCTTCATCAGTAACATAGAAAAACCAGACTCCAACATCTTGGCCTTCATCTGTAACAAAGAAAAACCAGCCTCCAACATCTTGGCCTTCATCTGTAACAAAGAAAAACCAGCCTCCAACATCTTGGCCTTCATCTGTAACAAAGAAAAACCAGCCTCCAACATCTTAGCCTTCATCTGTAACAAAGAAAAACCAGACTCCAACATCTTGGCCTTCATCTGTAACAAAGAAAAACCAGCCTGCCCCTTCCTTCCCAACCAGCCCTGTCCCACGGACCCATTCTTTTTGGCTGACGCTAACACTGAAGGCGGACGTTCTTTCCTTTACCGATGGAGAACAGAACAGAACTCTGCTCCCCCACACTGTGACACACTTTTATCATTGAAGATTTTTTTGGGGTCAGATTTGACAAAGGCAGAGGTAGAGGGTTAGGGTTAGGTTGTCTTTGGGTTAAGTTTAGAGGTGGCTTTTGGTTCAGTTTAGGGTTAGGGTTAGGTGGGCTTTTGGTTCAGTTTAGGATTAGGTTTTGGCTGACTTTGGGTTCAGTTTAGGATTAGGGTAATGTTGGCTTTGGAATAAGTTTAGGGTTAGCGTTAGGTTGGCTGTAGGTTAAGTTTAGGGTTAAGGTTAGGTTGGCTTTGGAATAAGTTCAGGGTTAGGGTTAGGTTGGCTTTAGGTTAAGTTTAGGGAAAGGGTCAGGACGTTGCTAGGGCCTTCTATTCCAGAATTGAAGAATTGTCTGGTTCCGTTACGTAAATTCCCATCTCTAATGCATAACATACTGCCATTACAGGGGACTGCGAACCATTTCCTTCCCTGTTCTCAACAGTTGCGAAGCTGTACTGGCTTGTACATTGTATACGTCACTTAGGGCTCTACTCATGACGTGGTGGTCTGTTGGAGACTGGGTATGTAAAATGGATGTGAATCTAGAACTGGTGGAGGCGGTGTGTTGATAACAATAGCAGCTGTGCTGGTGGAGAGAGGGTGAGGAGTCGGAATGTGTAGGCTTTGCTCACAGACTCGATCTGCAATGATGGCACAGGAGCGGAGCTGCTGTCGGAGTCAGGACGAAAAACATCGATCAGTCTGAAGTCAAACAGACTTTGAGTTTACTTTTAACTCTGCAAAAGTTTATACGTTTATACGTTTTTTCTGTTTGTGTGTGTGTGTGTGTGTGTGTGTGTGTGTGTGTGTGTGTGTGTGTGTGTGTGTGTGTGTGTGTGTTGTGTTCCTTTTTTTTTCTAATAGATTTCATGAGATGGTGGGAGAGTGGAATAGAAAAGGATACGAAAGGAACAGAGAAGGCTTGCATCATTCAAGCGCTTTTTGGTTTTATCCTAATTGAAATTGAAATCATCCCTAGTGCTGCAAATGCGGTGTCCAGGATTCATGCAGTCTTTGTTTGTTTGTTTGTTTGTTTTTAGTTTTGCATAACAGATTAACAATTTATTTATATTCATCCATGTTGACCAGGAATAGATCTGTGCACTGTGTATTGCCGTGACCCATTCATCCCCAATCTCGGTCAGTGATTGACCATTGTCCTTCAGCACGTTTTTCACCGCCGCCTAGCACTTGCAATCCCAATATTGTCCCCGGCCTTTTTCCCGCCTGATTGGCTAAAGCCCCTCTCCAACAACTCAGCTTTGTTCAACCCCACCCCACCCCACCCCACCCCACCTCCCCAACATCCTCTCAGTGTTTGTTCTTCTCGCTTTCCGCTTCCATCGGACAGGGCGGTAGACCCTTTCCCTACAACAAACAATTGCAGCCTTTGCTGCTTCGTTGAACGCATGTTATGTCCTTATCAGGTCCATAGTCTAAATGGA
>JADBJO010001093.1:385022-387522 GCA_016801955.1 Conus betulinus
GGAGTTTTCCAGAGTTTGTTGAGACAGTTTAGAAGGCGGAGAGGAGAGAGAGTTTTTTGACAGTTTTGGGAGAGGAAGATAGGAGGAGAGAGTTGGGAGAGACAACAGAGAGGAGAGGAGAGAAGATAGACACAGTGAGGCAGAGAGGGAGAGAGAGTTAGGGGGAGAGAGAGGAGAGATGCTTGGAGAGGAGGAGGGGAGATTGAGAGGCGGAGAGAGGAGTGAGAGAGAGGAGAGAGATCGGGGAGAGAGAAGAGAGGAGAGAGAGCCGAGTTAACAGAAGAGAGAGAGGAGGTGAGTTCTTGAGAGAGAGAGACGAGGAGAGAGGACGGATGAGCGAGAGAGTGAGAGTTTAAAGAAGAGGAGAGGAGAGAGAGCGAGGAGAGGGGCGAGAGGGGGGATGGGAGAGAGGAGGAGAGAGAGAGTATCGAGAGAGTGTTGAGAGAGAAGAGAGAGAGAGGAGAGAGAGGATGAGAGGAGTGAGAGAGAGAGAGAGAAAGGGAGAGGGGAGAGAGAAGAGAGATAGAAGTGAGGTGTGTGTGTGAGTGGTGAGGTGTGTGTTGTGCGGTGCGAAGAGAGAGAGAGGGAGGACAGGAGGGAGAGAGATGAAGTTAGACGAGAAAGAAGAAGAAAGAGAAGAGAGAAGGAGAGTTAGAGCGTTATAGAGGAGAGAAGGCGTGTCGAGGTGTGTGAGGTGTGAGAGTGTGAGAGCTTTCCGAGAGGTTAAGAGGGTTGAGGCGATGAGAAGTGGAGAGGAGAGGAGGGACGCGTGCGGAGAGGAGAGTAGTTTGACGAGAGGAGGAGTGATAGTGTTGCCCGCGAGGAGAGAGTGAGGAGAGAGATAGAGAGAGAGACGCATTCACAGGAAGGGGGAGGAGAGAGAGAGAAGGGAGAGAGAGAGGAGATCAGGCGAGTGTGAGAGTTAGGGAGAGGAGGAGAGAGAGAGGAAGGAGAGAGAGGGAGGGAGAAAGAGACGAGAGAGAGAGAGAGAGGAGGACGAGGAGAGAGAGGGAGAGAGGGGAGAGTTGAGAGGTTGAGGTGTTCAGAGAGGTTGTATAGAGAGGAGGGAGAGAGGAGAGGGCGGAGAGGAGGAGAGAGAAAGAGGAGGAGAGAGAGAGGGAGGTAGAGAGGAAAGGACAGAAATGAGAGGACGGGGTAGAGATGGCAGGGAGCCAGCGAGGGAGTTGAGAGAGAGGAGAGAGATAGAGAGGACGAGTTAGAGAAGAGTGAGAGAGAGACTGAGAGGAGAGCGAGTGAGAGATTGTAAGGAAGAGAGCATTAGAGAGAGAGTTAGAGAGAAAGGAGGGGGGAGAGATGAGTGTGTTTTAGGATCAGAGACGATGAGAGGGGAGAGAGAAGGAGAGGTTGAGAGAGTAGAGAGAAGAAGGAGAGGGAGAGAGAGAGAGAGTCGAGAGAAGAGGGCAGGAGAAGTTAGGGGAGAGGAGGAGGGAGTGAGTGTTGGAGAGACGAGAAGAGAGAGAGTTGAGGAGAGGAGTGCGGGGGAGAGAGGGGGGGAAGAGGGAGAAGAAGAAGAGGGACGAGAGGGAGCGGAGAAGAGTAGAGAGAGACCCAGATTTCGAGAGAGGAGGGCGAGCGAGAGGAGAGGAAGGAGAGAGAGACGAGGACGAGAGAGAGGGAGGAGAGAGGAGAGGAGGAGAGAGGCGAGGAGGGAGAAGGAGAGGGAGATGAGAGTTGGAGGAAAGAGAGAGGGAGAGAGGGGAGAGGAGAGGGAGGAGGCGGGGGAGAAGAGAGGAGAGAGAGAGAGAGGAGAGGAGAGAGTGAGAGAGAGGAGAGAGAGAGATGCCGGGGAGGGGAGATTGGAGAGGCCGGGGGGGGCGAGGAGCGACTACAGAGACCCCAGTGACCCCGAGGCCCCCTATCCGGCGGAAGGAGATCGAGAGAGACCGAGAGTTTGAGTCAGGCGAGAGAGGAGTGAGGCGGCGAGACCGAGCGAGAGTTTAGCCGGAGAGGCTGATTTTTTTTGAGAAGAGAGGAGCGAGACGAGAGGACCGAGAGGAGGGATGAGAGAAGAGAAGAGGTTTTGAGTAGCCGAGAAGGGAGGCGAGGAGAGGGGGAGAAGAGTGGTGGGGATGAGCCGACCCGAGGAGATCTCCCTTCCGAGAGGAGAGCGAGAGGGGGGAGAGGAGTGGAGAGAGAGACTGGTGGGCGGCGATGGAGAGTGCTTGAGGAGAGAGGGGCGGAGAGGAAGAGTGAGAGTTTTGGGAGAGGAGCGCGACGGGAGCGAGCGCGAGAGATGAGAGAGAGGACGAGGCGAGGGGTGGAGAGACTTCGGCGAGTTAGGACGAGAGCACTGCCTCAGCTTTTTGATGCGAAGAGAGGAGATCCGGCGAGAGAGTACTGAGGCTTCTGTGAGAAGACGGGAGAGGTGTGTTTTCTTCCCGTTTTGCCTCTCTGAGGGGAGCGGAGAGTTTTAGGAGGAGAAGTTTGAGAGTGAGAGAGAGAGGAGCCCAGGAGAGATGGAGCGAGAGAGACGGGACGG
>JADBJO010001093.1:392522-397522 GCA_016801955.1 Conus betulinus
GAGGAGGGAGTGTATGGCTTGTGACCCCCTCTACTGGCACGACGCGACTGTCCGGGTGTAGAGCCCTCTCCAGTGGTCTGAGAGCCAGGGGAACAGTGCCAACGAGGGCTGTAGAGAAAGTCTGTGTGCTGGCAGGAAGGATTGCAACTCTCTCTCCCCCCCCCCCCCCCTTTTTTTTTTTAACCCCCATCTGGAACTGCTTCACCAGTGAAATCATGGCGTGCGCTTCTTGAGGAGATGATCGGGGGGTGTGCATTTGATCGTGAAATGGAGATTGAAATGTGAGCATTGGCATTCATCTTCTCTAAGTTAGGCGCTACGTTAGCTACTGGCAGTTTTGGGGGATTGTAATGGAAGGGGCGATTTCATTGGTGTGCGTTTCAACGTGAAATCGTGATTGAAATGTAGGGGTTGAATGAGTGGTCACACCCGCGAGTTAGGGAGTTTCTGGGGGCTGCTGGTGTGTGTCTCTGGGTCCAGGCAGCCCCTACACGTCCAAGGGGATAACTTACGCCACGCTGTAAGGACTGAGGATTAGTGGGATCGGCGATGAAGCCAAACACTGTGATGATCGTGGATATTTCCTTCCCTGTTTCAATCCAGATGTGTTAGAATACTTTACTGTTCTGGAATTCGAAGAGAAGCAGTTCCTTACTGATTCATAGGCTATGTGCATTCATGTATTGTAGAACTCGGTGATGACATGATAGACCTGTTCCGAAATGGAGGTATCTTTTTCAGTTTATTTGTCAAGCAAATAGATAGAGAGGATCAGACCTTTTATTTGAAGCAGCACACGCCCAGATAACGATCGGGATATCAACTGCCTGCAATTTTTTATTTATTTATTTTTTTTTTTTGCTGCTGTCCCAACCTCTGCGCCACCTCAGAGGCAGTGCACCCACACCGCTCATTCCGGTACCCCGTCCACAACTGCCTGCATTTCAGGTGCACCGTTCACAACTGCCTGCATTTCAGGTGCACCGTTCACAACTGCCTGCATTTCAGGTGCACCGTTCACAACTGCCTGCATTTCAGGTGCACCGTTCACAACTGCCTGCATTTCAGGTGCACCGTTCACAACTGCCTGCATTTCAGGTGCACCGTTCAACCCGTGTTTTCGGCATTCTCTCTCTGATTAAACTCTAAAGTTGATTGATGCGGTAAAATCACGTCGAGTGTGTCCACCACGGGGGGGAGGGGGAGGGGGGGGGGGGGGGGGGGGGGGGGGGGTCATTCTCGCTGAACTCGAGCTCTATCCTAGATTATCCTAGATAATCTCCTTAACGATTTCCGAACATCGTCAATTATCGTCAAACCAAACATAAATCTGAGCGAACATTGTGACATACTTTTGCGCAGCTGTCGATGGCAGACCCCGAAGAAAAAAGGGATTCCGCACCAGAAGAACTTCAAGCGGAGGCCTAGACGCCCATTTTCCCCAGTCTTGTTGATAGAGAACCAAAGCCATTGTTTTGCTTCAGAGTGGAGGTCATTAAGAGAAGGACATTCGCAAGAAGAAAAATATCTCGAATTGTCTAATGCCACTGACATTGAAAAGAACCTGAAATAAAGAATGACAGATATCTGGACCACTTTTTTTTTTCAAGCAGTTTATCCTATATGTCTGGAAGAGAGGACTTGACCAGGAGAAAAATACCGAGATAAATCTCATCAGGAAAGGAATATATCTTTAATGCCATTCGATCTAAACTGTTTTAATTGTATTTCCGTTTTACTGTGTTTCCTGTTTCCGACTTCGACCCGGTCTGGATTGCACAGGCTTAGCGCTCTGCAGCCAGTTTGTCCTTGTTGCTGTGGGCAGTAGCACGTTTACCATAATGCTGGACTCTGCAGCCAGTTTGTCCTTGTTGCTGTGGGCAGTAGCACGTTTACCATAATGCTGGAATATTTTTGTAGTGGTTCTAGTAGGTGGTTTGCAGAGGGAAATAAAGGCGTGACACAAAAGTAGTCGGATTCCGCTTTTCTTGTTTGCCTGTGTACTTCGGATTTCAGTTGTAGTATGTGTTCAGCTGCAATAAGACCAGTATCTTATTGATTCTTTTAACATCCGTTTCGTTTTGATTATGGTCGAAGGTCATTCAGTAAGAAAAAGAGAGATCGCCAATGGGCAGCTTGATACTTATTATTATTTTTTTTAATTTCTTTTTGAGGGCGTTTCGCTATGAAAAATACTTTGTCTTAGACTCATTCCCACTAGAGCAAAGAACACTTTGGAACCAGATAATCGCGGAACTCTTGAAAAGAAAAAAAATCGCAAAATGCTGTCCCCAAAGTCCTTTATCTTGTGGTTTTTACTCGTGAAAGTCCTCATTCGCTCGGCACATAAATATCGGTCGTAGACTGGCTATTATGTATGCACAGGTATCAGCTTACGACCTTTTCAAGTGAAAGTAGTCGGTGAAAAGTAAGCGTACTTATAGAACCAACAGAAAGAAAAAACAAAACACGTATAAACTTAGATAAACCCGTTCTAAAGCCTACAAAGAGGAAAAATACAACTAAGGACAGACACTAACCAAAACCAACGGTTACACACACACATACATACACATACACACGCATACACACACACACACACACACACACACACACACACACACACACACACACACACACACACACACACACACACACACACACACTTTTGCCTGTGCAATCCAGAAAGAACATTTGGTCAAATTCACAACGCATGTAAAGCATCAGTTTGCACGTCGTAAAAACGTACTTGCAACGTTTTTTGATATACGAAAAGCCTATGAACAAGTATGGCACAAGCGGCTTTTGCTTAAATTAAAGAATATTGGTATTAATGGAAACATGTACAAATATATTCAATGTTTTTCTGCATCGCAGACATATTCAAACAAGAGTAGGAAATACCTATTCTAACCCAAGACATTTACAAATGGGCTTACCCCAAGGATCGTAATTTCTCCAATTTTGTTTTATATTTTGATTTCTGATCTATCCAAAGGTCTTTCTAAAGGTACAGAGTTAGCTCAGTTTGCTGACGATATATGTCTATGGAGTAAAGTGACGATGAAAAGAAATACTCCGTTAAAGATCACTGAACTATATTAAAATTAAATACCAACACGAGCTAAATAAAATCAGTACATTTTTACATGAAAATGGACTATCTCTTTCACCAGAAAAAACGAATTGATGCTTTTTAATTCTGGAAATGATCCAAATAAACTTCCAGTTTTCACCCTAGACGGCACTCTTTTAAACTACGTTAAAAGCGTTAAATTCTTGGGTGTAATCCTTAGTAGTAAACTAACATGGAATACTCATATTGACCATATTTTAAATAAAGCAAGAAAAAGTTTGAATTTCCTTAAAATTGTCAGTAAACAATCTTGGGGGCAAGACACTAAAAGTTTAACTGTTTTAGCAGCAGCCCTGGTACGCTCAAGACTTACATATGCTCAGGAAGTATTTTTTAATGCACCACCTAATATATTTTTTAAATAAACTTCAGAGCACTGATTGCAAAGCCTTCAAAATCGCCCTTGGGGTTCCCACACATACGTCCTTAGGGACATACAACGAAGTGGGAGTTCTACTCTATCTGAAATTAGAAAAGCTTCTACTTTAAAATTCATCTTAAAAAGTTTCTCACAAAAAAAATTTTTGCTCAGAAGAGGTATGTTTAGATTCGGAAAAGGATTTTGGAAAACGTGCACAACATATACAA
The DNA here is from genome assembly GCA_016801955.1 of Conus betulinus. Lineage (NCBI taxonomy): Eukaryota > Metazoa > Mollusca > Gastropoda > Neogastropoda > Conidae > Conus > Conus betulinus. Next base: position 396,247 of record JADBJO010001093.1, read on the forward strand.
TCCACAAAATCTATTTATTCATTTTCCTCAGATCTTCTAAAAGATACAAAAATAGATAAAAAATGATATCGCCGGAAAACCAACGTTTTCACCCATTCCAAAATGGGTACATCAAAAGCTTCCTTTGACATTGATTACAATGATTTAACTAAAAAGGATTCTCCCACATTTTGAGAAATTTTGTCTACTCTCACTTAGAAAATAAGTACAACCATCACTTAAAAATATTCACAGATGGCTCAGTATTAGATGATAATAGCACGGGAGGCAGCTTTCATAATCCCTAGCTTAAAAATAGAAAAGTTATTTTATCTTGGTAAAAGTCTGTTCTATATATAGCGCAGAATTACTTGCTATACTCAAATCATTGGATTTCATTTTGAATTTCCCCATAAATAACAGCCAAATTGTAATATGTGCTGATTCAAAAGCAGCATTGAATGGTATTAAGTCTTCTAATTCATGTGTACGATTAGACATGATAACTGAAATCAATCATATAGTACACCTTCTTTCCCAAAAAGGCATTAATATTACTTTTTGTTGGGTGCCTTCTCATTTTGGTATATCAGCAAATGAACAAGTAGACAAAGTTGCAAAAAAGGCAGCTCAAAAACCTTAGCGGCACAATAACAATAAAAGTTCGCTTAGATCTGGCAGAATGTTTCTCTATCATAAATAAAACATCTCATGATAATGCAACAAAAAAAACACTGAGGAACTCGGACATATATTATTATAACAATTGCATCAAATGTAATGACAAAAGCAATGGGATAACATCATACAAAAGATTTATTTTCTCATCCAGGGAGATTGAAAGTCTGATCCATAGGCTTCGTTTAAACTCGTTTAAAACAAAATACTGCAAAGATATTAAATGTATGTGTGGAGATTCTATAAGTGTCAATCATTTACTGATTCATTGTCCCAAAACAAAAGAGAGCTTTTTGATAAATCAGGTATTGAGGGTTTTGTTGATGGATCGACTCCTTTATCACTATCTAGTATATTAAACATTCACACACACACACACACACACACACACACACACACACACACACACACACATACACACACGCGCGCGCGCGCACACACACGCACACACGCACGCACGCACGCACACACACACACACACACACACACACACACGCACACACACACACACACACACACACACACACACACACACACACACACACACAGTCACACACCACACATGCATACACACACACACTCTCTCTCTCTCTCTCTCTCTCTCTCTCTCTCTCTCTCT
>JADBJO010001093.1:412522-417522 GCA_016801955.1 Conus betulinus
GTGTTGAAATGAACCAAAAACACCCACTGTCAAAGTGGTGTGTTGAAATGAACCAAAGCACCCACTGTCAAAGTGGTGGATTGAAATGAACCAAAACACCCACTGTCAAAGTGGTGGATTGAAATGAACCAAAACACCCACCGTCAAAGTGGTGGGTTGAAATGAACCAAAACACCCACCGTCAAAGTGGTGGGTTGACGTGAACCAAAACACCCACACCGTCAAAGTGGTGGGTTGACATGAACCAAAACACCCACACCGTCAAAGTGGTGGGTTGACATGAACCAAAACACCCACACCGTCAAAGTGGTGGGTTGACATGAACCAAAAACACCCACACCGTCAAAGTGGTGGGTTGACATGAACCAAAACACCCACACCGTCAAAGTGGTGGGTTGACATGAGCCAAATGCAAACAGAAGAAAGGCTGAGAGGAAGAGGAAGGAAAGGAAAACGTAAATATACTTGAATAGCGCATAATTCAAGAAGGAGCGGAGCGGAGGGGGGGGGGGGGGGGGGGGGGGGGGGGGGGGGGGGGGGCGCAGTGGAGAGGGAGGAGGAGGGACTGTGTGTCAACCAGACAGGAAAGACTCGTATGTGAGCGGTAGAGTTTAAGAGTGAGCGGGCGAGCAAGTGAGCGGGCGCGCTAGAGAGAGAGAGAGAGAGAGAGAGAGAGAGAAAACACCTTTGATCGTACACAGCACACACACACACACACACGCACACACACAGAACACCTTTAGCCGTACCCAACACAACACCTTCATTAACCTACACGAATTTTAAAAGAATGACTATAAATTTTCGAATATATTATATGAATTTTGCCTGAGTGTAGTTCCTGTATATATTTTTTTTCTTTATACGTTTAAGCAGGGCAGACTGTCGGTATGCGTACAGATCATTCGAAGTGAATCATCAATGTTTTGACAGTACTGTATTTATGTTTCATAACTGGTTCAATCGGTAATGCTTGCAGAAAGATTTGACACTAGAACACGGATTTGGTTAAGTAATGTTAGCAGAAAGATTTGACACTAGAAAACTGATTTTGGTTAAGTAGTATCTACCAGAGTTTTGTTAGGAATGTATATAGGATGGTATGATTTGTTTACAGGATCCAGGTTCTGGGATTTAAGTATATTTACTACATTTCAAGTAAGCGCGAATACACAGCAGTCTTTCTGTTTACCATACATTACTGGGTTAAATAGGTGCAAAACTTTGTTCAGAAAACGTGTCATACCACCCCCCATCCCAAAAAAAAAATCCCTTTGCATATGTTGATGCTGAATAATTGCCCATATTTCGGGTACACATATGAGGAATGGCCTAATCTGAGAACTGGGAAGCTTGAGAAACAATGGCAGATCGATCGTAGGATGTTTCCTCGTTATTTTCACGATTGCAATGATTCTCTTTTTCACTTTGTTTCGCCTCACTCTGCTTGTAGAACTTTCTTTAAAAAAAAGAATCCTCTACATTTCAAATATGTTTTAAGAAAAAACTCTTTAAAAAAAAGAATCCTCTACATTTCAAATATGTTTTAAAGAAAACTCTTTAAAAAAAAAAGAATCCTCTACATTTCAAATATGTTTTAGAAAAACTCTTTAAAAAAAAGAATCCTCTACATTTCAAATATGTTTTAAGAAAAACTCTTTAAAAAAAAAAAGAATCCTCTACATTTCAAATATGTTTTAAAAAACTCTTTAAAAAAAAGAATCCTCTACATTTCAAATATGTTTTAAGAAAAACTTCCAAACGTTCGTAAAGCTTCTAAACCCCACCCATTTGAACTTTGTTTTAACAAGAAAGGTCAAATTTTTGTAACGCTTTTAAATCCCATACATTTGAACTTTGTTTTAACAAGAAAGGTCAAATGTTTGTAACGCTTTTAAATCCCATACATTTGAACTTTGTTTTAACAAGAAAGGTCAAATGTTTGTAACGCTTTTAAATCCCATACATTTGACCTTAGTTAAAATGAATAGAAAGTCTTAAATATTTTTTTAAACGTTCTTGTTGCCTTCACTTGAACATTTCCATACTGCAGCAATTCTGTTGACAAACAAGGTCCTTTCCAAATATTTTGACAGTACTCTTATCTGAGTATCCCCCTCGTCCCTCCCCCTCACCTCCACCCCCCCCCCCCCCCCCCCCCCCCCCCCCCCCCCAGCTCCTTTTTTTTTTCTGTTCGTGAGGTGTATCAGAAAATAAAAACACATATCATCTGCAAATAACATAAGAAATATTACAAAACGTCCTGTAGTAGTTTGCATGCCATGTTTTCCCTGTTTAGATGACGAGAGTTGTACGGCCAATTCATTCACGGAAAAAAGATAACGTAACGGGGCTTCAAAGATAGCCTTGTTCCACGCCACGCAGGCAGTGTGTGTGTGTGTGTGTGTGTGTGCGCGTGTGCGTGCGTGTGTGTGTGTGTGTGTGTTAGTGTATGTGTGTATGAGAGAGAGAGAGAGAGAGAGAGAGAGAGAGAGAGAGAATACATATATAAAGCCCACGGGGGGGGGGGGGGGGGGGGGGGGGGGGGGGGGGGGTGGGGGGGGGGGGGGGTGGGGGGGGGGGGGGGGGGGGGGGGGGGGGGGGGGTGGGGGGGGGGGGGGGGGGGGGGGGGGGGGGGGGGGGGGGGGGGGGGGGGGGGGGGGGGGGGGGGTGGGGGGAGGTGGGGGGGGGGGGGGGGGGGGGAGGGGGGGGGGGGGGGGGGGGGGGGGGGGGGGGGGGGGGGGGGGGGGGGTGGGGGGGGGGGGGGGGGGGGGGGGGGGGGGGGGGGGGGGGGGGGGGGGGGGGGTGGGGGGGGGGGGGGGGGGGGGGGGGGGGAAGGGGGGGGAGGGAAGACATAGAAGGGAAGGGAGGGGTTAGATAGGGAAAAGGGAGAAAGGAGGAAAGCAAATAAAGCCGAACAGGTGGCCTTTCATGAGGCTGTCTCTCAGCCCACGCTAGACCCCTCAGGAATAACAATACGCTCACTGTACACGTGTGCGTGGGTTGGTTTGAGGGAAGCCTTTCGACCCCCAAAACAAGCCCCGTCCACAGCTGCGGAACGAGGCCAAACTGAGGTATCCTCCCTCTCATGTTCCAAGCTGCATGCAGCTCCGACCAGCGCTTCGTCAATCTCCCCTCCCCTCTCCCTCTTCTCTCTCCTCTCCTCCTCCCCCCCCCGCGAGAAAAAGCCAGTCAAACGTCAGCTATAGACTTCCATGGGGCCCCTCCCTCGAGAAACTTTATGAGAGATTTAATACATCAAAGTTTTATTACCATATCCGCTTTCGAGAAAAAAAAAGTTTTTATTTTCGCTTTCGACCCCCCCCCCCCCCCCCCCCCCCCCCCCCCCCCCCCCCCCCCCCATTTTTCAATTATCTGACGCTCCTTGATGAAACCGAAACTGAAACTACAAGACCTCTTCTTATCCGTTTAAACACCCGTGCCGCATTGTTCGCGCAAGCACACACGCACTTTCCGAGAGAAGACACTGCAGAGAATTTCTCTGATTGTCTTTTTTTATCACCGCTGGTGAACGGCTCTTTCGTTAAGTACCTGTGGCAAAGAGAATGACAGACTTTTTTTTTTTTTAGTGTGTACTGCCACGTATGTTTTAATATATCTAAATATAGATATAAAGAGACAGAAAACGAAGTTTAAAACCACGTACTTAAAATCCATGTCATTTCTTTCCTTAAAAAAAAAAAAACAAACAAACAAGATCAACGTTGTCCATGATGGCTAGAGTCAGAAAGGAAATCGTTTCTAATTATGTGTACCGCTGTAATCCCCCCCCCCCCCCCCCCCCCCCCCCCCCCCCCCCCCCCCCCACTATAAATAGCATCGTCTTCTGACTAGTGAAAAGAATGATCGGGATTCTCACTCTGATCATGGTTATCTGTCTTGTCCTCACACATTCCTCCACCATGGGTCTTTTTTTTTTTTTTTTTTTTTTCCCTTTAGATGTATATTCTCATCTTAATTATTCCTCGTCTTTTCTCAGCTGTCATTTCTCATCTTACGAGCAGGCAGTGGTTCCGTGGAGCGATGACCGCATCATCAAGACTATCACTCGTTCCGTCACTATCATGAACACTGCACCCGGCAGCTGAGAAACACTTCAATCGAAGCTCGTGGTGCAAGCATAGTTTCTTGTGCACGAACAGCAGTCGTGAATCTCATCCACTCAACAACAAAGAACAGGAGGAGGCAATCTGCCAAAATTTTGACTCTCGTGCAGTGAAAAGGTGGGGGGGAAGGGCATAGGAGGAGAACAAGGAGGGGAGCTGTCCATAGCTTACTTTCATTTTTCCTCAGAGGTGAAAATGGCATGTATACTGCTACGCGACCAAGATCAAGTTACAGCAGGAGTGCTGCCCCTTTCCTTGGCCTGGCGCTTTCATCTCCGATGCGCTTCAACTCACGTTTCTTCCAACGGATTACCAGTACCTCGTAATGACACTGCACATGATATTCGTTTCAAATGATGCGTCCGTTCTGAGTTTCCACATGCTTACTGAAGCAGAAACATAAAGTTTACTCCTGATCACTAAGGCATCATTTGTACTGTTTGGCCACCATTATTGTGGAAACAACAAGGCTTTAATTTGGTGTTTTAATGCAGGTTTTCCTTGCTTGGCTTATCAGAAATGATAAACTCAAAAAGACTTACTTTGGTACGTTTAGCAGGACAATAGTTATATGCTTAATCTTTACTCATATTTAGCAGAATATTTGTTTGTTCGCATTAATAGCGGCTGATCTTGATAAAATGTAGGTAAATATGTGTGTTTTCAGTGGTTGCATGAAAGATAATTTAGCACACCTTTTATCAATAACTAAAGCAATGATTTTAAATGACCACATGTAATACTGGACATAGTGCTGTAAACAATGGCCAAAGGTGTCTGACCTCAAGCATTTGATGACATCGTCATCCACTGCATTGCTATGTTCGTCTTGTCAACATTCATCGTTCTTCTGAGTTTGCTTGTGCCAACATA
>JADBJO010001093.1:422522-432522 GCA_016801955.1 Conus betulinus
AACGGTCACCTGCCTACCACCAATGCCATTCCTTGGCTCATGACGCAAAATACAAGCAATGTATGTCGCCAGACCCGAGCACGTTCTGAAACAGATTCACGCGCGAAACAAGAGTCAACACCTATTTCTTACCAAAGCATGTCATACGGGACACACCGAACAGCACGCTGTAGGTTTGAAACTCCCGTATGACATAGCTCAGAGAGCCTCCAAGCTGTTTTGCGCATGATGCCATTTAGCTCAGAGAGCCTCCAAGCTGTTTTGCGCATGATGCCATTTAGCTCAGAGAGCCTGCAAGCTGTTTTGCGCATGATGGCTTTTAATTACCACGTGCTTCAGTTTGGCGAAACGTGTTTTTAGATTTTGCATGATGGGCTTGGATTTTGCGCATCATGAGCGAAAGAACAGCAGTGCTGGTAAACACTGTAGCTCTGCCTGGAGTTATAAAAACAACAACTGAATATCAGACGAGAAGTGGACGGGCCTGTTTCGTTCCAGTGTTGACATGGCCAAAGCGTCGTTTTGGGGTGGATCGACCCAAAGGCTGTTTGATCCGGTCCCTGGGATGCCTTTTGGAAGCGTTGAAAGGAAGGAGCCAGATAAGGAGCTGTTGGGTCTCACTGACAGTGGGGGTGGGGGGATGCCGTGATAGTGCTCGGATCTGTGGCTCTGAGAGAGAGAGAGAGAGAGAGAGAGAGAGAGAGAGAGAGAGAGAGAGAGAGGGAGGGAGGGAGGGAGGGAGGGAGGGAGAGAGAGACGGGGGGGAGGGAAGGGGAGGGAAGAGAGAGGAGGAGAGAGATAGAGAAAAACAGAGCGAGAGAGTGAGAATGTGCGAATGTGTGTGCGTGTGTGTGTGTGTGTGTTCCATTTTATTCGGAATCTTATGATGTTCACAGGACGTTTGTTAATTTTTTTTTTTTTTTTTTTTGTTCTCCACCAGCACACGTATCTTGTTTTTTCCCCAGTCCAACAACAGTCCTATGGAATTCGAACCTCCACCCTCAGACTGCCAGCTTGATGCCTGACCTACCACTGAGCCACTCGAGCAGCCGGTCAGAAAGAAGATCTGGTCTGCTCATTTGCTCCACCCCCACCCCACCCCTCACCCGCTTTGTCCCCCCATCCCTTTCCCGACCCCCTACGCCTTAGACTGCTTTAAATAGAAGCGACCTCTAATTGGTCGACATTCCTCGCGAGACTTTGACACCCCGCCCCCTCTCCCCTTCCTCTGTCTACCACCCTGCCTCCAGACAACCACTTCCCTCCCTCCCCCCACCCCCTGCCCGACATCCCCACCGCCTACCATGTCCCCTCAGCACACCTTTGCGTTTAAGTTTCTAACCCCCCACCCCCTCCCACCACCCACCCCCGGCTCTCCCCAACGCACACTACTACACCCACATTCCACTCATCCTCCGAGTTACCTGCAAAAAGCTGGGGTAACTGTTTCACATGGTTCCCCTCCCTCTCCCCCCTTCCACCAAGCTCCCCCCCAACCCCCCCTGCATCCCCACCATCCGCACGAAAACGGTCGTACTCTTTTAACTTTAAAAAAAAAAAAATCGTACCTGCTTTCAAGGGAAATAACTTTTGATTACTGGTTTCTCAAGGGATAGTAAACTCTGTTCCTCGGGAACGAATGGGGGGGGGGGGGGGGAAGAGATACTTATTTCAAAAAAGTCACAACGGTTGGACACCCCCCCCCCCCCCCCCCCCCCCCCCCCCCCCCCCCCCCCCCCCCCAGTTATTATATTCCTATTAGATCTATAATCCTTTCAGTAAACGATGACAGCGACTATTTAAAAAAAAAAAAAAGAAAAAAGAAATCCCAATCACTATTTTCCTTTAGAATCGTAACTGGTTCTGTCTGGATAACAGGGAACACCATCATTATCATCGGCTTAGTATGGTATGCCCCCCCCCCACCCCCCCCCCCCCCCCCCCCCCCCCCCCCCCCCCCCCCCACCCGTGTCTGCGGAGTGCGCTGTGGGCATGCTGGCGTCTGCTTCGTGATTAGCGTTAACGAGACGCCTGAGGAGGATGAGAAGTATGGCATGCACGAGAGCGATGGCAGTGGTTTTACAATCTGCCCTGGAGAAGATCGTTTGGTTTGAATAAGTGGGATCTGCTGGCTTCCCAACGTGAAGGCCAATATGTAGAAGGGGATTACACAGGCGAGCGCGCGCACGCGCGCGCGCACACACACACACACACACACACACACACACACACACACACACACACACACGCACGTACACTCGCATGCGCATTCGTTTACGTATCGGCAGCCAAATAATGGTTTTCACCGAAACCGTCTCTTCCCCCTCCCCCCTTTTCCGTTTTTTTTTTTTTTTTTCATTTGTTTTTGTTTTTTGTTTGAGGGCGGAGATAGGCAGGGGGTGTTCGCCCCAGTCCGTCTATCTATCTGTCTGTCTGTCTGTCTGTCTATCTGTCCGTCTGTTCAAGTTTAAAAGGCTGTGCCAGACTTGAATAAAGGTCTTTTTTTTCTTTGAAGTCCGTTTTTTTTTTTCTCTCCTTGACGAACAGAAGCAGGCGTGGACCTTGTGGAGCTTCCCAGTTCAGTTACGGGGGGGGGGGGGGGGGGGGGGGGGGGGGGGGGGGGGGGGGGGGGGGGGGGGGGGGCACAGCACAAGTTTGTCGTTCCACTCTTTCCTTGTCCGAAACAGAAGTAAATTACTTACACTATTGTAACGATAGGCAGCTTTTACCTTCGTTTTGAACATCCGGGTTGCTACCACCCAGCATGCATTGTTTTTAACGTTGTTTCCAACGAGGCAGTAAACATGTCGTCTGCAACTTAACGAAGAAGCTTGTAGAGTTATTTGACGAATGAAGATCGTTAGTTGGTGTCAGGAGTGGGATCCGAACACATGTGAAAACACGGAACAAGTTACAGATCAACAGTGGAATCTGGTAGGATCGTTTCTTGTCATTTTTTTTATCGGGATTTACATTGATGATGGGCCCGTTTAAGGCACCAGACTGTTTTGACTTTTCACGTCCGCAAGCATGGCCCGAGTGGAAACAACGGTTCGAAAGATTCAGGCAGGCATCAAAACTTGATAAAAACGATCAAGCAGTGCAAGTTAGTTCTCTCATTTACACAATGGGTAGCGAAAGTGAAAGAATTCTAGCTTCGTTCAACTTGTCAGCTGAGATGCAAAGAAATATGACGTTGTTTTGGCTAAATTTGATGCTCACTTCGTTCCCAAACGAAACATCATTCATGAGAGAGCTCAGTTCTACGCACATTCTCAGGCTGCTGGAGAAAGCATTGAAGCATACCTACGTAGTTTGTACGAACTTGCAGAGCACGCAAACTTTCCTGACAAAGAAGATGCAATTAGAGACAGATTAGTCTTAGGAGTTCTTGATGCTGAATTATCTGAAAAACTACAGTTGCAACCTGAACTGAAACTTCAAGATGCTGTACAGCAAGCACGTCAGTTTGAGCTCGTTAAACTCCAACTAAATGACAGAGACAGTCTCAGAGTGTGGATGCAGTAGCACACAGGGGTGTAGCTAACAGCAGAGGCCAAAGCAGCAATAGAGGTTTTCCCAGGCAGTAGAGGTCGTGTTACCAGAGAGGACCTACAAGAGGCAACAGAAGCAGAGGATCCAGTTCTGCTCAAGGAGGAAGATTTTCAAACTGTACAAAATGTGGACGCTCACATGGCAGTTACGATACCTGTCCAGCAAAAGGAAAACGTTGTAGACACTGTTCAAAGATGAATCATTTCGCAGTTTGTTGTCGCAGCAAACCGACAGTTAGTGCTGTGGAGGAAGGAACAGAAGAAACTCTTTTAGGCTCCATTGGCAAAGATGATTCACCATGGCTCACTACTCTACATTTGGAAAACAGAGATGTACTTTTCAAATTAGATACAGGAGCAGATGTGTCGGTGATGTCAGCCCAAGAATTCAGAAAATTCAAGCCTCAACCAGAGTTACTTCCAACAAAAGCTATTCTTCGTAGTCCTGGTGGTCCTACTGATTGTGAAGGACTGTTCGAAACTGAAGCACGCGTTCATGACAAGCAATATCGACTGAAAATCTACGTCGTCAACTCAAAAACAGACAACCTGCTGAGCCGAGAAGCTGTTTTGAGAATGGGGCTTGTGAAGAAAGTTGACACAGTCAGCGATCCTTTTGGTGACCTGAATGAATCACCAGTGAACTGTCCTCCTGTTAAAATTGTTCTGAAGAGAATGCTGAACCCTACAGTCTACACACGGCGAGAAGAATTCCAATTCCCTTGGTAGAAAAGGTCAAGCAGGAGCTGGAAAGGATGGAAAGAAATGGACATCATTGAAGAAATCACTGAAGCTACAGATTGGTGTAGTCCAATGGTTCCAGTCTTGAAAAAGAAAACAAATGCTGTGAGGATTTGTACTGATTTCAAACATCTGAACATGGCGATTAAGCGAGAACGCTACATGATTCCTACCATTGATGGCATACTTCACAAGCTGAAAGGGTCAGTCATCTTCAGTCGACTGGATGCAAGGTCAGGATTTTGGCAAATTCCACTAGATTTGTCTACAGCCAAACTCACTACCTTCATCACACCTGCGGGCAGATTCTTCTACAAAAGACTTCCCTTTGGAATCTCTTCAGCCCCAGAAATATTTCAAAGAACAATAGAGAACATTCTCAAAGATGATCCAAGTGTCATTTGCTTCTTCGACGACATTCTTGTCCACAGCAAGAAAGAAAAGGATCATGATGGAGATTTGAACCGAGTCATGAAGAAATTGACTGAAGCCAATCTGAAACTCAATGAAAAAAAAAATGTGAGTTCAGGAAAAGAAATTGAGTTCCTTGGACACATCATCACAAAGGATGGGATCAAGCCCGACCCTGCGAAATTTGCAGCGATCTTGAACATGCAAGACCCTAGCAACATCACTGAACTTCGACGCGCACTGGGAATGATCAACTATCTTGGACGGTACATCCCCAGTCTCTCAACCATCCTGCGACCAGTTACTGAGCTACTGAAAAAGGATCGACAGTGGACATGGGCTACTCCACAGATTGAGGCGTTCAAAGCAGTCTAGCAACTTTTGACGAAGACACACAACACTTGCCTTTTATGACCCCAGCAAACGAACAGTGGTCAGCGCTGATGCAAGTTCATATGGCTTGGGTGGTGTGCTTCAACAAGAACATGAAGATGGACTGAAGCCTGTTGCTTACTGTTCAAGATCTCTGACGGCTACAGAGCGCAAGTACGCGCAGATCGAAAAAAAGAGTGTTTGGCATCAGTTTGGGCTTGTGAGAAGTTCCAGAGATACCTGGTTGGTCTACCTTCATTCACACTTCTTACAGACCACAAACCACTGGTTCTGCTGATGAACAAGAAAGATCTTCAGGACACTCCCATCAGATGTCAGCGCATATTGATGCGGTTCATGCGGTTCAACGCAGAAGCTGTCTACGCTCCAGGGAAAACGCTAATCGTAGCCATCATTCAAGGAGTCCTCAAGAAGACACAGAAAACATGAAAGAAGTCAGCCAGCTGATTGAAGATACAGAAGCACATGTCAGCTCTGTAAGGCTCTCATGGGAAGCAACAGACAGACGTCTGACGGAAATTGCAGCTGAAACTGACAAAGACCCTCTCATGAAGAAAGCTCTTCAGTACACAAGAGAAGGATGGCCAAAGTACCTTGGTGATGTAGAAGAAGGTCTTCGTGATTTGTTTCCTCTGCGAAATGAACTCAGTGAGCATGAAGGTCTTCTCATACGAGGCAGTCGCATCGTTGTCCCACAAGCTTTGAGAGACGACATTTTGGACAGAATACACCAAGGGCATCAAGGCATTACAAAATGCCGAGAAAGAGCAAACTCTTTGGTTTGGTGGCCAAACATCAATAAACGCATTCAGCAATTGGTGAAGAGCTGCAAACATTGCGAAGAACAAAGAGCAGCTCAAAGAAAAGAACCACTGATATCGACGACTCTACCAGATCGTCCGTTTCAAAGGGTGGCTGCTGATATCTGTACTTTCAAAGGACAGAACTACATTGTCTTGGTGGACTATTTTTCAAGATACCTTGAAATTGGACATCTTCCTCAGATCACCACAGGAGTTGTAGTTGGAAAACTGAAAAAAAACATGTTTGCACATCATGGAATTCCAGAAATCCTTGTCACGGACAACGGAAGACAGTTTGTGTCAGCTGAATTCCAGAAGTTTGCAGCTCAATGGGGATTTGAACACATCACGTCGAGTCCTCATTATCCTCAGTCAAATGGGAGAGGCCGAACGTGCTGTGCAGACAGCAAAGAAAATTCTGAGTCAGACTGATCCAATTCTTGCACTTCTGACCTACCGTGCAACTCCAACGTCTGCTACAGGAAAAAAAGTCCAGCTGAACTCCTCTTTGGAAGGAACATCAGAACAACACTTCCAACTCTTCCTTTCAATCTCGAGTTCCAGTACCCTGATAGAAAATCAGTGGAGTCGAGAGACAGTAAACAGAAAAGGCGAAATCAGCGCAACTTCAACAACAGAAAAGGTGCTCGTCAGCTTCCAGAACTACAACCAGGAGATGTTGTACTACAGAAACTTGATCATGAGAAAGGATGGAAGAATCCAGCTGTCGTTACAGAAAAGATTGCTCCAAGATCCTACATGATAAAAAACTTCCATGGGACAGTATCGCCGAAACCGACATCATCTGAAGCTCACCAAGAACATTCGACTCAGAACTGAGACGAGCTTTCAACCAACACCTGTGGTCCGACATCAGCCTTCCACAGTCACTCCTGTTCCACAATTGATTGAGTCCCATGAAAGCACTACCCTATCTCCAAAACCTATCCCTGTACCCAGCCAGAGGACTGATGAACCGTCATGTACTGATTATCCTGGCACGAGCTCTCATCACAGCAACGGTGGAGGCTCTGTTACGTCTACAACCAGCCCCACGACACCGACACCTGGACAACCGCCAGCGATGACCAGTCCAGTTTCCAGCAAACCATCAACAACTTTTGGTACAGAAGTCACAACTACACGTAGTGGCCGACGTGTCAAGAAACCAGCGCGTTATAAAGATTGACATTTTCCCCCCCCAACCAAATAGTTCTCCTTCAAACCAGCGTGCTAAAAGATTGACACTTTTCCAACTTGAAATTCTTCAGAAGGAAGAAGTTATTGTTATAGTTTCAGTTAGTGTTAAATGCATGTTTGATTCTGTTGTGAAATTTTATACAAGGAAAAAGACTGTGAACAGAAAGTGAGAATGCGCAGCAATTATTGAGCAGCAAGTCAGAAACTGTCAAACAACAAGTGATGAACAGTTTTCTATTTCCCCCATTAATTTTAATGCATGTAAACAGAAATATGATTTATTATTAAGTTCTCAAAGAGGGGGGAGATGTAACGATAGGCAGCTTTTACCTTCGTTTTGAACATCCGGGTTGCTACCACCCAGCATGCATTGTTTTTAAACGTTGTTTCCAACGAGGCAGTAAACATGTCGTCTGCAACTTAACGTCTACAGCACACGCATCCAGATCTACAGCACACACGTAGACAGACCACCAGCTGCCGGTCCACGTCTGATCTCCCGAACGTTGAGTAGCAGGGCAGTGGTGGTTGCAGTTGGTCGCAGGTCTGCAGATATCACACTATCATAAATACTAATATCATGCTTCCGCCACTCAGTCGCACGCCCTTTCTCATACCAGTCCTAGCCTTTCTCACAACTACCACCTCACATCATCTCACACCCACACTCCATATTCCACAATCATTCACTCCCATTTTCCTCACTCATACACTGTCTCACGGCACCCATTTCCTCTCCAGTCCTCAAATCACTTTCAAACCCACACTTGCCTTTTCTCATAACAATCATCCATTTCTAATCTACATTACAGCACCAAAATTTCACCCGCGTTCACAAACTCAGTCCCATCGGATTTTACCTACAACAGAACAAGCATTATGATATTAAACTTCAATACACTCACCAAGCTATCCTGTGTTTTCAATTTCACAATGATGAACAGCTCACCCATTTCCATTGTCCAGGGAAGATATCCATTTCCCTTCCTTTTTTTTTTTCTTTCAACCAGGCAATTTTGCAAGACAGGCCTACATGAAGCGATCTCATTGCCTCCAAGGTACAAACCAAGGAGATTTGATAGGTACAAACTACCCATGTGTGTCAGCTTCCTGTTTAGATTCAGGTATGATGGGATTGGACGAGCCCATTCTTAGAACTAAGGTGAGCAGGTTTGAGTTCACAGAAGAACTCAACTGGAAATCTCCAGACCTACCGCCTCCTTCCTACCTATGCCAATTTTTTAAAGTAAGACTGATCACTTACACTTGCGTGCTTTTCAGATGTGCCCTGCATGGCAGGTTACAGGAGAAAACTTTTTTAAAGATATTTTTTAGGATTTGCTCCATTTCTTTTTTCTGTTCCCTGGCTGTGACAACTCCCCCTATGCCCCTATGCCGTTAGTTCCCTCTGATTATTCCCACTCAAAAAGTCCGCTCCAACGTTCTCTCTTCCCGCGAATGACCTGGCCGGTGAAGCAGTACGGTTGTAGAAGTAATGCCCATCTCTTCAGTCGACCGTTGGTCAGCTTGACCCTTTGTAGATAAACAAGGAGGTGATGGTCGGTCTGAACGGTGAAGTGTTTTCCTTATAGGAATGGTTGGAGCTTGTCATCTGCCCTCACCACCCTCAAACATTCGTTTTCTACAGTGGAATCGTTCTGTTCTTACACTTTTTGGTTTTCAGATCTGCTCTGCATGGCAGGCTTAAGGGAGAAAAAAACTTTGGTTTTTATTATTTTATTTTTTTTTAAAGATTTTATAGGATTTGCTCCTTTTTCTTTTACTGTTCCCTGCCTGTGACAAACCGTTATATGCATGAGTAAGTCATTTTTTAACCTAAGAAAATGACCGTTACACAAGAAAATCCATTACGTGTGTAAATAAGTCATTGTTTACCTATATAATAGTTCTTTCAATATGTAATCCGTACAATGCATATTATACAAAAACAGTCGTTGTATACACATACAGTGAATTGTTTGTGCTGAGAAGCTCAACAATCGTAACAACCATACAAAATAAATTATTTACTTATATAACAAATCGTTCACCTTCAGTTCACCTTCAATAAGTCATTATCTAAGAGGTGCTAAATAATCGTTACGTGAGCGAAAACCACGCTGTTTCCTTCCGAAAATCAAAGAAATTGTTTTTACAACAGGAATACCATGGACCCCGTCCTTAAGACACACTCTGGAGGAGACCCCGCATCGAATGAAACGTCAGCGGGTCAGACGGCAAGCTGGGTGCTATCACGACTCGTCCACAGGCGCTGAAGAAGACACGTTGCACAGAAGCGTCAGGGATTGGCAGGCAGCCAACAGTGTCAGACTTAAACTCCTCAAGGCCCCCCACGGAGTAGACCATGCTGAGTGGCTTCGATCGGTTGAGTTGTCTTTCGTGCCAGTCGTGATTTGACGGAGGCGGGAGGAGCCGGCAGCCGCGAAATCCCCCAGCTGACAAGAGTGATTAGTCAGTGCCAGAGCCAGACTGGGCGAGTGTCTCTTCCCTTGGGGGGGTATTGACCGTTACTATTTTCCCTTCCGTCAAACAGTCACCTCCTCCACAGAGAGAGAGGAGAGAGAGAGAGAGGAGAGAGAGAGAGAGAGAGAGAGAGAGAGAGAGAGAGTTCGTGGCAATTCAATTATATAAACCTGCAGCCTGTATGCAAGGCCTACACACACACACACACACACACACACACACACACACACACACACACACACACACCACACACATGCACGCACGCACACACACGCGAGCGCGCGCGCGCGCGCACACCCACACACACACACACACACACACACACACACACATACACACACACACACACACACACATACACACACACAGACTCGTATCCACAAACACAACACGCGCGCTTGCCCAGGAACGCAC
>JADBJO010001093.1:435022-442522 GCA_016801955.1 Conus betulinus
AATCAAACTTTCATGCTGGAACGCAGCTTTCAGGTTTTGAATATTCTTCGACCACAAGAGAGAAAGCAGTCTCAGAGAAAAAAGGAAAATAATCTTGGACAGAGGCATTGATGAGATAGATGAAATCTCCTGCAGAATACATTGTTGCACCTTTTAATTACAGACCCCATCACCCCCCTCTCTCCTCGTTTCCCCCTGTTTACATATGTACTTTGTATGACATTCTGTGTGCGTGTAAACTGTACAGTGCAGTGTAAAGTGTCCACACCCAACGCTCTAAAACAATTTCTGCAAAAATAAATAAATAAATAAATAAAATAAATAAAAAGCCAGCGGGATGGGTGTTTAAAAATCTGTGCAAAAGGATAGTGTACCTATGTACTGTCTATTAACTCGCTGCAGTCAATGTATCGACCCTTAAAAACAGTGACTTCACAATGTCTTCCGCTCAGAATAATAGGAAAATTGGTCAAAGCGGGGGAAAAAAAACAGTCAATTCAGTCAATTCCGCCCCCCCCCCCCCCCCCCACCCACCCTCTCTCTCTCTCTCTCTCTCTCTCTCTCTCTCTCTCTCTCTCTCTCTCTCTCTCTCAAATAAAAGAAGCGAAAATGTCAAAAGTCTTTTGAAATCGTGAGCTTGGTAAAGACTGGCATTATAACCAAAAATTGTCAAAGTAGTTTGAAGCTATTTAAACTGTTAAGTATGGCAACAAATGTTCTGGTTTGAAAAGAAAAGTTGTGATGTGGAGGGTTGTTTAGAACGTAACACACACCAGTCATTATCATCACTATAATTATTGCTGTCTTTATTATTGTTATCAACATTATTTTAACTCGCATTCTCTCCTCTTCAACGGCCTCGTTTTCATTCAACGTCCGTTTTGCGCCCATGAGAAGATAAGTGATTGCTCGTTCTTCGTTTTCATTGTCCTTAATGCTATCTTGCCTGAAGAAGACCAAATAGGTCGAAACGCGTTGTGTTTTGTCTTGTAATTTGTTTGTCCCCTTTTGTCCGGCGGAATAGTTATAATTTCTCTTTAAAATGTGTTATATGCATGTTTCGTACAGTTCAATCCAAATAAGAGAATCCGCATTCCAGGCAAATTCCCCATTTGCCCATTTTAGCAAAAAACCCAATAGAAGAAATGTTGACTGCTGTACCTTTTTTTTTTTTTAGCAAAAAACCCCAACCTCCTCCATTCCCTCCGCCCCTCCCCCCTCCCTCGCTCTTTCTCTCTCGCTCGCTAGTTCGCTGCCCCGCAGCCCCCTCCCCCCCTCTCCCGTAACTCTTCTCTCCTCTGCCATTCCCTTTGTCTGTTGTCTGTCTGTCTGTCTTTTGCTCTGTACTCTGTGCGCGTAAATATGTTAAATCTACATATCATTTGTGCTCGGCCGTGCAAAAAGTTTGCTCTACTTTTTGACTTCTCTTCCCCCCCCCCCCCCCCCCCCCTCTCTCTCTCTTCTCTCTCTCTCTCTCTCTCTCTCTCTCTCTCACTCTCTCTCTCTCTCTCTCTAGCTCTCTCATGATCGCGTTCCCATCTCATTGTGTAATTACAAAATCTTCTGTGTAGTGGATTAAAAACAGATCATTCGTGTACACGTTGCATTGTGATGTAGGACACGTTTTAATATTTCTTGCATTGTTTAGATGTTTATTTACTTTTTGCAGCTGCTTGCTTCATTGCTCCCCCCCCCCCCCCCCCCCCCCCCCTCTCGTTACAGGGCAAGTTTAAGCTTTTTTTTCTGCTTCTTTTTTTGTTTTCAACAGCCTGTTTTGTGCTTTTTGTTTTCCCTCATTAGATTCGGTCGTTCGTCCTGTCTCCACCATAAAAGAAATAATGCTAATCGATGAAGAAGACAGGAGAAAAAGAGGAAAGGGGAGGGGAGAAGGAGGGAGGGAGGAGAGAGGGAAAGGGTGGCGCGAGGGGGGGGGGGGGGGGGGGGGGGCAGGGAGGGGCAAAGGATGCAACTATAGCATCTGCTGAGCCCTTTCAAGTGGCATTACTTCTACGGCTCTCTCTCTCTCTCTCTCTCTCTCTCTCTCTCTCTCTCTCTCTCTCTCTCTCTCTCTCACACACACACACACACACACACACACACACACACACACAAGCTGATCGTATAATAACTCATCCAAGTGTGTGGTCTGGCGCACTAATGAAGCACTTGCGGTGTAACTGTGGGTCAATGAGTCGTGCTTGTCAGCTGCTTAGGGGTCATTGCTGACATTACCGGGCCGGCGGAGATACTATGGTAGCGCTACGGCATCAAAGACAGGATTATTGTCATTTTTTTTTTTTTAAACAATCAAAAACAATTATGTTTATAAACAGGGGATAAAGGATTGCTTTCAAGTGTATTACAAACACGAAGAAGCAGCCGAAAGAACACAGTCATTACGTGCCTGGTGAGAGTGTTTACAGGGTCGAAGAAGACCACCAGATGCGTGCCTAGAGAGAGAGAGTAGTTATGGAAAGAATCAACTATGCGCCAGAAAGAAGCGTTGATTGTGTTTCTGGAGAAAGCAGTAATGAACGATAAGACAGAAGAAAACGGTAATCGTGTGCCTGAAGAAGAAAGCGGTGTTTATGGGCCAGAAGAAAACGATAACCACGTGCCTGAACAATGCAGAAATTGTGTTCCCAAAGACAATGGTAACTATGATGTGAAAAACGATCATTTGAACCGTCATGTGCTCTTAAACTGCGACATGAGATAGCAAGGCAAAGGAGACTTTTTACGAAAAATATAGCCCCAGTTGGCCTAGATCAAGGAAACATCCAAAAGGTTTATATCGCTCTTATCCCTTGCTCATCGCGGCCTGCGCTTTTCTCCGGAAGTACCACATCCACAGACCAACTGTATGCAGCCTTCCAGCGCGTATATGCACATTACTCGCATTTATGTTTCGTCCGTGGTAATGCTCAGTTTTCATCGGTAATAGTTACCGGTTTTTTTCTCTTCTTCTTCTTCTTTGTTGTTGTTGTAATTGATGACCATGTTGGACTGCAACACCAGCCGAAGAAAGAGAAAGGAGGAAATAAAATCGTGAAACAACAGCTGGATGATATGTACCATTTTTTTTTTCACTTCACCGTTTTCTTGTAGAGCAATACTGTTTTCACACAGAAAATGAGAGCTGCGGGCTTTGAAGCTGTCAACATACCGATCTGATGAGGCCTTTCCAAGCTATGAACAACAGGACTTACGTCTGAAAAGATTCTGACAATGTGCCTTGATTTGGGCAACTTAGGCTGTAAACAACATGACTTGGCTAGGGTTTTGAAGATATCAACGACATGATGACTTGGGCTTTTGAAGCCATAACAACACGACTTAATTTGGGCCTTTGAAGCTGTCAACAAACATGCCTTGGATTTTTTGAAGTTGCAAACAGCATGACTTGAGCTGTTAGAGTTACAATATCATGACTTCGGCTTTTGAAGTACAAACAACTTGAGTTGACTTGGGCTTACAAAGCTATCATTAACTTGATTTGACTTGGGTTTACAAAGCTATCATTAACTTGATTGACTTGGGTTTACAAAGCTATCATTAACTTGATTTGACTTGGGTTTACAAAGCTATCATTAACTTGATTTGACTTGGGTTTACAAAGCTATCATTAACTTGAGTTGACTTGGGTTTGCAAAGTTATCATTAACTTGAGTTGACTCGGGTTGTTGAAGCTATCATTAACTTGAGTTGATTCGGGTTGTTGAAGCTGTCAACATTATTATTAGATGACTTGGCATTTGAGGCCTTAAAACAACATGATTGGATTCGGATTTTGAAGCTGTAAAAAACATGACTCGGCTTGGACTTTTTAAGCTGTGAACAGCATGATATAAGTGGACTGCCTTAAAAACATGACTTTTGACTTTTTAAGCTGTGAAAACTATATGACTTTTATGTCTGACTATAGCTTATGTCTGAAACTACAAACAACACGCATTTTGCCTGTGAAACTGTAAACAACGTGGCTTTGGCTTCCGAAGTTATCAACAACATGATTTAGAAATGACTTGGGCTTTTAAAGTAATAGTAATATGACTTCGGGTTTTAAAGCAAGAAGTAATATGAATTTGGCTTTTAAAGCTATGAACAACACGAGGTTGGCTTTGCAAGCTATGAATAACATGACCTGGATTTTTAAAACTAGAAACAACGTGACTTGGGCGTTTGAAGCCAGAAGCTGTAGACTTAGGCTTTTGAAGCTATAAGCACTGTTACTTGGGCATATGATACAATAAACAATATGACGCGGAGGTTTTGAAGCTATGAATTACATGACTTGAGATTTTGAAGCTTTAAACAATATAACTTCGGCTTTTGAAACTGTAAACAACATGACTAAGGTTTTTGAAGCTATACACACTATAACTTGGGCTTTGATACCATAAACAATATGACTTTAGCTTTTGAAATTAGACACAAAAGTAATTTGGCTTTGCAGCTAAACATGGCATGGCCTTTGGCTTTAGAAGCTATAAACAGCATGTCTTAGGTTTTTGAAGCTATAAACACTATACATTTGGCTTTTGATACCATAAATGATATTTGATTTTGTATTTTGAAGCTACACAACATACTCACGCTGTTCAAGCTGTAAATATCGTGTCTTTGGCTTTTGAAGCTATAAGTACTGTAACTTGGTTTTTTGATTGTAATAATGATATGACTTGGGTTTTTGACGCTAGTAACAACATGACATGGGCCATTGAAGCCAGAAACATAATGACTTGTGCGCTGGAATATATGAACAGCAGGATCCGGACTTTTCAAGCTGTAAACAACGTGACTTTGGCGTTTAGAGCCATGGACTTAGGCTTTCAAACTATGAACAACTTGGCTAAGGGTTTTAAAGCTGTAAACAAGATGACTTGGGCGTTTAAAACCATGAGCAACATGACTCCGGTGTTTGAAGCTATGAACGCGCATGGTTTGGAATTTTCAAGCTGGAAGCAATATAACTTAGTTGTTTGAAGCTGTGAACGACTTGTACTGGACATTTGAAGCCACAGACAACATGACTTGTGGCTTTTGGTGCTCGAGAAGTGTCATAACGGACAGTGCCCGTGATGGAAGCAACAAGCGGGGAAAGTAAGGCGCGGTCAGTCAGAGGAGGAAGGGTCAAAGAAGGGGTGGACTGAGCGCTAGGACTCTGGACAGTCGGTTTCTTGGTGGTCAATCGATGGATGCAGAAGATGTCCACCAACTAGTCACATACTGATCGTCAGAGATTGTGTTGAGGTCAGGTTTGTTTGTTTTTGTTGTGTGAGGTGGTGTGATGTAATCTTATCTTCCTCTGTGCGCGTTCCACCGTGACTCTGTGTGTGTATGCGCGGCTTAAAGTTGAGTACTTGAGCGAGTGAGTAAGTGATGGTGTACGTGTGTGTGTGTGTGTGTGTGTGTTGTGTGTGTGTGTGTTGGTGTGTGGTGTGGTGGTGGTGGTGGTGGTGGTGGTGGTGTGTGTGTGTGTGTGTGTGTGTGTGTGTGTGTGTGGTGTTCTAATCCTATGCCGGCAGTGTCACAAAGGAATCTGTCCCATCCATCAAACTGTTATTTCATTGTTGTGCATATGAGCATGCAGCCTGTATTGTCTTGCGCTGAAAACGACATTTAAGCTCAGGTTTTAACATCACTGATAAATCAACATACATGTGCACGAGAGAAAACACACCAACACATTCGCCCGCACGTGCCCCGAACACATCATGTTAGCTTCACACTTCTAAATCACACCCTTCCCCTTCTCAGCTTTTTTTTCTATATCTCCCCCCCCCCCCCCCCCACCCCCCCCCCCCCCCCCCCCCCCCCCCCCCCCCCCCCTCCCCCCCCCCCCCCCCCCCCCCCCCCCCCATATCCAAATTAATGAAAACCTCCGACTAAAGACCAAAAGAGCCAGGAGCAATGGCTGGCGGGCTTCCTGTCGGAACGGAACAGGAAGTACGCAGGGATCAGTCACTGCCACACCACCAGACGTCGGTCAAGGTCACGTCTGCTCTACCAAGGAGGGAGGAGAGAGATGTGTCGACACAAGGCCACAGGGCAGCAGACCTTCCCCCCCGCAACTCCAACTTCATCCCCCCTTCCCCCCCCCCTCCCCCCCCCCCCCCCCCCCCCCCCACACACCACACACACATTGCTGCGTTGGGCGGAAAATTAGAGAAAGAAAAAGAAGATGAAGAGATAAACGAAAAAAGGGAAAAATAAGAAAAAAGAAAAAAGAAAGAAGAAAAGAAAGAAAAAGAAAGGAAATTGAAAAGGAAGCAACCTACCTATCAGTCAGAGGACCTACTTAGACGTTGTCTTCTGAAAACCCAACGACACTCGTGAAAAGAACAGGAGAACTATCAATGATAGGAACCCCCTCTTAGTCTAACCGTCAGGACTGCAGGCTCTAATTTAATTCTTAAAGTCACAAACATTAAAAAAAAAAATCAGAAGTTAGTTTCACAGTTTTAAAAAGCATGTTTTCACAAAGATACCCGCAATGCAGTTACTTTAGGACAAGTAAAGGGAGATATCCCAATAGAATTACTGTATTTATTAAACATTTCGTACCTGGTCTCTCAAGATAGACGGACGAAAGCGGAGCTATCGGCTACCATCCGGCAGCCTTCATCAGCACTGTTGGACTGACGGGGTGAACTGTGTTCGGTGCCTCACGTCATGCGACCGAACTAGGGAGTTGTAGACCGATGGCAGGATGTGTCTCCCCCTGTCCCGGTTGAGGGTTGGTGTGGTGGCCGCGATGTAGATGGCCTCCTTCACCCCTCTCTGGAACCATCTGGCCTCTCGGTCCAGGGCATTGACGTTGTCACTGGAGAGCACATGTCCTCTGTTGATCATGTGTTTCCCTGCCGGGGAGGAGTCCCTCTTGTGTCCTTTGACTCGGAACCTGCTGTATTTACATTCATTAAGTGACCTACACGCGGCCCTCTGTTCCTCAGGGAATCAAGAGGCATAAGTCAAGTAAGTCAAGTGACCTACACGCCTGCACGCAATGTCACATTCGTCAGCCACCGTTTCGGTATTTTACTTCTCTTCCTGGCGTTGGCAGTCATAGTTTACAGCGTCTGTTATCACAGCCGACCCGACCACACAGGACCTTACCAGGGCGGTCAGACGCATTAGGAAAAGGGTTGCTTCCAGAGAAGAAGTAAGAAACGATGAAAACAGTTCATGACATGGCAGCTGAACTGTCGATGTCTGAAAGGCGGAGAAGACTTGGCCTTAATTGAGATCGCCGGCCACGTCGCTTGATTTCCCCCTCCCCATATTTAAGAAAGAAAAATGATGAAAGATTAATGACGATTAAAGAGTAATAATGATGTAAAAGATTAATGATGCAAAAAATGAATGATGATGTACGAGATTATGATGATGTAAAAGATTAATGATTATTAAAGTGTAAAAGATAATGATGTCGGGCATAACCACTTTACAGCAGATTCCATGAAAACCTTCTCAACAGATGTGTCAGAGATGTGTGTG
>JADBJO010001093.1:450022-455022 GCA_016801955.1 Conus betulinus
TCGTGTGGACAGGGAGACAAGCTTTTTTGTGTGTGCGTGTATGCGTTTGTATGCGCACGCGCGCATATGTGTGTGTGTGTGTGCGTGTATGCGCGTGCGCGCGCATGTGTGTGTGTGCGTGCGTTCGTGCGTGTGTGTGGTGTGTGAGCGCGCGTGTGTGTGTGTGTGTGTGGTGTGTGCGTGCGTGTGTGAGTGTGTGTGTGTGTGCGCGCGTGCGTGCGTGCGTGCGTGCGTGCGCGCGTTTTTGTGTATGTGTGTGCATGCGTGCGTGTCCGTAAAACTATAGGTGTTAAACAGGCGTGTGATTCAGACCGCGTGGAGGACGTGGTGTGTTCACGCCGTCAGTAAGTAGAATCATATACATGTATATACATTTTTTTTAATATTACTATTGTTATCATTTTCTCGGTCATGGTGTCGGGGCTGTGTATTGATCGTCGAGTCCAACTCGGATATTGGTGCAGATTTATGGAGTTGGCGGTAGAGGGCGTCGGGGCGATAGAGGGATGAGAAGGTGGTGGGACGGGGGGGGGGGGGGGGGGGGGGGGGGGTTGGTTTGGCGGAGGTGGCTGGGAAGACGTATGCTATGCATCTCCCTATCAGAAAACACACGAGCAAGGAAACCAAGGGAACGCAGTAGGGACTGATCCGACCGAGTCGATCAGAGCGAGGAAAAGGAGCGTTACAACACTGGAGCCGACAGGTGTGAGCCTCTCTTGCTAAGAAGAGACAAACAGGTATTGACAGAGGGAGAAGGCCAAGACAAACAAAAAAAAACACGCACGCACAAACAAACAAAGTGGACTGATGGAGCTACAAAACGGACCTCTGCATGCAATCATCATCACGGATTTCTGACCAAGCATGTGAAGAGGAAATAATATGCTTCTAGTGTTTTTGTTTTGTTTTGTTTTTTCCCCAACGTATATCGGTCATGGTGGTCGCTGCGACTTGTTCGTAGAGAGACTCCACAGTGGAATCTCCCTGCGCTGTGAGGAAGGAAGGATATGAGACTACGTCGGCCATGAGACTATAGGCAGAGAGAGAGTAGTCTGCAGACCGCCACCACCACTTGTGATCAGTGCCAGCCTGCCGGCCATTCCTGAAAGAAGCAGCAGCAGAACAGCTTGGGCTGGCGGCGACCACTGAGAGAGAGAGAGAGAGAGAGAGAGAGAGAGAGAGAGAGAGGAGAGAGAGAGAGAGAGAGAGAGAGAGAGAGAGACAACAACTGCACATTACCAGTTGCTTCAGCGACGACGATGCTCACCCCGAACTGGAAGGCCATTCAGTCCAACTGTGTAGTATGCCAGGAACACTGATGAGGCGATCCGCCAGCTAACCGAAGCAGAAAAATCAGAACAATACAATGAAACACTAGCACATGTATGGCTAGAGCGATTATCAACCAAAGACAAACACTTGAATTTTCTGTAACGCGTATCAATAGAGTTATGTATCCATAATCTGCTTTTTTTTTTTCACGCTCATGACAGGCTTTAACTAACGATGCAAGGCTTCAGCTGATCGTGAAAGGAAGGTTTAAGACAAGAGTGAAGGGCTTAAGATGACAGCAAGAGGATTAAGGCAACAGCAGTAGACATGAAGAGGAGGCACAGCAGAAAGAACAGTGAAAGGCTTAAGCTGACAGTTATGCTGACAATGAAAGTTTTACTTAGTTTGATCTAACGGGAGAAAGATTTTATCGTACATCGAAAGGCTTTTGCTAAAGGTGGAAGGGTTCAGCTAACTGCGAAATACTCCTAGCGAAGGCAAATCTTTAGCTTACAGTCTGTGAAGCCAACAGAGGAGGTCTTTAGCAAAGAGCGGA
Source organism: Conus betulinus (assembly GCA_016801955.1). Taxonomy (NCBI): domain Eukaryota; kingdom Metazoa; phylum Mollusca; class Gastropoda; order Neogastropoda; family Conidae; genus Conus; species Conus betulinus. The sequence goes on from JADBJO010001093.1 coordinate 451,851, forward strand.
AGGCTTACATCAAGCCAGAGAGGGAAAATCAATTGTCCCCCCCCCCCCAAATCAGATCACACACACACACACACACACACACACACACACACACACACACACACACACACACACACACACACAAACGCGCGCGCGCAACCTCAGAGAAAACAAAAACACCCACACCCACACAACCGAGAAGCAAGAGCAAAATAAATTTCCAGAACAGATCGCCTGCACGTTGGTCAGGTGTATTTTTTGCTGTTTTTTTTTTTTTTTTTTTTTTTTTTTTTTTTTTTTTTTTAAATTTCCCAGAACCAACATTCTGGTGAATACCACCAAACCCATCCATTCTGCCGGTGCTGGTGATTGGGTCGCCATAATCAAGGCAACCTCCATCACCACCACCACCACCACCACCACCACCACCACCACCACCAATATCGCATCCTCCCGCTTCCGTGTCCGATCAGTTAGTTTCCCCAGCTTCTCAACGGCTGGTCATTTCCGGTCACCCGAACTGGACGGTGACCACACTGGAAGCCGCTCTGGCACTCTCGAGTGAGGAGGAGGAGGAAGAGGAAGAGGAGGGGGGGGGGGGGGGGGAAGGGGGGAGGAGGAGGAGGAAGGAGAGAGGAGGAGGTGGGATGAGGGGGGTGGGGTGGGGGTGGGAGGTGCAGGTGGGGAGGGGGGGGGGGCGAGGTAATTTAAGCGGACATCACAGTGGGCTGCTCCTGGTAGTGCGTCTGGATGTTGTTGATTCCTTGGTGCTTCCGCTGTGGTCCCAGCTCTGTGGCTCTGTGACAGTTCCGATGATGAGGCCCTCCCTGATGGCAGTGGGGCTGGCAGTAGAACTTGATCCTGCAATGAAGGGCTCTCAGCTGACAACGGAAGGCTTTAGCTGCACGTTGAAGGTTCTAACTGACAGTGAAGGTTTCAGCTAAACGTTGAAGGTTCTAACTGACAGTGAAAGATTTCAGCTAAATGTTCAAGGTTCTAGCTGACAGTGGAAGGTTTCAGCTAAACGTTGAAGGCTCTAGCTGACAGTGAAAGGCTTTAGTTGACAGTGAGAGGCTCTAGCTGACACTGAAAGGCTTCAGTTGACAGTGAGAGGCTCTAGCTGACACTGAAAGGCTTTAGTTGACAGTGAGAGGCTCTAGTTGACATTGATAGGCTTCAGTTGACAATGGAAGGTTCTTGTTGTCATTGAGAGGATGTAGTTGACAATGGAAGGTTCTTGTTGTCATTGAGAGGATTTAGTTGACAATGGAAGGTTCTTGTTGTCATTGAGAGGATTTAGTTGACAATGGAAGGTTCTTGTTGTCATTGAGAGGATTTAGTTGACAGTGAAAGGCGTTCTTCGAGAGTGCAAAAAGTTCAGTTGACACTCAAATGCTTTATTCGACAGCGAAAGATTCTGTTGACACTGAAAGGCTTTATTCGAAAGTGAAAGGTTCTAGCTAATGTTCAAAGGCTCTATTCTACGATAGAAGGTTCTAACTGGCATTGAAATGCTTAATTTGACAGTGGAAAAATCTAGCTGACAAAGAAAGACTGACTTAACCTTTATCAGTCGTGTCACCCAACAATGGTTGACGGGATTTCTTTCCCTCGAGCCGCGGCACCCAAAGCAGGGTGACGGACAGACAGACAGTCCGTTCTGCCGTGTCACCCACAATCGGGTGTCTGGAACATAAAAAAAAAAAATCCGACACTTTCCTTAAACTGACAGTGAAAAGCTCTGGCTGACATCGAAAGTGAAAGGGTCCTCTTGACAACGCCAGACCTCAGCAAACAGGGAAAGACTAAAGAAAGAACAACAGCGAAGGTCTTCAACTGGCTTAGATAACGGCGAACGACCCAGGCCATCAGTGAATAGGTTTATCTAACGGTGGAAGGATTCTAAGCAAATAGTGAAAGACTATAGCTGCCAATGAAAGATTTAAGAGTTAACAGTAAAATGTTTCAGTGAACAGTCTAAAAGCTTAAGGTGGCAGTGAAATGCTTTAGCCGACAGCGAAAGGCTTCGACATACCAGGGGAAGAGCTGAAGATAACACTTACAGACCGAGGATAACAGTGAAAGTTTTTGATTAAGCTAACAGCAATCGGCTTTTAGCTATCAGTGAACTGTTATAGCTAAAGATTTAAGACAGCAGTCATAGGTTGAAGGAAACGGTGAAAAGTTTCATTTTAACGGCGAATGGCTCCTTTTTTGAATTAGCTTTTTTTTTTAAAAACATTTTAATGTAATACACAACATCCATTACAAACATATCCTATATAGAACAACAACGGGCAAACAAACAACAAAAATAGAGTGTGTGTGTGTGTGTGTGTGGGGGGGGGGGGGGGATGGGCTGAGTTTTAAAAATCAGGGAGGGAAATGGGTTGAGCTTCCATACTCTTGGTTTAAAATGTACAAGTTGTGACAAGTAAAGTGCCATATTCAAACCTAAGCATTCGGAGCAGACCCCGGACGAATGTGCCAGATATCAAATGAACTGTGTTCTCTTTGTACGCGTCCGACCTTAAATCATTCCAGACTCGAATGGCATAAGTAGCTAATTTTGCTGTCAAACCGTATGGGTGGTCGATTGATGATAGCCATGTAAACTTCTAAATTAATTTTGTCTCTGTTCATGCAACCTTCTAAATTAGTTTTGTCTTTTGCCAGTGTAACAAAGGTTTGAAAATGTAGTTTTACAATTTGCTGTATACATAGACATTTTCAAATAAAATAATGAAATCGTTGCGTCTGTGTAGTTTGCTTATGCCAACGAACACGAGTTAAGACTGAACGTTTAATCTTACAGTAAAAGGCTTTTGGTAGCAGAAAATCTTTAGCTAACATTCCAAAACTGGAAGGCTGCAGCTGTTGGCAGGAGGTTTTAGCCAACTGTGAAGGCTTCAGATAACAGTAAAAGGCTGAAGCATACTGTAGAAGGCTTTAGCCAACCTGTGAAGGCTTCAGCCAACCTGTGAAGGCTTCGGATAACAGTAAAAGGCTGAAGCATACTGCAGAAGGCTTTAGCGAACAAAGAAAAAACTGTTCCATTACGGTCAAAGGGTTTTAGCTTACAGTGAAAGATTTAAGGACACGGGATGTTTTTTTTTAAAGCTTACCCAGTTAGAAATATATTTGCTTTCTGATCTTTGGCCGGTAAAGAAAACATTGACCTTGTTCACTTCGA
>JADBJO010001093.1:462522-467522 GCA_016801955.1 Conus betulinus
TGAAACGGTTCAGGGTGGTTTTCCTTCTTTCTGATATTTCACACTAAGCACTTTGCAATGTCTCTGTCTGCGTGCCTCCCTGTCTGAATGTCTGTCTGTCAGTCAGTCAGTCTGTCTGTCTCATTTCAGTTCAGTTCAGTGTTTATTTAACGTCCTGTTCACCTTGAGATATTAGACGAAAAATAATTTACAACGTCATCTCCAACTAACAAAACTTAACCCCAAAGATAAAAAAAATAAATAATAAAATAAAATGACAATAACTTTTTGATTAGTGGTAAAAATAAACACGCATCCAAAGCAGCTTGGCAATTTTAGTCTGAGCGATTAATTGTCTAGCAATGTGTTATGATAAAAGGGCTGGACAATATTTGACTGATATCTTGGACGTGATATCAATAGAATTTCTATAAAACTGTCTGTCTGTCTTCCTGTCTGCTCTCTCTTTTCGCTTGCTTTTAAATTAAAAAAAAACTGTCCCTCCCTCCCTCCCTCTCTCTGCTGCCCCCCACCCACCCCCCCTCCTTCTCTACACACACACACACACACACACACACACACACACAACACACACACACACACACACACTCTTAGCTGAGTAACTTGTAATTCATTTGGCGTACCTCCACGGTGGGTTTGAAAAACACAATTCTTGTCTTGTTAAATTGTATTGATATCACTGTCCTTTGTCAGAACTGGACATTTAACAAAAAAAATGTCTGTAGTAGATTGAAAAAAAACAAGTCAGAACGATTGATCTTTCGTCTAAATGTTTCTCAAACCACCTCCCTCACCACCTACCCTCCAACGCCACCCCCTCCTCTTCGTCCCCTCCCCTCCCCTCCCCCCCTCACCCCCTTTGCCTCTGTCCTGCTCATCCTCTTGATCACGCATCGCTTAACATCAAACGGCGACCGCAAAACCCTGCGCGCACGAAGCATTCGCCGCACAAATAAAAAATAACTGCGTCCTGCCGCTCGCACTCCGTGATAGTGTTTTGTGGCTAGCTTCGGGCGCTTCTCCATCCTGCTTTCCTGAGGGGAGGGGAGGTAGGGGGAGGGGGAGGGGATGTGTTGGTTCCGTTTCAAGACTGGTCTGGTGATATTTGACGTAAGACGGACTTCCAGAGACGGACATTTCCAGAGAGAGGGCCGAGAGAGAGAGAGAGAGAGAGAGAGAGACCGATCCACCCCCAATCTCCACCCCCCATCGTTTGCTCTTGATCTGGTCACCGGCGGAATGATTGTGATGATGACAATCAGGTGATGATGATGATGATGATGATGGATGATGGTGATGATAATGATGATGATGAGAATGTTGGTAATGATAATGATGACATGATGATGATGATGTTGATGATGATAATGATGATATGCTGCTACTGATGAATGATGTTATTGGGATGATAATGATAATGATGACATGATGATGATGATGATGTTGGTTGATGATAATGATGATATGCTGGCTGATGATAATAATTAGTGATGATGATGAGGATATTGGTGATGATAATGATAATGATGACATGATGATGATGAGTTGGTTGATGATAATGATGATATGCTGATGATGATAATAATTAGTGAGGAGGAGGAGGATGATGATGATGATGATGATGATGATGATGATGATGATGATGATGATGACGATATTAGTGATGATAATGATGATGATGATGTTGGTGGTGGTGATGATAATGATGATGATAATGATGACTATGAGATGTTGTGTTGGTGATGATAACGATGATGATGACGACGAGGGACGACGACTTGCAACGCTGATGATGATAAAGCGCGTGTAATAAGTGCGTACCGATGAACACACGCTGTGATCCCGCAGAAACCAGATGGCCAATACAGAGATCAAGATAGACAGAAAGAAAGAAAGGAAGAAAAAGAAAAAGGAAAAAAAAGAAAGGAAGGAAAGAACGAAGAAAAGAGAAAGGAAGAAAAGGAAGGAAGAAGAAAAAAAAAAGAAAAGAAAGTTAAAAAAAGGAAGAAAGGAGAAAAAGACAAGAAAGAAAGAAAAAAAGAGAAAAGAAAGAAAGAAAGAAAGTAGGAAAAAGAAAGAAAGAAAAAGGAAGGAAGGAAGAAAGGAAGGACAGATGAAAAAAAAAAAGAGAGAAACAGGGAAAAAAGGATAGAGAGAAGCCGAGAGGAAAAGGCGGGCTGGGGGGGGGGGGGGGGGGGAAGAAGGATTGGGGGAGAGGGAAGGAGGAGGTAAAAGAAACAGGGAAAGGAAAGAGAAAGAAGAAAAAACATCTTTTACAAAAAGAAAAACAGAAGAAACAGAAAGACCGACTGAACAAAGAGCAAGGGCTACGACTTCTCTCGACGGCTGCCGGAGCAGCTCCCACTGTACAGCAGATACAGCTTGAAACGATCGATCAACAACACATCCATCCATCTCTGCCCGTCTGTCCTCTCTCTCCCCATCACCCCCCCCCACCCCTCTCTCACCTTAACCTTTGCCTTTCTTGTACCCTCATGTACCCTCAATCCAACCCCTCCACTCCCCGTTCCCCCTCTCTACCACTATCACTTACCTCCCTAACCTCCCCCCCCTCCCCCGTCCAGGTCCTCGCACCCTTTGGCCCCGCTGTTTGGCTGCGTACCGCTAGAAAGAAATGTGTGGTGTGGTGTGTGTGGTGTGTGTGTGTGTGACAAAAGTACATGGTAAAAATTTACATGTATTAACCGGTGGAGCATCGGCCACCGTCCCTCAACATCCCCTAGGCGGGCATCGCTCTCACCCTCTCTTCCCCTCTCATCTCTCTCGCCGTCTCTCTCCTCTCTCTCTCCTCTCTCTCTCTCTCTCTCTCTCTCTCTCTCTCTCAGGTGCAGTTATATTTAGTCGCTCCTTTTTCCACAGGCGCGAGCCAAAGAATAAGTGGAATGCCATCTATTTGTTGACACCAGATAGCGTTCTGAACGGAACCAATTGTAAAAAGATGTGTTTCTTCCAGAACAGAGAAGGCAGTGTATACAGACGCGGTTACAGAACAAGCATCACACTGCGACAAATCATTAATAATCTGCTACTTAAACTTCATTTGCTGTGGGTCACACACAGATGTACACCCGCACGCGCGCGTCACTCACACGCACACAAACGCGCGCGCGCGTACGCACACGCTCGCACGCACACACACTATCTTGAAAGATATAGGATGTTAGTAAATGTTACGTGAAAGTAATGAAATTGAAACGAGAGTTTGGAATTTATTTTCAACCCAAAAGAATGCCTTCAATAGGAATCCGTCAGGGGTCAATAAAAGCTCCCCTTCTTTTTTTTTTCAATTCTAATGTATGGTTGGCCAAACAAAAGATCCTAAAAAAATAAAACACAAAAAAAGTCGTTCTGGTTCATTATTGAGCAGATAAATTCTGCATGTGGATGGAAGTAACTTACAGTAGAAAACTGTTTTTTTTCTTTTTTTCCTTTGTATGAGGAAAATCCCAACCCCACCCCCACCCACCCCCTACACTCACCACCACCACGCCAAAAAAAAAAAAGTGTATTAAAGAGCACTTGATATTTCAGATTACAATGCATTGTGACGAATAATGGGTTACATTTTATCTTAACAAAAAACAACAACAACAATGAAGGGTTTGTTCTTTTCAGCAATTGTCGTAACACAGGAAAGAAGCCAATATAGCCCCTCAGTCGAATTTCTAGTTGTTCTCACTACAACACTATCTTGGAATAGAATATTTACTGACAAAGGCGAGAGAGACTTTATTTATCATTGTTTTTTTTTCTTGAAATTATTGGGGGGTTTTTCTTGAATTATTTATAGACAAACATAGGGACAAAGATTCATTATACCGGTTAGTACTTTGTAAAGGCATGATACGAAACATTATGCGCAAATTTGTCCCAATTTCCAAGCGTAGAAAGCAAGACAGTGAACTGGCATTAAGTCTTTCCGGTAGTTCAGCGCGTCATCGAGGTTCAAAGACTTTAGAGGACATAAACAGAGGCTCCTAAAGCCAAAGCAATGCAGTTGTGTTAGGTGAAAGGAACAGGTAAGAAGAGGTATATCACTTCCTAAAATCTCCACTAAACTTCTCATAAGCATGCAGCAGTTGTGTCTGGAATGTGAAAACTAGACACATTCAGGAATTCATGTAAAAGAGGTATATCAACTTCCTAGAAAACTCTGCGAATCAAAACCTCTCAAACTACCTACCGGCAACATATGCCTTCCGAAATTACTTTAGGACGCGGAAAGGTACGGACATTACTCCTTGAAAAGGATGGGGACTACTCTTGAAAAGGATTGTGTGCGTGCCAGACAACCTCGTTTCTCCCCTCGTTCTCCCCCACACCAATATGGAACTTCAAATAGTATTTTTTGACACGACTTTACAAAATGGAGATACAAACATGCACTTTTTGGGGTTTGTTTTTGGTCTAACGTTTTTTTTTTCATGATATAGAAACGTACATGCCATGTTTTTTTTTAATACTTTTGTTATAAATGGATACTACTTGCATCTCGTTTTTTTAACTTCACTTGGTATGAAGAAACTACGTACGTTCGATCTCGTTTTTTCCAATAACTTCATTTTTATTTTAATGGATAAAGAAACGTACTTCGCAGGCCCGTTTTTAGGGGAAAAACTGATAAAGACGTAACTATCAATTTACAGGGCTGAAGTAAAGTTCGTACTTTCACGGCCAATGATCACGTGGTTCCACGTACCAAAAAGGCAATCAACGTTTTTACCAATTGTAACTCTGCTGAGTTCGCTTCTTTTTTAGAGACTTTCGTTCCTTGGTATACAGAAAGTCCGACCTCGCATCCCGTTTCTTCTTTCACACCTCAATTAGGTGGAAAAACTGAGGCTCGATTACAGGGTGGCGGATGTGGGCGCACAAACGAACAGTCTCAATTTACAGGCGATGAAGTGTGGTTCCCTTTTACAAATCACTCCACGAGCAGCTCACGTTTTCCCACCTTTTTTTCTTGTCCAAAAAGTCCA
>JADBJO010001093.1:490022-493067 GCA_016801955.1 Conus betulinus
CTCCCCCCTATCTCTTTCTCCTTCTCTCCCCTCTTCTCCCTCCTATCTCTCCTTTCCCCTCTCCCCCCTCTTCTCTCCCCTCCTATCTCTCTTTTTCCCTCCCCTCTTCTCCCTCCTCCTTCTCCCTTCTCCCTCCCCTCAATTCTCCCCCTATCTCCCCTTTCTCCCCTCTTCTCTCCTATCTCCTCCCTCCTCCCTCTCCTTCCCCCTCTTCCCCTCCTCCTTTCTCCTTTCCTTCCCCCCTCTTCCTCTCCCCCTATCTCTCCTTTCCTCCCCCCCTTCTCCCTCCTATCTCTCCTTTCTCCCCTCAATTCTCCCTCCTATCTCTCCTTCCCCTCCCCCGTCTTCTTCCTCCTCCTCCTCTCTCCTCTTCTCCCTCTTCTTCTCCTCTCCCTATATCTCTCCTTTCCCCCCTCTCTCCCCCCTATCTCTCCTATCTCCCCCTCTTCTCCCCCTCTCTCTTTCTCCCTCCTATCTCTCCTCCCTCCCCCCCTCTCCCTCCTATCTCCTCCTATCTCCCCTCTTCTCCCCTCCTCTCCCTCCTATCCCTCCCCCCCCCCCTCTTCTCCCTCCTATCTCTCCTTTCTCCCCTCTATTCTCCCTCCTATCTCTCCTCCTCCCCCTCTCTCTTCCTCCTATCTCTCCTTTCCCCCCTCTCTCTTTCCCCTCCTATCTCTCCTCCCCCCTCTTCCTCTCCTCCCTATCTCTCCTTCCCCCCCCTATTCTCCCCCCTATCTCTCCTTTCTCCCCTCTTCTTCCTCCTATCTCTCCTTTCCCCCCCTCCTCTTCTCCCCCCTATCCTCTCTCCATCCTCTTCTTCCCCCCTCTTCTCCCTCCTATCTCTCCGTTCTCCCCCCAATTCTCCCTCCTATCTCTCCTTTTCCCCCTCTTCCTCCTCCTATCTCTCCTTTCCCCCTCCTCTTCCCCCCCTCTTCTTCTCCTTTCTCTTCTCCCCTCCTATCTCTCCTTTCTCCTCCCCTCTTCTCCCTCCTATCTCTCCTTTCTCCCCTCTTGCTCCCTCCTATCTCTCCTCCCCCCCCCTCTGCTTCCGCCTATCTCTCCTCCCCTCCTTCTCCCTCCCCCCTCTTCTTCTGCCTCCATTTCTCTCCTATCTCCCCCCCCCCCCCCCCTGCTTCTCCCTCCTATCTCTCCCCTGTTCTTCCCCTCTTCTCCTCCTATCTCTCCTTCTCCCCCCTCTTCTTCCCTCTTCTCCCCCTGTCTTCGCCCCTCCCGCCCTCTTCTCCCTCCTCCTCCTCCTTCCCCCCCTCTGTCGCCCTCCTATCTCTCCTCCTCTTCCCCCCCTCTTCTCCTTCTCAGCACTCCTTCCACACCCACACCCTTCTTCCTCCTCTCTCTCCTCTCGCCCCTCGCGTCCTTCCCACTGTCTCCGCCTCCCTCCTCTCTCTCCTCCTCTTTCTTCCCTATCTCTCCGTTTTCCCCATCTTCTCTCCCTCCCTATCTCCTCCTGTTCCCCCCCTCTTCCCTCCCGATCCCCCCCTCTTCTCCCTCCTATCCCGCTTTGCTTCTTCTGCTTCCCTATCTCCCCCCCTCCTCTCCCTCCTATCAATCGTTCTTCCCCCCCCCCCCTCTCTTCCCCCTCCTATCTCTCCCCCCCATCTTCTGCTCTACTCTCTTATTTTATCATATCATTGCCCAGTCTGTTTTTTCTTTTAATTGCATCTAAATATTTTATCCACAGGGAAGACATGACGGAAGGGTGGTGGGGATGGGTAGGGGTAGAGAATTTGAGAGTCCGGAAGCGTCACCGCGTTTCTGATCGTCTGGTGCTGAGTCGGGGTGGGTGGGGGGTGGGAGGGAGGGGTTGGAGGGAGGGCTGGAGGAGACGTCTTGCTGACTGCCACGTGGTGTATGCGTGCGCGCGCGTGCGTGCGTGTGTGTGTGTGTGTGTGTGTGTGTGTGTGTGTGTGTGTGTGTGTGTGGTGTGTGTGTGTGTGTTTTGAGGGGCGAGAGGATGGGGGTAATGCGGAAAGTGTGTGGAAGGTGTGTGTGTGTGTGTGGGGGGGGGGGGGGGGGGGGGGGTAGTTTATTTAATGTAGGGACTCAGACGTTTTACCGAGAGGGTCATGAACGTATTTTTGTTTGTAGCCGTCTTGGAGGGCCCACACAGGACACACACACACACACACACACCACACACACACACACACACACACCACACGCACGCACGCCACACACCACACACACAGACTGTACAAACACGCACATACATATACGCGCCACGCACGCGCGCGCGCGCACAACACACACATACAGACAGACAGAGACAGACAGACAAAGAGAGTGACAGACTGACAGACAGTGAGACAGACAATCGTATAGACAGACAGACAGACAAACAAACACAGTCAGAGTGAGGGCTGGAAACTGATTTTGCAGAGAGAGAGAGAGAGAGAGAGAGAGAGAGAGAGAGTCAGACACAGACAGACAGACAGAGTGAGGATTGGAAACTGAGTTACCGAAGATAGAGAGAGAGAGAGAGAGAGAGAGAGAGAGAGAGAGACAGACAGACAGACAGACACAGACAGACAGATGACAGACGACAAAACAGAAACAGAGAGAGAGAGAGAAACAAACAGTCAGACAGAGACTGACAGACGGACGGACAGACAGACAGACAGACAGACAGGGGAGTGAGAGATCTTCTCCTGTTTGCACTACGTGAGTATGAATAGTGGCCTGAACGTCGGAGAAGGCCACGTTGGTGTACCATGCACACAGACCGACGAGATCTCCCGGAGAAGCAAGCGGCTGTAGAACCAACCATGCCAGAGATGTGTTAAATCGCCGGCATCACGGCTGCAGACAGACAGACAAACAGACAGACCAGATAGACATACAGACAGACAGACAGCTGCCAAACATTATCCCTGATGCTCGTTAGGCATGTTTTGGCAATGTTTTAGCCCACTGGCTAACTTACGCACGCACGATTTCTGATCTATCTATCTGTCTGTCTGTCTGTCTGCTTGATCTCTGTCTGTCTGTCCCTCTGTCTGTCTGTCTCTGTTGTGTGTGTCTTGGGTT
>JADBJO010001094.1:0-47500 GCA_016801955.1 Conus betulinus
CGGAGAACAAAACAAAATAAAGCCTTTTCCATATATCTCTCTGCAAGAAAGGAACATGGAGCAGCTTAGAAATCATGTTCCCAGCAACACCTTTTAAAGGAGTCACAAAGATAACTTGAAATTGTAAACTATAACAAATAAATAAACAAATAAACAAAATGGAGAGTTAAGAGAGAGAGAAACGAAACGAAACGAAACGAAATTTTATTTTACCAGGATAATAGGGTAAGTATATAAATACTTTTTTTCCACCCAGTCCTGGGGACACACACACACACACACACACACACACACACACACACACACATATGTACAGAATAACCAATTAATTAAATTTGCTATATACAACTGAAGTCAATATCATTGACAAAATATGAGAACTAACAATACTATAAATGCATCGGGGGGAGGGGGGGAGGGGAGGTTGGAAAAGGGGAGGGGGGGTGGAGGGCAGAAGGGGGAAAGTGGAAAATAAAGGGGTAGGAATTGGGATGGGGAAATGGAGGGGGAGGGGGCGTAAGTGAAGCAGGGAAGTTATGGAGGGAGGCATCGATGTATGGTAAATATAGTGTTGTTTTCCCCCTCCACCTTTACACGCACACACACATATTTATATAGTAATTAAGGCACAGACGAATACAGCATATACTTTTAGATAATTGGTTTGTATCCTTCTATTTACATTTGAAATAAGCATGAAATGATATAGTTTATGAATAAGGATTTATGCAAGAGTTGTTTAAAATGATACAGTGTTTTGAATAAGGAAATTTTTTTTAGGCTGTCTTTAAAGAATTAATGCTCCCCTTTTCTTTAATGTTTATTGGTAGGGAATTCCAAAGTGTTCCGCCGGAATAGATAAGACTAGTTTTGAAAAAATCAGTTCTTGGTCGACGGATAAGTGTAATGTGACTGACTGAGAGGAAATTTAGCGGTTAGAGTAGGAGGTGCATAATCGTTCATAATTCTGTACATCAATATTGCTTTGTTGTATTGAAGTTGAGTGACAAAGGAACAATGTTTAGTCTGATATTGTCTTGAGGGGTTAATGAAGATGATTTTAGGAGTATAGCCTTGAGGGCTCGTTATTAACCCTGGCTAGAGGTTTCAGTGAATTGGCACCACACGAATCATAAAGAGTAGAGGCATAATCAATAAATGATTGAATATATGCATGGTAAAAGTGCTTACGTGCGTTTATATCAAGAATTTTTTTTTTTTTTTTTTGTCAGCTGGAATACTTTTTGTGACAAGCGTTTGCTTAAGCAAGTAATATGGGGTGCCCAGGTGAGATTATGATCTAAGGTGACTCCCAGAACTTTATGGGTAATGACTTCTTCAAGCTGGTTTACACCTATGTATATAGAAGGCATTACAGAAGTTATGTTTTGTCTTTTTGCCGCGACGTTATAATCATATACTTAGTTTTCTTTTCATTTTAAGACATGTGATTGAGCTTTAGTCCAATTAACTAATTGGTCAACATTCTCTTGCATTTTAACGGATAACTGATGGAGGTTAGAGTGGTTAGAATGAACAGACGTGTCATCCGCGAAAAGCTTGTAGGAACCTTTTATGTGTAAGAGTAGATCGTTTACGTAGAGTAGAAAAAGAAGTGGACCAAGAACTGATCCCTGTAGTACACGGTACTTTTGTCGTAAAAAATGGACTGCTGCTTTACGTAAGAAGACTGTATGCTGACGGTCAGTAAGAAACGATTTCAGTAGTAAAGGGCGTTATCAGAGAATTTGTAAAGTTCCAGTTTTTTCAGTAGTAATGTGTGGTCAATAACATCGAATGCTTTTGCAAAATCAACGAACAAAACTCTGGTAAATTTCAAATTATCAATACTGCATGGTTAACCATTGATCAACGAGGTTGATAGTGCTGTGTGGCAAGAGTGGTTAGCTCTAAATCCAGATGGGATGAAGCAAATCGTACTTTGAGATGAGACATGGCATGTTTGTTAACATGTTTTTCTAATGGTTTGGAGAGAACAGAAATAAGTGAAATGGGTCTATAATTAGAAGGATCAGTTTTATCGCCAGATTGTAGATTGGTATTATCTTAGCTTGCTTGAGAATATTTGGAAAGTAACATTTATCTATACACAAAGTTATATAGAAAAGTCAAGGAGTCAGCAATGAGAGGGGCACTGAGTTTCAAAATCTTCCCATCTAAGTCGTCAAGACCACGTGTACCTGTTTGTTTCATATGCACAAGATAGAAGTAAACATCGTATAACTTTATAGGGGAATAACTAATTCTGATTTAATCGCTTTAGACTCACTGTAATCGATCAAGAGTTTTAAGTCATTGGCTTTCGAGTCATCGTGTTTCACTGTTTGATCAGCAATATTACAAAAATGATGGTTTAGAGTATCAGCAGATATATCACTCGGAATTGTGTAGGTTTTGTCAAAATTCTGGTGTGAGGGAATGTTTATGGCCTTCCAAATTGGTTTTGAGTTATTTAGAGTTGTTATAAACTAGGTTTCTAAAATATTTCTGTTTTGAACTGCGTAGCATAGATGTAACTTTATTTCTTTGTTTCTTAAACTGATCAAACTGTGTATTTTTTAATAAAGTATCTCTTAAACATATAGCTTCTTGAATTTCATCTGTAAGCCACGGGGGGGTTGGGGGAATGTTTAACTCTTTTGGTTTTAAACGGAGCGTGTTAGTTGTAAATCTCTATAAAGGTTCTGTGCCAAAATTCAAAGGCTTCATCAGGGTTAGTGTATTGATAAACTTGAGATAATGATGAATGGGCTAAGTCAAATAAGAAAGAATCCCGATCAAAGTCGGGCAAATGATCTATATGTGATAACTTTATGTCCAGGTTTAGGAATTTTTGTACCTTTTTTTAAACCAAGTAACACATATAGGTAAATGATCACTGTAGCCACAATGTGGAGAGCATATTAATTTTCAATGATGTTTTGTTTTGTGTTGGCATAAATGTGATCAATTAAAGTTGCAGATGTTGGGTAATCCGTGTGTTGGTGAATCAATTAATTGAGACAGACCTAAATTACTGCACGTTATATTCCATCGATTATTGATCTTTAGGAGGTTTATGTTAAAATCACCCAGGAGAATAGTTTCGTATCCGGCAAGTAAAACAGCTTCCATCATGTCGTTAAATTCATCATGCCAGTCAAGGCATTCTGCGGGGTTTCTGTATAAGAATCCTACTAAGATTGGTTTGCTTTTCTTACTATTGACTTCGACCCAGATTGATTCAATACCGTAACTTTCAAAAGAATTAATTCGTTGACACCTAAGAGACTGACTTGAATAAAGTATTAGGCCAGTTTGCATTGGGACAGTAGGGTCAAGGCGAATATGATTGTAACCAGGTACTGAAACGTCACTGGTAGGAATATGTTTAGTTAATCTAGATTCAGAACAGCAGAATAGGTGGAACTGCTTTCCGGAATTATAAAGTAAGGGAGACAGTTCATCACGTTTGTTAATCCAATCTATTTATATTTAAAAATCCAATTCTGAGACCTTAGAAGGCCACGTGTTCACTGTGGACATTGGTAAAAGAGGAATCAACAATCGGAATTGGAACAAAAATCACAAGTACAGAATGACACGTCTACAATACAGTTTAAAGGATGATAAATAGATGCGAAATAGTGCAGCTCGATAAAGAAATCACAAATCAAGTGTATATCACACACGGCACCAAGAAAAAGAATTAAGCAAAACCGTTCCAACACACACACACACAAAACAAATTGAGATGAAGTAAATGAATAATCAATAGGTAAACAGTAAGAAGGTAAATTTGAAAACCGTAAGAAAATGGTAAATCGTCATCAGATTTCGACTGAAGACTAAATGGAATAATATCAGTATCAAAACTACAAAAGGGGCGTCACCGCTGCAAGTCGCCCGGGAACTAGAATCAATCAGTAAATACACACAAATGGAATAAGGTATGTACATCGAATCTTGAAGATCTTCAATATACTAAGGAAGATCAACCACAAACTTGAGAACCACTCATAATTTGGAGTTAGGCAACTGAAACACAGATCTCTCTCTCTCTCTCTCTCTCTCTCTCTCTCTCTCTCTCTCTCTCTCTCTCACACACACACACACACACACACACGCGCGCGCACACTCAGAGTAACTAAACACACACACACACACACACACACACACACACACACACACACACACATACATACACATGTGTGTGCGTGCGCGTGCGCGCAGCGTACGCGTTAGCACATACGCCCTTAAACACTGCTTGCACACATATACACACACACATAGAAGAGTGATCTTCATGACATGTGTATATTGCTGTTTAGTGCCATGCCAATCTCTACTATTGGTAGTGTTGAATGTCAACATTTGGGAAGTCATCATGTTTAATAAATGTAAATAACGATTCATGTCACTTACAGGAGGGATGGGATGGGCATTGGGCAAAATGTTCAAGTGGCGAGTCAGGATTCAGACCATAATACTGTGACCCTGAGGGGTGGGCTGTCTGTGTGGGGATGGGTGAGGGACAGGGGATTCGTACGATGCCCCGACTCTGTGCCAGAGTTGACACGGCGGTTGGGCAGTTTGTGTGGGGGTGGGTGAGCATGAAGCAGGGGTTCTGGCTGGGAGAGGCGATATTGAGTGTTAGTTTGTTTTATCAAAGAGGGGAAATGTTGCATGACTGTAATGGGGGAGTACACCATTATCCATAGTTCGGCCACTGTTATAGCCAAGATCAGATCTTCCTGGTGTTGGGAGAAAACATGGCTATAATCAGAGGTCTGGTTTGGGTCTAGTGGACTGAGATCCGCATTAGAATTGTAATGCACGCCACTCTGAGTAATATTACCAGTATGGATGTTAGGATTGAATAAGTTTCGAGGATCAGGATCATGCATGTTGGAAGTATATGGGAAAAGGTGAGGAGGGCAGGGATTATACCGGGTATCACGGGTGTTGTTGGCAGGTTGGGAGGAGCGGGGAATGCGGTGGGAAGAGGAATACATTTTCCGTTCAGCAGACATGTCAGATGAAAGTCATCGTAAATCTTGCATTGCCAGAACTGGATCTGAATTGAAAACTCTCGTGGCTGATCCCGTTCTCTTTGGTTGTCTCTGAGCGGAGGCAGTGTGTCCACCAGCCAGTCCATGACAGTTCGCTTGAATCTTGAAGCCAACTGGGCTGTACCCTTGAAACTGGGGTGGGTAAGGTCTTGGTACATGACAAGCTTTGGAGCACCAGAGGCTGCGACAAAAACATCAGTGTTATCTAGAAGGGTGATTTTGGAATCATAGCAAGCTTGTTTGAGATTCCGATTTGACGGGAAAACAAAAATATTCAGATTGTGCCTGCCTTTTGCGGGAATTATGGAGCTTAATGCTGGTTTGGAAGCTGGAAAAAACTTGATGGCACACAGGTTTATTAATTGCGTCCACCGTTGAACGGAAACCTGTTCAGAGGAGCAGTCAATGATGCCAACATGAATGATCAGCGCTTTAATTTTATGATTAGTAGGTTGGCGAATAAGCCATTGCTTCAAATCATAGGTAGATATGCCTGAGACACATATTTTAAACAAATTATATGAGCGCAGTGCTAATCTCTTTGGGTCCAAAAACTTTAAGACAGAGTCACCGATTAAAAGTGCAGTTGCTCGATCATTAACTGAAATTGTGTTTAAAATGTCACGGGGACAGAGGTCCGGACTTGTTTTCTCGGGAGATGGAGAACGTCTCTTGTCACTATCAGCATCAGTGTGTTTCTGAGCGTTACTATCACTGGATGCAGTGATATGCGAGTCTCTCTCGGGACAAAGGGTCAAACATATTACTGACGGGAATAGCGTAGTCAGTAGTGACGTGAACTGTTGGGGGATCGTCTTTACAAATGTCAGGTCGGGCAGGAAGATCAGTTGAATCAGAGTGTGAAGCATCAGGGTCGTTCACTTCACAAGGCCTGTTGCCGGTATCAGCTGGGTCAGCCTCAGATGTGGGGCACTGTCCTTGTGAGGCAGGGGGTCTGCTCTCCATACAGCTGGTGTCACTGCAGTGGTCAGATCGATGCACCACGGGTGCAGAGGACTGTCCTGTTGAGGTAGGGGGTCTGTTCTCAACACTGCCGGTGTCGCTAGGGTGCACAGTTGGCTGAACCTCAGATGTGGAAGACTGGACAGTTCGTTGGGGAGCCTGACCACTCTCCACACAACTGGAGTCTCCGCAGTGGTCAGTGGAATGCTGGACAGGGACACAGGGAGTAGCCAGATGGGATTGTGGGTTATACGGGTTACTGTCCCGAGCAGTTGTTTGAGAGTTGGTGGGAGTAAGATGATTGGCTGTGGTGTGTGTTTTATGTGATACTGCGTCTTCACTGTTATGCTGTGTACTGGCGTCGACTGCTGACTTTTTGGATTTCAGGATCTTCATTTCTGAACGGAAGCTGCTAAGTTGAGACTTGAATGACTAGTTCTCTTTTGTTAAAACATCTATGGAATCACTTAACTGAGAAGTTTTTGATTTCGAGATCGTCAGTTCTGGAGTAGGTGGAGTCCCTACTGGACTTGATGAAAGTTTTTAGTTCATTCTTTGTTGCTGTTTTGGCGTCCTCAATCAATGACACGATTGAGTGTTTCAGATCTTGTTGGGATGCACCCAAATCATCTATTACTTCTCTGAGTTGTTGGGATTGTTGTTTACGTGAGTGGACAAGGGGACTCAAGACTTTGTTTTTGGTTTACTGAGGGCAAAGTGTGCATCTGCGGAGTCTTACTTTTAGAGCCAAGTGGTGTTGACTGAACTTCTCTGGTTCCATTTCAGCGAGAAGGGGTGACGCTAATGCTGGGGATGGGGTGGGCGGGGTGTAGGACAACTTGCTGACGAGACTTCGGAGAGGACAGAATCAGAGAACCGTCAATGACTGAAGAGGGTGGGGATGGACAAGAAGCAGGTGAAGCAGTATCTTCTTCACTGGCTGTTGCTGGGTCTCCTGGGGCTGTTGCTGGATCTCCCCTCTCCTGGGGACTTGCCTCATGCAAGGGCTCAGTCGCAGCTGCTGACTGACAGTGGGGATCCATGGTGAAGGTGGTGAGGGTTGACAGGTTCATGGTGGTGGTGGTGAGGGTTGACAGGTCCATGGTGGAGGTGGTGGTGAGGGTTGACAGGTCCATGGTGGAGGTGGTCAGGTTGCAGGGCCAAGGGGGTGAATGAAGGTCAAGGGGATGCTAAGTACGGATGAGGTTAGACTTTCGATGTCTTGTCGAGCAGAAATGTACTCACAGGATGTTTCAGTCTTTCACATTCTTCTTGACCCCAGAGGGTGCAGTCTCTTCCTTGGGCAACAAGAGTGCCCGACATCTGAGAAGTCTTGAAATATAGAGTAATAGTAATTCTTTTAGATGCATTCCAGAAGACACGTATAGTAGTTTTGGCGAGTTCAGTGGGAAGTCCTTGGATCCATAGCACAGATGGAAGGGTATTGATTCATCATTGTAATCAAAATCAGTGACTTGTAGCTTCACACAACTATCATAGATGGCTGAGTAACGGTAGAGAAGGATATTCCGCCAGACGCACAGTTCATCTTCTCCACACCAAAAAATCTTCTGGATTGCGTCAGCGGTGTCGATCAGTTTATTTCCATTTGAAACTGTATTAATTACATGTGTCTGTGGCGAATCGTTCGAGTTTGAAACTAGATCAGTTTCATGTGCCTGTGGCTTATCATTTGGGGGGCATTTGTTCAGACATGACACAGGTTTAAAACACGGACTCACGCTACACATGCACGCACGTGCCAGCAGTGCCATACTCTGATATTCAAGCACAGGCCATCATTTACAGATCATTGATCACACACATGGCCACGGTCCCAGGCCATCATTTACAGATCATTGATCACACACATGGCCACGGTCCCAGGCCATCATTTACAGATCATTGATCACACACATGGCCACGGTCACAGGCCATCATTTACAGATCATTGATCACACACATGGCCACGGTCACAGGCCATCATTTACAGATCATTGATCACACACATGGGCCACGGTCACAGGCCATCATTTACAGATCATTGATCACACACATGGCCACGGTCACAGGTCATCATTAACAGATCATTGATCACACACACTTGGCCACGGTCACAGGGCGAAACTTTCCACGCACTGATGCACGGGATTCACACCTCCTATTCAGGAATCCGGAGTATGTATGAACTGTTTTGATTTTCCACTTCTTCTTAGTTAATTATTAAAATAAAACATTAATTATCACAAGATTCCAAAACGATTGGAGGAATCAAACGATATCACCAAATACACAGCACCTTCATACAACTTCTTGCAAGAATCCACATCCGTACGTCAACTGGAAGCCGGGGAATCGTGGAAAACCTGAGAACAGCATGAAGAGTGCGACTGTCTTCGACTGCGACCTTCTGTGTGCTCTCCGCGCACGAGTCAAAAGAGGAGAGAGAGAGAGAGAGAGAGAGAGAGAGAGAGAGAGAGATTTTCGCGACTTACCTGCTCCTACATGGCGAAGCAGCAGCGATGAAACAATGATGCTGAATACAGCTATTATCAGCAGGAGGCCGAGCCGCAACTTACTAGCAGAGGCCGTTGTCATGATGGGGACCTAAAAGGCGGTCTGTATAAGACCATGTGGTAAATCGGTTCACTCTTTTAACACTATTCTACTCTCCTTTGGTCTGTTTCAGGGAAAAACGCTGGCCACCGGTAAGCTGAGCATTACTGCAGCTGATCCTAAACACGGCGGTCTAAGTAGGTGCACTCTACCCACTGGATTAGTGAGCTCCAGGCGAAACAATGCGCCGAAAACGTAAAACACACTTAGGATCGCGACACGATAGGAAGCTTTCTATACTGTTCAAAAATACGAAACGCAGGGACTCGGCTGGCTGTCACCGAGCGGTAGGACGTGTTCCCGCTGCTCTCCGCGCACGAGTCAAAAGAAGCTTTTTTTTTTTTAAAAATTTTTTTTCCTTTTTGAAGTTCAGCTCACTGGCGGCTTCTCTCTCTCTTTACGAGTTTTTTGGCCTACAAAAAAGACATGGCTTCATGTGTGCGGCTCCATGGTTAAAATTTGAAAAGTGAGCTTTCTGTCCTCCATTATACTTCAATGAAGATTAACTAATACATCCAGTTCACCGACAAGCGAGCAGTGGGTGTGTGCGACAACAACTGTACAACGTGAATTATCAGGAAAGTGTGTGTAAACAGTAGAATGTTTCTTTCTTCTTTTTTTTTTTCTTTTTTTCTTTTTTTTTCTTTCTTTTTTTTTTTTTTGAAAAAGAATATCATTCATGTAAGTACTAAGCAGTGATGACAAGTACAATCTCCAAATATTTCGGTGGTAGGGGAGCAAGTAGGAGTAAACAAGGTGATAGCCCGGCTTCAAGTGGTAGCCCTGTTAGTCCTATTAGTCCTGAAGACCGGAAAAAAAAAAACAGAGACAGGAAAGTGATCCAGAATCTGATGAAGAAATGTCGCTCACCACTCTGCAAGAGATTCACGAAAAACTAGAATGTTGGCTTCAGCTAAAGACGATATTAGGCAAATTAGACATGATATACACACATTGAACAGGTCTTTACTTGCAAAAATTGAAAAACTTGAAAGTTAAGTCTTCGACTTAGAAAGGGATAAAGTAAACAGTGAAAATAGTAAAGCTTAAAGAGGACAATCTAACTGTGAAAAGTGAACTGGATCAAGAAAAGAAAAATAACAAAAACATCAAGGTGACACTGAATGACCATGAGCAGTATGGTCGTTCATGGAATGTCCGTGTATACGGGATCAAAGAGGCAGGGCAAGACCGAGACAGCAGAAGACTGCATCAAGAAATGTACGGCATCTTTACTCATCAAGTCGGTGTTCCAGTTTCTCCGGCTGACATTGAAATCGCACACCGTACAGGCAGACCTGCTGCGAACGGAAAACCTCGTCCCGTCATGGTCCGTTTCTTCTCTAGACAGAAAAAAAAGGCGCAGTGCTGACCTCTAGGAGAAAGTTCTAGTTGCAAAGTGAAACGACTGCAGGCGGAAATCTAAACAAATCTTAAATAAATGTCAGCGAACCGCCCAGAGAAACGTGGACAAACGAGTCACAAGACAACACACAACGCGTTTCGACCTCTTAGGTCTTCCTCAGGTGAAACAAAGACGAACAAAATAACGAAAATGCACTTAGCTTTGATCGCTTCAGATTGCTTTGAGAGTCAGCGCAAGGAAGAAGGCCTCTTAAAAACATTAAAGAAGAATATGCGGTTAACAATAATGAAAACAGTTTGCGAGATGAAGGCTTACAATTTTCTATTTCTGACGACATTTTCATTTTATTGATGAAAATAAGATCAAAAACAATCTCTTATGCTACGATGAAAAAGAGAAAACTATGGAAAAAGAAAAACAATCAGAGCAAGATATTTGTAGATTAGAAAAACTTGAGAAAAAGAATGAGGATGATGTTAGAAATATGAATATGAAAAAAAGAACAGTTGAAAGAAATTAGAGAAAAACAAATAGGAGTATTATTAAGATCACGAGCTAGATGGATAGCATAAGGGGAGAAAGTTAGTGGCGCCAACACGATGAGACGAGAAGCGACAATGAGAAGGAGTGCGTTGAAACCAAGCGGGAATCGCTTATTGTAAACTACTTGCCCCACCACTGAGCTAACTGGGCACTGGTCTATGTGTGTGTGTGTGTGTGTGTGTGTGGTGTGTGTGTGTGTGTGTGTGTGCGTGCGTGCGTGCGCGCGCGCGCGCGCGCGCGCGTGTGTGTGTGTGTGTGTGTGTGTGTGTGTGTTCATAATGTAATTTTAGTCATGTTGTTGCAACACAAAATGGAGTCAATCCATCATTCGATTCGCTTCTTCTGTTTGTTGTTGTTCTTCTTCTGGAAGTTCTACACTACTAATGTTTATGTTATTGCACAAACAATGAGCAATGTTTCTTGCTTTCACCCGCGTGAGGGTATGGAGGATAACAACACTGAGCCAAAAGTCATCAGCATGAACTTAATAGAAAACAACATACACAAATACATTCGCTGAAAAGTTGAAGACAATACTTACAGATTCCATACACACGCGCGCTCGCGCGCGCGCGCGCGCGCGCGCATAATAGTGTATACATAGGTAAGCGTGGCTGTAAATGAGGTAAGGAATATTTTTGCCGAGAAAGAAAAAAAAGGCAAATGCTAGGGAAGCCAGATATAAATAAACAAATCAATACATAATGATAATAATAATGATGAGAATAATAATAATGGTAAATGAATAAATAAATAAATATTTTTCAAAGCCTCAAGCATTGCCCGTGTTGACCACAGTAAGCAGTTGTTCCAGAAACAGTGCCAGGCTCGGGGAACTGAGTTCCGCCGTTGCTGACTGAGGGATTAGTGCTCATAAATCCGGCATTAAAACAATGCGTTGCCTGAAAGTAAAACAATGTACCTTCTGCACACTGTGCAAGGGTGAAATTGCACAACAATACTCTAGTCGTAGGGCCGTGAAAAATGGGCAGATCGTGTGTGTGTGTGTGTTTGTGTGTGTGTGTGTGTGTGTGTGTGTGTGTGTGTACGTGCGGGCGGGGTGGGTGCGCGCGCGCGCGCGCGCGTGTGTGTGTGTGTGTGTGTGTGTGTGTGTGTGTGTGTGTGTGTGTGATAGAACTATGTGTTCGGGGCAGTCCTGGACCATCCTAGTGCAAATCGCAATTCAGGATTCTCCTGGGAGAAACCTGGGTCTTCATTCACGTGGCTGAACTCTAAACGTAAATTATGATCCTGATTTGCCTTGGCGAATCCTGGATTAGGGGGATGGGGAAGGGGGGGGGGGCGTTGGCAAATGGACAGCGCGTTTGCCTGCGGAGCTAACGGTTGTAAATTCGAAGCACGCGTGAGGCGGCTATTTTAGATTTCAAAGCAGTTTCTGTCCAGCAGTAGAGGGGTACCTGATTCGGTTCAGGGGAGGTAAAGGCGGCAGAAGGCGAAGGATAGGTTCCGTCTTCCATCATGCCGTGCTCTAGACACAGTGAACCCCTAAAAGTTCACAGCTCCTTCGGTCAATAGGCTTTGGGAGCGCTAACTTTTTTTTTTTTTTTTGTAACTTAATGCTGGATTCTCCAATCATCAAAGCTTTTCCTCTTCTTTACCTAACACCCACACCGCAGGTTGCGACATTGTTGCGGTAGAGGGCTTGCGTGGCCTAGAGATCCCTTGATGGAACGTTTGTTTGTTGTGTTTTTTTCCAGAACTTCTAGGCCGCCAAAGCCGATTTGCTGACTGGCCGCAACACAAAGCTGTGGAATTTAATACCCAAGGTAGAATCGTCCATTCTAGACAGGTAAGGGTGTGGGAGCAAACAAACTGTAACCCGCGTTTCATTTGTTCTGTCTTCTGCCATTCCATCGAAATGTTTTCTGTCTTCTCTTCCTCCACAAGTCCCGTTTTCCACATTCTTCCCTTTTATGCAGTCTTTTTAAGACCTGTTACGTTGCCGTGCGGTGCGACCTGTGTTTGAGAGGAATATGATCCTTAAGTTTGAGAGACAAGCTGCTCTCGGCACATCTTCTTGGTTGGGACCTCTCCCAGACAGGAGGTGCACACTGGCCCATGCGTATCAATCGGCCACCCCTGCATGAGGCTGGGTCAAGACAGGCAGTTCCCCAGCTGGTCAAGGCAACTCCTGCAGTTCCCCAGGTGGTCAAGGCAACTCCTGTAGTGCTCCGCTCTCTGTGCCTGGAAGCTCGGATAATCAGGGAGTGGGGTTTGTTGGTCTCTGCTGATCATAATTCCCTCCTAAAGCCGGGAAGGGATCAAGACTGATATTTCTTGACCGTGGTCCCACAGTTGGACTACATGGCGGGTGAGAGTGTGTGGGTTATTTTAAAATAAACACTAAACCACATGGCTTCATCCCTTTACAAAGATCCCTACAGGTCAAAAGCCCCAGGACAACGGACCTGAAACATCGCAGGAAAATGGCTATGTCAGCAGTTCAGGTTCGAACACTAAACAAAGGACTTCCTGCCATGTCCGCTTCAGCTTGTTATTCAGAAGGGTTTTCAAGGTCAAACAGCTGACCCAACATCCATTAAAAGACTAAGAAATCGGAAAGATAAGGAAATCGGCCCCTCCTCATTGAATGCAAATCGGAACACCATTTAGAATACTCTCGGCAGCTACGAAGTTTGTTGACATATAAATAAATATGTCTGCTCATACGCAAGAAAAGAAGAAAAAAGAAACGGGCAAATGTTCATCAGTTGCCCCGATCTGAAAAGTGTTTCAGTGGCAGAAAACAAGCGAACTGGGACCACAGGGATTTACCGACTCTCACTGTGTGACCATTTGCAAACACGCTTTTCTGACATTCTGCGCTCACTCGCCTCTACAGACCGTCAGCATTGGCTGTCTCAATGTCCGGGTGGAGCTCTAGTTCCATCTCCAGAGAGGCACGTGTTTCCGATGTTTTGGCAATGTAAGGGACAAGAGCTCAGGGGAGGAGATTCGGGGTAAGTGCTGCAAAGCAATCCATCAGGGGCCTTGTCAGGGAGCAGCTCTTTGTGCCAACTGTGGTGACAGCCACCCCTCCTCCTAACGTGGCTGTCCGAAGTGGCTGACACACAGACGTATACAGTGTATGTCTGTGGGCAGACAGACAGATCTACACCAACAGTCATGAAGGGAAACAAGAAGAACCATTCTACAGAAACAAGGGAAGTGGTAGCCGTCAGTTATTCTGCAACTGCGAAGAAAGACACGACAGAATCGGTCCGCTCTCAGACTGATCGGTCATTCCCACAGACGAAGACAGTGCGAGGAAAAGATGTTGCTTCTGGCGGAGGCGTCGAACCCACCCCTTGGTGGATGTGTTCAATCCACCTCCTCCTAGACCGGCCGGCAGTTCAGCCTTTCCTGTGCTGGGCGTTCCGGGTAATCCGTTCTTCCGCTTCGGCCCTCTGGGCTCAGTGCTCACAGCAAAGGAAGAAAAGTGGTGTTGATGGAGATGAGCGAGACGCCTCCATCTACTCCCACGGAGTCTCAGTCAGCTGGCCAGTGGCCAGTGGGACTCGAGAGTCACCTACCTAAAAATCAGCTTTATCAATCTCCAATCCTTTCTGTGTGCTACAGGTTGAAGATGAGGGCGTGTAGATGGACAAAATTGTCTGCTGCTGTCCCATTATCATGGGCACGACGACTATATTCTACTGGAATATCCGGGGTGTTGATTGTAATATCGAAGGGCTACACTCCTCTTCTCAACATTTGAAGCCTGTGGTGATTGCTCTCAAAGAGATGCAGACTGACAACCTTAAATCTACTCTTTTGGGCTTGAATGTACTTTGAAACCAGCACAGCTTCACCGTAGTTGGAATAACGAGAGGAGTCTTGTTTCCCATCCGCATATACTTTTCACCCCCCCCCCCCCCCACACACACACACACACACCCACACTCCAAGTTTTGGTACTTCTCTCCTAGCTTTAGCAACTAAAATTACTTTGCATGAAAACATACCTGTTCTTTCTGTACGTCGACAAGAGCTGACTGGTTTGACTGTGGAATTTCTATGACCATTTTGCTGATTGTTGAATTTCTATGACCTTTTTCGCCGTCGGTCGACTATAACGGGCACAATCTTCTATAGCGAAGTATGAACACTTCGTTTAGATGTCTCCTAGAAGCCGTCTTCTCAGAGTCGGATCTGTGTTGTCCGAATGATGGGTCGCGAACATAAGCTCCATTCTTCCAATGGTGAAATTTCATCTACAGATCTGTCGGCGCGCAATCCTTCGACGGTCAAGGATTCCAAGATCAGCATGGAAGTTACCATGTTAATATGTTTTTTTAATGAAGTAAAAATGCAGAAATCTGCACTTTATCTGGATACCTCAGTTATGGGGGGGGGGGAGGGGGGGGGGGGGGGGGGAAGGGGGGGGGGGGGACCACCTAGGACGTTTTAGCCAGAAGCGTCCGAAAAGTACTAGTACAAGGGGAAGCTGTGCAAGGTCTGGACCATGCAGAAACCACCTGAGATTCTGCAAGACCTTCTCGCCTTAAAACTCTTGATCTATGCATCATCAACGCCCTCAGCTCTGTCTGGGGGTGTTTAGGAAGAATGCATTGCCAGTGAGGCAATTCTACAGTGCACGCGCACTTGTGTGTGTGTGTGTGTGTGTGTGTGTGTGTGTGTTTTCCCCTTTAGCGAGTCCTTCAGTGCTTTACATAGAAATTTTGTTTCCTGGCAATCTTTTGACCTTGCCCTTTTTTCTTCTTTTTTGTTTTTGTTTGTTGTAATTTTCAAGTCTCTTTACTGTCGTCCTTTTCCAGTTATCTTTGTGGTCCATTCACCTTTGTTTGTTGTAGGAACTTCTGCTCAGTTTTTCCTCTCTTGTTCCAGTTTACATGGTAGCTTTCTTCTTGTGTGACGACCAGAAAATGAGAATAACTTTACTACCCGACCACATGGGCATGCTGGGGGCTCTTTCAGAACAAACAGCTTCCCCATCTTCCTGAAGTTCTTGTGCCAGCAACTTCCTGTTCTCATACTCACTTCATGCATTCATCTTACAAAATAAAACCTTGGTTGCCTCTGCTTTATGAAACTGAATGTTCAAGAATCATAGTACCTTGTAAAAACCACATCTGGATTTTTACTTGGACTTTCTGAAAGTTTTGGGGGCTATAAAAAAAAGAAAAAGAAAATTAAGGAACTGTAATATATTTTTTGGTCCCTAATACACACATCGCCTGGTAAATGAACAGCGCTGTAGAATAATTCTTTAACAAATCTAAAGCAAACCCAAATATATCGATTTCAACCAACTAATGATGTATGGACACTTCGTTCATTCTTAACATGTGGAGTCTTGAAACCTTGTTCATATTTTGATGAGTTGTGTTGCACCTAAGGCTGTTGGCTGTAGCAGTGGTCAGGGCGGTGTAATTTTGCACCAGTAGTCTTATAAGCTGTCCCAGCTGCTCACTACAGTTGGCTGGTAATCATACAGTTGAGGCCTTTAAGTATTTTTGACCTCAGGTTTTGTTAAAAGCTACCTGAACGCTTGAACCTACAGTAAAAGCTTCTACCAGTACAATATGTGTGGTAGGTGGGGGAAAAAATGCCAGACAAAGGTTTCTTAGTGTTGATCTTTGAAAACTGAAGCCGATAGGAGGGGATGGACAATGGATTGACACACTCCATCTTATACACACACACACACACACACACAGAGAACAACATATTGTCTTCATTTAATATATTTATTGACTTTGATTTCAAACCATACAAGTTGAAACACATTTCAAACATTTGCACCGAGACAGACCTCAAGCCTCATCTAAAGAGTTCGCACCCAACCATCACACAGCCAAGATAAACTAGAAATGCAAACACTGAACATACACAAACAATAAGAAACCAATAGATAACAAGGCTTGATACAAAAATTTTTGCATTGGAAAAAAAAAAAAGAAAATGTGAGTCTAAAATAATCCTTGTTTACTTACCAAAAGCCAATGACAATGTTATTGGCCATCCTCTTTTAAGGCTTGTATTTGGTGTACAGGTCCTGTGATCAAATTCCTGGAGCTACAAGTTTAATAGTTTTTCTGACATTACTTGCCTGAGGAAATCTGAACAACACAAGTTGCTGTCAGTGGATTGGACATTTGATCTCCAGGGGGGTCAACTTTGGCCATTTAAGCAAACTTGCTTCTCTTTCAACTTGTATAGCAAAATGTGCAAGTTATCTTTCCTTGATCCTTCACTTACTGCTTTAGAGATGACCAGGACTCCTAATGACAAGGAAAATTGGCATAATTCATGCACTAAAACAGCATCATTGAGACATTCGCACCACGAGTCAACCATTCCCGGAACCAGCCCTGTTTCATCACTTGAGTTTGAAGCCTGCTTTTGAATGAATAAAGATGAAGTCTAGGAGCTCATTCATTTTTTTTTAATAACGACAACTCCACTGGTCTAATATTGGCAAATGAAATGAAGTATTTCAGGTTTGCTTTTACTAGAATTTATTGGTTCAGATGACAAAATACCAAGAAAAACATCAGCCCCCAGAACTGCACACCAACCTTTTTCTTTTCCCTTTTTCTATCTCACATGTTGGAAATGGGAAAGTGAACCGTTGCATGCATGACTTCCTGACTGTTATGACCTTGCTACCAATTTTGTTTGACCCTATTGCCTATGTTTGCTGCCCTTCATTTAAAGAAGTACTGTGCGATCACTGCATTTTTTACAGATTCACAATAGTTACTTGACATCATCAAACATGTGCAAGGCATTAATGCATGGATAATGGAAAGCTGAGCGCATGCATAATGATATTTTTTTATAACAACACAGAAAATCACATTGATTCTCCCATCGAAGCCAATCTTGAGAGAGACTGCTTTCAGATTTGCTTCTCTTGATTAACCATTTGTTTAAAGTAAGTTTTTGATCATAAATTGACTGTAAATCTAACCAGCTCATTTCTGTGGCTCTCAGGACATGGCATTCAGTTTTTGTTTTTATCTTAAAGGATGCATTTTATATGCATTTTATCCAATTCCTGGTTTTCAGTCAATGTTCTTGTTTATTCTTGCCTTAAGAACGATTGTCTGATGCCAAAAGCTGCAAGGAAGTCATTCATGATTTCAAAGAGGGGCTAAAGTAAAACAACATCTTCACTAGTGCCTATATTGTGTCATTTCTTTAAGGCATCATTATTTCCTGCATTTTCATTGCTATTAGTGGATATGAAGAAAAATTACTTTACAATTCAAAAGTGGGGGTGAAAATACCTACTAAAACTTTAGATATGGGATAAAACCATCCTCTTCACCTGTATGTAAGTGGAGCCCAGAATGACTTCCAGTACTTTCTGTTTTGTCAAATTTCATAACTGTGCGAAACATCTGACTTATTAAAAAAATCATTGTCGTGTACTGGCCAAAATTGCAAATTTCTCACATATCTGACAGGTGCTAGTCCAACTTGCACACAAAAAAAAGGTGATAGCCAAAAAGCTACGAAAGGACTGTGCTGATGGTAAGTGAAAGAAGGGACTGCAGTGTAAATGTTGAGCACAGAATACTTCGATATTTCCCAGATCTAAATAATTTGCTTAAAAACACTAGAACTGTGAGTCTCCCACATCTAGATTTCTCTGTGAGTATGTTTTTTGCGTTTATGTTCACGATACAATGATTTCTGTGATCCCATATCTCTATAATCCTGGTATACCATTCTCCATATTAGCTCTCTCCATGCAAAGGTCCCCCGTATGCGGCACTGTATTTACAATACGCTTTCCTTTAACTGTCTGCAAATATGAATCATACCATTAACAATTTGCGCCATCATGGTCATGTTTAGAATTTGAAACAATCACAGTTCATTTTACAGTATTGTAAAACTGCATGCATTGCACCCATAAACCTTTTTTCCAATTCAAAATGTATCTTTCAATTTGTTTTTTGATCATTTTTTACCCCATAACACTCAAACATGAACACCTGACACGTACATGAACACCTTGTTTGCATGGCTTGACGTAAAGCAATAAATTCTCTAGAGTGAGTAAAACATACCCTTTTTCTGCAGAAATGGACAGGTGTATCTGTACATCATCAAGAAAGTCACTGTCAGTGTGGGGGGGGGGAGGGGGGGGGGGGGGGGGGGGGGGGGTGATTCTAATTTGTATTCTTCACCTAACCCTGGTCAAGCTTTCAGGCCAATCCCGTTCAGTTACACATTTTATGGTGTTCTACTTTGTTGTAATTTTTATACTTAAAATCATGCAAATTGTTTGCACCTCCGTGTGACAGAGTGAAGACGTATTGTTCCAAATGAATGCATCAATATCATGTCTTGTGCATGTATACATATATAAATTGACAGTATTTATACACAAGACTAAGACACATAGATGCATGGTCGTGCAGCCACTCAGGCTTAGAATAAGAACTTACAGACATACGCATTTGAAATGTTATTTCTTGCGTTATGCATATAAGAATACTGGATCTGAGAGGAGCTTTCAAATATTAACATCAAATTTGAAACTCTGTGAAACAAAAAAGAAAAAACTTTGCTTATATAACATGCAAATTAATATCCCCAAGCAGAATCTGTTCAATTCAGAAACATTATGCTTAAGCCAGACCTGTTTATCCTAAAATTACTGTTGGTGTACTTATCAACAAAAGTGAGTGTGTTTAGTTCAAAGATTGTTCAAAGATTATGCACATTGTTATCTACAAAGAATGTGCACAAATCTTCCAATTTTTGTAAAACAGGGCAAGGGGGAAGGAGGTGGGTCCGTCTTCCAAATTTGGTAAAAGCAGGAGCGGTCTGGGAGTCGTTTTTTCCACCATCACACAGCAGAGGGTACAGGGATACCTGATCTTACAACAACTACTATAAAACTAAGTTCTTCCGACACAAATTACTTTCAAACCATTTTCATTAGCATATTTTTGAATAAATTCATGCCTCTTGTTGGTATTTTCAATATTTTAGGACCCTCAGTTGCTGCTGCTATTGTTCCCCATTTTCAGAATATTGTTGAAGAAGCAGATACAGCCAGATCAAATTTTGTGTGCAAAAGTAAGTAAGAGTTGTTGCCCTTTGGTCAAAGCCTACATATACATCAGGAGGGTAAAAACTGCAAGTGCCATTACCACTCAAGAACTTTGTCGATAGAATTCATTTTTTGAAGTATTCATTTTTAGTTTGTCATACCAGTCATATTTTTGCCAAACATGCGTACAAAGTACAGAAAAAAATTGTGTGGGTAAACAGGTCTGTTAAACGCACACTTAACAAAATTATCCTCTGATTAAGATGTCTGTGCATGCATACACCACAGCCCTTTTGGATCAATACAGAAATTGCTGCATTACAAAATTTCACTGTCTAGTAGTTAAAAAAAAAAGAAAAAAAAAAAGTCAAGACATGAAAAAAAAAAAAAAAGTACAACCCAGATATGCACAGTTCTTGAACAAGGATTTCAAAAATAAATGAAAAATATTTAAAGACACAAGGAAAATATTATGACATTTTGTCTTGCAACAGATGTGTGTTTCTTACAGACATTTCACATGAAAATAGCACATGATTTTAAACAAAAGAAAATGACGGAGTGAGGTTAACAAAGGCTCCAATGCATGCAAGTCCAGAATACACTGGAGGTGACGAACACACAGAAGGTAACAGGTACACAGGTGAAAAAAGTTGCGGCTTCACATCGACATCTCTGCGTGCAACTGGTCCATACATGCTGCACCACATTTGCTAAGCCACAGTGTGTGGATGGTAAAAAAAGAAGGGTAAATTAATACCTTAATAAACGAACAATGGAAACATGACTGGATAGACTAAAAAAAAAAAACAAACACACACACGATAAAAACCAATAAAAAGATTTTTCAATAGTAACTATGTTGGTACATCCAGCATGGCACCGCTGTCATTTCTTTCTCAAATCCTGACCACGACATGATGGTAAGAAGTCTATGAATAGTAAAAATTTTTCTGGATTTTGGCACTCAATTATACTGATCTGTTGCCAAGAATGTACATATCTACAGTCCAGTTCACATCCCGTGAGTCAACACAGGTTAGAACCTCTTTGTGGTCCATGCACAGAAACAGAAATGTGTTTTGGCTCAAACATTACTTGCAACAGCATGTTCTAGACTCTTGACATAACAACATCTGCAACCAGCATGCATCAACAAACCTGTTTCACTTCACAAAGAAGAAAAAGCATTGGTGACTACGCTCAAAGTCAGATGGATCTCTGGCAAAACAGAACAAGGGCACACTCCCTCTCATGTCATGGATAATGAGTAGTGACACTGCTGATGCAGACGAACCTCCACAGAAAGAATTACATAAATAAACACGGACCATATTATCAATTCTGTAAATCTCTCCCTCCCCTCTCCCCCCTTCCGCCCTAATACACTCCTTGGCTTTCGTCTCAAAACAGATCTTCAAAGGTATTTAAAGTTTGGAAGTCAAGAACATACAATGGGCAATATGGAAACAGAAAACAGATCTGATGCACTGATATCATAGCTGTCATTAGTGAAACTTGAGTAAAAATGAATCAAAATCAAAATGTGCCAACAAATTGATCAGACTTGAAAAGAATAGCTTGTGAATGCATGTGGTTGCATCTGTCTGCCTATACCAGTACGTACACGCATTAAAGCTTGGCTGATAAAGAAAAAATGGTGTTAAACAGGCACACCTATTCGCACGCACATGCACACATAGATCTCTGCTACAGCAATTTACATTTGCTCATTTTCCCCCGGTCATGTTCACAATGTTTCTTACTTCACTATTCATTCAACAAAAGACAACACTGAATAAAATGTGATAGTCACAATACTTTCTACAAGTCATGACCAGTTCTTTAAAAATTCAGTATCGAACGAATCATAAATGACAGAAAATCAACCTGAATTTACTCTTCCAACAAACAAACTGGTAGATGGCATTATCAAAGAGAAATACCAAATAACAGCAACTTTAAAATATGAAAATGACAAAGTGTGAACATAGTCTAAAAACTGTGATGGAGTTTTCAACAAGTTTAGAAAAAAAAAAGGAGTAAAAGAAAAAAAAAACAAAAAAGCAATAGCAATGAAATGGAGATGTACCCTTACTTCTGAACTCATACCCCAATAAACTAAAAGAATAAACTGATTTAAACCATTGGAGTAAAAGCAGTGATGATCTGTAGAACATCGTGTTTCAAATTGTTCAACAGTTCTGGAACTTGATCTTGATCATAACTTTTATCATATATACTATTCTGGTAAAGTTATATGATGCACAAAACGTAAAACATATTTTTCTACAAAAAACAACAAATTTCCACAGTCCTGACAAACAGTTTCATAAACTACTTCATAGGAAAATGCACACTTCTTTAATTCCTCTTCTTTAATTCTGTCACGAGAAAATGTGCATTTCATTTTGCAAAACTTTATCAACCGACCTTTGTAAATGGTTATCTTTTAAATGATCTAATAAACTCAGCTTGTTACACAGAATCATGAATCCTTATGTAGCAAAAGTTGTCATGGACCCAACTTCTCTCATTTCACAATGCAAGGAGAAATATGATTACTGGAAATAAAAAATAACAACTATAATTCACTAGCGGAAGTAGAGAAGGAAGGGAATAAGCAGGGGGGGGGGGGGGGGGGGGGGGGGGGGGGGGGGGGGGGATAAATCATTAATTTAGGCATCCTCCTTTCCATTTTCAAAATATCTATGATCCAATGTGAGGTCAACAATTAAGATTTTTCAAATATACTGTTTTGCATGAGATGTAAGCAACTGAATCTCTCAGAATATACAAATTTGGGGGTGAAGACTAGGAACACAACTACGTATCATCTTTTTAAGTGTAACAGACACTTTCCTGACTGGTGTCTAATGATACTTTTCCCTTCAAAAAAATAGATAAACCAATACAAAAACAGATAGATAAATAAATAAGTTTACAGCAAACTGTGAAAGTAAGATCCCATGCCTGTAATTTCAAGATCATTTACCAACAATCTTACCACAAACCATGCCAATAGAATCTTATGCCAATAATTTCAAAATCATTTACCTACTCTCTCCATGGTAACTGGTGACTTACAACATCAATAATCTCAAAGAACTGACAATGATGTTCTTTAGAGGAACTGACGACACACAACAGAACAGCCAGTAAGGCAACTTCTTCAACAATAACAAAATGGGTGCAGCTTTTTTTTTTTTTTTTGCCCGACTGCCTTTAGCTTACACCACATGTACAAAAAAAAATACAGCAACAAAATAAAACTACACTTGTTTACAAAATGCTTTAAACAAAATGAAACAAAACAGGCAAAAACATACAAACAAAAAACTAACAAAAAAGAAAGAAAATGAAGATAATGATGAAAATGTTGACACAAATTGAAAACGGACAACAAGAACAATACTTCAAAAGTAAAACATGCTTGGGTTAGTTGGCTTGTTACAAAGGAAATGTGCTCATCTGTTAGGATGCTGTGAGGTCTCTCAGTATAAATTGTACGCTCATTCTGTGGAAATTCTGTGTTAGTAATTCACCGTTTTCCTGTAAATTTTTCTTTCCTTTTCCTTCTTTTACTGTCATTCATTGTTTTTTTTGCTTTGTGGCCTATGCACCTGTGTACTATAAACAAAGCTTACATCTTCTTCTTATTGTTACACTTCATCACATACCAGTATCTATGTTGTAATCTGGCAAAATGAGAATTCATTCACTTCCATGTGCATCAAGTGTTTACTATGCAATCCTGCTTAACATTATGTGACCACCTCCCACAAAAAAATACATAAGCCGATGCATTTGCACTTTTCAGCCCCAAACTGCTCCTAGTATTCTTATTTTTTGAGAAATCAGTTGAATGCTGTCAGTTCATAACCCTAGTCTTTGTGAATGTGTTCCCTACACCCCACACTACTGCTAAGATTTGATTGGATACCTCTCAAGGATGCCCATTTTGGCCAGCCTTGACTTAAAACAAGGTTGCAGTGTGAGGGAAAGTAACGCAGCACGTGCAGCTGGTTGCGGCCGTAACGAACACCAGGGGAGACAAACAGAGTGGCCGGATATGGGCGAAACAAATACAAGAGGGTTAAGATGGTATTTTATTTCTCCATTTTTGTTTCTTGATTTTTCCCTTTTTTTCCCCCGCCTTCTTTCAGTTAAGTTAATAAGGTATACATGTTAATAGGAAGAGGAAAGAAGTCCTTTCTTACTGGATATAAATGGTTTCTGTATCATAAAACATGAACACAAAAAAAAAACTTTCGGTGTTCAAAATTGCCCGTGTCAGTATGGAAGTCAACTGCAGAAAAAGCATTTTAAAGTTACAGTATTGTTACATCACATTAACTCAATCCTGATGATTTACGAGATAACTTGTAACGAGATGGTCGTCATACTGCAGGACTTACACAATAACTTGTAACAGTTAAGTATGGGCCATATACAAGTCCAATTGTTTTTAATCAGGTTCTTGCTTTCATGCTTATCTCCTTTGCACAACTTCCTTCAAAACAAGGAATGTGCACCATCACCGCTTTTACATATCTGGGTTGTTATTTTCACTTTAAACTCCGTTTTCTTTCTCATGTTTTCATCAGGCAACCAGGGTCATAGGACTGAATTTATTTTGGCAACCGAGTCAGAAAGGGTAAGAAATTGCCAAAAAGTATCAGTTTACTTTATTTGTACTGATGTAGCTTGGTTTGGGTAAAGGGAAGTGAATCACACTGAATTTTAGTGGTTTTGCAATGGCTGGTGAAGAAAACTCGTTTAACCTCATATTGACCCCCACATGCCTTCATCAGCCTGCAGCTTCACTTGACTTATCTACCATTTTGTGTAAGGTCATGACACGTGGCCACCCTTATCACACACACACACACACACACACACACATGCATGCGCACACACACACACACATTCACACAATTTAAAGTCTCAAGACCTCTTGTTGCCAGATCACAACAACAACAAACAAAGGCTGGCAAATCCTCCTCCTAAAAGAGATACAACAGCAAAAAACTGTGAGAACAATGACAGAAGAATGGGCTACAAAGACAAAAAAAAAAAAAAAAAAGTAAATAAAAAATAAAACAAAATAAAAACAGTGGCCAACAGCAAAAAAAAAAAAAAAATTTTTTTAAAATTTAAAAAAAAAAAAAAAAAAAGAAAAAAAAACAAAAATAGAAAAACTGGCCAAAAAAAAAAAAAAAGCAAATGATAGGAAGAAAGAACGGGTACAATCTGTACTGAAAAATGAATGCTTCCAGCATCCTCACGGGGGGCATGGGGCAACAAGGAAACTTGAAAAACAGTTTGCATATGCACTAAACGCACCAAAGCCACTCCCCCTCCCCTGACCGGCTGATGACAGGAAAGAAAGTTAGTTAGCAGCACAGAGTTTCTAGAAGGCAGCGGTACAATTTATACTGAAAGACAAGAGATCCTCTGGATCCCAATGGGACGATGGCGGGGCAAGGAAAAGCTACAAACATTTTAGACACACATGCCCAAGTTAACAGTCACTAGATTCATTCCTCCTCTCCTGACCTACTGAGAGAGCTGATCCAACAATCTTCCAATAAACCTTTTGCTGTAAGTGTATAATCATTATCCTTCATTTCAGTTTCTAGAATCAAGTGGAATTGCACAATGAGGATTTCATCTTCATATGAGCAGTTTTGTCTTTTTTTCCATTTTACGTTCTCTCGCACATACACACATACATGCACAAAGACCACTCACATATGACTTACAACAGAACTGATGCTATGCTACCTAGTGAAACATATAATGTGATTAGACTGAAATTAACACACAATAATAAAAAATGTGTAAGAGTTACAGATTATCATCATTATCCATCTTTTCAGGAGGGATGCTTCTTAAATGGCATCATCACATGATTTTCAATTTCCTAAAAGTTTTCATTTTCAAGGCATTCATGATCACTAAACACACACTACACACACTCATAGTTCCAATTATGCAATGTGTCCAAAGGGTTATGGATTAGCGCAGACCAAGTGAGGAACAAAATCACATACACATCAGTTTTACTGTGATCTGTCAACCAAAGAAAAGAATACACACAGAACAGAAGACAACAATAGAATATATATATACTGATCATGAATCAAAAATTACTTACGATCTTTATCTGCATGACATGGTCTCACCTCTTCCTCTCTAAACATTACTGCCTTTAACAAGATATCTTTAACATAGGATTGACAACAGAGAATGTCCTATGACTAGAATATGCACAATTCAAACCAACAGAAAATACAGTTTGCATCCATACAGATTCAACTTGATATGACAATAAATGATGATCATAATCTATACACACTCTTCTGTACACACTTAATAAAACATCAACCAACTACATGTGTTCACACAATATCAAACACAGCAACAGATAGAAGACACATGAGTCTGTTAAGCTATCAAGTTCAAAGCTCTATAACTGTAACATTTTCTCCACAAACACCAATGTTCACCCATACTTATCAAGCACGCAGTTTTGTCAACAAAACTGTACATACCCAAAGAAAAAAAAAAAAAAGAGCAAGAAAGCATATACACTCCACATCAAATTAATACTAGTCATTTAGCATGACAAATTACAATGCAGATAATATATTGCGATTTCTCAAACAAAGTAGTTTGTTACATTCTCCACTGTATGACACTGATAGTACTTCTGTTGGAATGTAGACATTGTGAACATCGCCCTTAGCTTGGAAAATGTATATCACCGATGACGCACAACAACCCATGACAAAACCAAATCTCTGCTGACAGGAACTGGAAAGTTAATGCAAAGCAATTTGAACTATCCCAGTAAGCCCTGATTATCAAGTGACAATGTCAACATCAATGAAAGAAATGAAGAACATTGTAAACTAAGACTAAGGCACTAAACCAAGAAACACCTTGACAGTGAAACCAACAACTTTTCTATGAAACATTAGGTTACACAGCATTTAGAGCACTTGAACACTACACATTAAAAAAAAAAATCTAAACACTGCTTTTCTTTTCTTTAAATAACTTTTAATGTTCACAAAGTAAAAAAAAAAAACACAAACCTTCACAAAATAACTTGGTTTGAATGAAATACCTCCCCTCATTAACTGATGAGAGAAATTTGTCATGTTTTCACTATGTTTCTAAAATGTGATCATCTCAGAATCATTAGTTTGTAAGAACAGGTGTAGAAAATAAGAGTTAGGTGATTTGGGTTAGATGAACTGGAATCTTCATACTTCTTACACACATTTTTACTCACTGCATTGGTTAATACCTTTAACAGATGATCTATGTTACAAATTTGAATGCGACCATTTTTAATAGCTTTTTCACTTGTTAAATGGTACTTCTGCGTACGCAGGCTGATACTCCTGCGGACACTCCCTGTATAGACAGGCAAGGATCAATCCCATCTGCCCAACAAAAGGAGTGGAGTTTTGTATGACCGTTTTTTTTTTTTTTTTTTTTAATCCTGCCATTAAGGCAGCCATACTCCATCTTTGGGGAAGTTAAATGGTTCAATGTCAGAAATGCACCCTCACTTTGTTCAAGGCTTTAGGTCTGCATTTTCCAATAAAATCCAGGAATGACATAAAATGAAGGGCTATTTCACCCCAAACCAACCCTTTCCCTGCATTTAGGTTGCCCTTGTGATATCCAACAATTTTCTGTCATTCATGTGACATCTAACAATTTTTGACATTTGTGTGACATATGACACTTTTGTCATTCAGAATTTAAAACCTCAAAACAGTAATACTCTGAACAAGAAACACTGCAGGATGAGCTTAAATGGGAAGCAACTTTTAAACCTATCTTGGTTATTGATTCGCTGCATTTGATGTAGCTCTCTTGCTGAAAGTATGCACCACTGGAGATAGGTCTGGACACAATTGAAACTTTGCCTAGCAGCTAAAGGGTAAACGTGGCTTTGCTGAATTTTACATCAGTATTTGAATTGCTATATTGTCAAGTGTGCCCATAGTGGTTTGACATAACTGACACACCTGGACAGCTCAAATCTACCATATTGGTAAGAAAGAAACAAAAGTGTTCAGAAATATCTCCAGTCTTAAATACTCAAGAGTTAATACTTCAACAACTGAAAGCACATAGAGAATGACAAGTCTCTGAAATGGTAAGATAATGCACTGCATTAAATAATAAGCAAAAGAAAGGCAGATCTACCTTTCACTTTACATCTTAGTGTAAGTTCAGCCTACATTTGCCCGTTTTCTTTTTCTGCTTCTTTCTTTTTCTTAATGGTGAAAGTATTGGGTACTTTGACCCCAAATTAAAGTATGTTTACTTACATTCTCTTCTTCCCTGTATTTTCAGCCTAAATTAGCCCAAATTTTCTTTTTCTTCTTCTTGTATTTAATGATGATAGTATTGTAAAATACTTTGATCCAAAAGTATGTTTATTTTCTCTCATTCCCTCTCTTAAAGACATTCAAAATAAAGCCTTATTTTCTCCCATGAATTAGATCTAGTTGCAACGTGAAATGACTGCAGGCGGAAATCTAAACAAATCTTAAATGTCAGCGAACCGCCCAGAGAAACGTGGACAAATGAGTCACAAGACAACACAACGCGTTTCGACCTCTTAGGTCTTTTTCAGGTGAAACAAAGACGAACAAAATAATGAAAATGCACTTAGCTTGATCGCTTCAGATTGCTTCTGAGTTCAGCGCAAGGAAGGAGGCCTTCTTCGTCTTTATTTCACCTGAAGAAGACCTAAGAGGTCGAAATGCATTGTGTTGTCTTGTGACTCGTTTGTCCAGGTTTCTCTGGGCAGTTCGCTGACATTTATTTAAGACTTTTTCCCATGAATTAATTTGTGAAACATTCATATGCAACACGAATCTGATCATTTTTTTCCTTTTAACTATCAGGTTTTTCTCTATTCTTTTCATGTCCATCTTACCTTCCATATTCCCAAAGTGGCATACTCGCACACCGCTCATTCCGACACTCCACACATACCCATGCTCAGCATCGCAGATCCTACTCCAACAACAGAGGAGCAATCAACATGTGTTACGATGTGGCAACCTACCACAGGAGAGACATCACTGCAAATGGATCCCTTCAGCATTACTTCATGGTGGCCATTATGATTCAACATCATCACCATCTCCATGCTCCTTACTGATTGCAGTAAGCGCTTAGT
This sequence comes from Conus betulinus, assembly GCA_016801955.1. Classification (NCBI taxonomy): domain Eukaryota; kingdom Metazoa; phylum Mollusca; class Gastropoda; order Neogastropoda; family Conidae; genus Conus; species Conus betulinus. The sequence continues at coordinate 28,836 of JADBJO010001094.1, forward strand.
GAGGAAAGCACCACGTCTGTCAGGAGAGGCGCTGTGTGTCTGCCAGATACTCATGACTTGAAAAACACACAACACATCATGGGCATGGATGTGGTGAAAAATCCGAAACTGAATCTCATGAGCTGGCATGAAGGGCCACTGAATTTTAAGACTTTTTTTTTTGGGCGATCAATAAGGATGGTGAAGGTAACATGGTTTCTTTCTGGTCACTAAAAAAAAAAAAAAAAAAGTAAGAAAAATGACAAGGGCTGTACTCTACTCTTTCTTCAATACATATTCCAGCGTCATCAGAATGGACAGAGACAGACATGCCCAGTGCTGGTAATGAAATCTGAGCAACATTGTAGAAAATGCACCCATTAAGTGGATAACCCCTGACTGTGCAGCTTCAGCCCACCCAACTGATACCATAATACACTCCTCAACTCTAGTAGAAGCTGGCTGGGGCCCAAAAAATTCCACAAGTGAACACCTGAGAGATGATGAACCCACTACCTCTCAGCATATAGCATGGTGGATGGGTCATTTTTATTTTCTTTGCTAAAATCTACTTCACTTGTTCTGTAACTGATTTTTTTTTTCTCACTTAAGTGTGTTACTTAAGAAAATTAGCTAATCGCATCAAACAGACCTGAAAAGATCACTTCAGTTTATGCATACCTCTCATGTATATGCTTAAACAAAAAAATACATCCCACAGACCAAAAGAGGAGCAGAATATATACTTTTATTTATCCGACACATACATATTAATATAAAAAAAAAAGACACTCCTCCTTGGTCCACATGATAGAGGCAGCAGACAGGCATGCTTCCTCTCTAACAGTACTCATGCACACTAGCTCCCTTCCATCCAATTCAATGTCACACAAAGGCTGTACAGAGGTATGGCTGGATAACGGACTGATTCCACCACATTTATCATGCCTGTCTGTAAGCTCCAACTTTGGCTGGCACTGAAAAGGTAAATGTGGTTTTCACATTTTTGGGGGGGAAAAAAAAGAAAAAAAAAAAAGACTGAGAAAAAAAAACATTACACACAGTTGAAGGCAAGACTCTGTACTCCCAGACATAAAACATCCAATAGATGCCCGCCCATTACAATGGCCTCCTGCTCGATCTATAGGATGGTGACAAGAGATGAAGAGCTGATAAGCACCAGTGGATCACATGATGAGATCGGCAGAATGAGATGACATCAACAATAACGGCAATGTTAAAGAAGAGGCGGCAGGTGTCATGTGAAGATGCTTCATTACGGAGGCTGCTGGCTCGGCGTTAGTCTGGTCGGAAGATGGGTATTTTTGGAATGAACTCTACATAAAGTACCTGCACATTAACAAACACATGAAACCTTGTTTAAGTCAAAACAAAACATATGTATGTAAAAGGCACACCTGTTACAAACATTTCAATTATATAACTTGCAGATATGTGACACAAGCAGATTGTAAACATTCACTTGTATATATTTGCATTCCTCTTGCACCTCACAGTACATAAAATGCAGGCTGTACAAATCATACCACATCTGAACATCAGTTGCATGTCATCTGTTTATGGAGGAAAGCAACGTACAATAGAAATGACATGACAGTCTCTAGCAGGTATGAAGTACAAGAGCCAAACAGTCACTGATCAAAATCTTCTTAAAATTCAAATAAAAATGTTAATCACACCATGGTAATGGTAATGTTGCTTATAGCCCAGCCGACCACAAAGGGCCATATCCACTGACTGATAATGTTCTGCTTTACTTTGTTCGGCAAGCCCTGTCAGGTCTTTTTCTTTTTTTCTTTTTCTCTGCTGGAGCCAAACTCTGACCTTCAGCCACATGTTTTTATTCATATTCTGTTGCTGTTTTTTTGTTGTTGTTGTTTTCTCTGTTGCAGCCAAACTCTGACCTTAAGCCACACAGTAATAAAACACAGGGATACTGATCTTCTGAGTTCTAGCTTAGAAGTTAGAGCACCAGCATATGATATCAAGATGTTTGTTGTTGTTGTTTTTTATTTTTAAAGTCAATATCAAGTCTGGGTTTTTTGTTTTCTCTTTCTCTTTCCCACACATTCATAGTTACTATAAGTACAGCAAATTCATGGCTTCACAGGAAGTCATTTTTCGAAACTTCTTCTGGGTTCCCAAATGAAGAGCCTGTGATGATCGGGACAGCATGCTCAAGAGTTTGTATCCAAAACTGACAACTTGATGGCAACAGCCAAAAACAATATTATTCTAGGATATTTTTTTCCATTTGAATCAGGCCATAAAAAGTATTGACAAGGAAGGTGAATGACAAACTCCTCGAAACATCTAAGAATCTGCAAGTACTCCCACAAAATCCTGACAATAAAAACAAGACCCAAACAAACTTGTACCGATCACTGAATACCAAAACACTATTTTTCTGTTCCAGAGTTCTGGTTTCTTCCATCAGACTTGCAGCCCCATCGAGATGCGGGAAAACAGACTCCCAGTCAGGATATTGAATAATTTTGCAGTCAAGGTATTGAATAAAATTTTTGTTCAAAGTATCTGTATATTCTGCATTGAAAATACTTTTGCATGTATGCATGATTTTAACGTCAAGAATATTCCTTGATGTAGTTAAGTGTCCATTTCAGTCTGTAGTTTTGTTGGAGCATGTGACAATATGCCACTCAAGGAATGGTAGCAATCAAGAGCAGTGGTTTATGTCAAATAGCGGCAAGATTCAGTCTTCCACTTCCAATGACCTTGAATGAACAAACGGCAGAAAAATTGAGATATGCAGATGGAATAAACCTAAAGAAAAAAATTGTGTGAAGCATGGGCTTGAATTACACAACCAGACCTAAACAGTGAACATGCTTGTTAGTTTCCTTCTTTTTCTCTTCTGTAGAGTTGAACAATGCTGTGGGGCTGACCTGGCCAAATTTATAGCCTCAGTTGAAGTGTGTCCTCCATGTCTCTGCTGGAGCCACCCGGTAAGGTGTTGTTTTTCATGTATTTTTCATAAAGCACTGTGCACACTTTTTTTTATCTACTAAATCACTTGATCATGAAAGTACAAGTGTGCAACATAACAGAAAACAATTCTGAGTTGTGGTTTTTTTTTTTTTTTTTCTAGTTTACAGTGTATTTTATGTGACATGATACAATTTTGTGAATAAATGCATGGAGCTATCAGCTGAACCTACTGTCTCACTGCAGTATGAGTCAGGAAAGACAGGAAAATAAGGACAAGAGTCAATACAACACTGAAACAACAACTTACATATTCCATCATGCTGCTGGAGTCACACCTCTGCTTGTGTAGTCGCCAGTGGAGTCCCAACTGCACAGACAAGACACGTACAGCCATTATCATCAACACAGGATCACACAAAGGCCTTCATGATCCAAGCTTGCCCTGTGAAACAGTCATTAAGTGATTTGTTATGCAATTAACTATTCTGAAAGTGCACCGATAGTGAAAATGATTCAAGTAAAATCTTCTCTCCCACTATTTTCTTCAATCAAATCAAACAGGTGCTATACATTCTTGAGGGCTTGAGGACAGTTTTGAGTACTGACGTGTCAAAAAAATCACCCATGTTTCCTAAAACTGTTCATATGCATATGGTGACACTCTCACACACAGACACACAAAATACAGATTCACTGAGGGTTTTTTCCTTCTAACTTTAAATTGACTAAAATTAAGGGAAAAAATAGCTATTTACATACCTTGTGGTACAGATGACTATTTTCCCAGTCTAACACTTTTTCAATTGCATGGCGAGTCTGCAAAAGCAAAAACAAGCTCATCTTACATTTGGCACCAAAGTCAATCATTAAAGGAAAAACGTCCTGCCAATCCAGCACGACAAAGAGTGACTGAATAAAGCTGATAAGACAAATGCATTTTTCAACACAGCTTCTTGTTTTTTGTTTTTTGGTAGAACCAGGCTTGAAGTACAAGACAATATGCTACATCAATTAATGATCTGCTTAGAGGAAAAAAAAAAAAACAAACAAAAAAAAAAAGAAAGGGGGAGGGGTATAAAACAGAAATGAAAAAGTGCACTGAAGTCTGACATAGCTTCATTTCTTTGGCATTTTCTTTTAAAACATCAAAAGTGAACTGTAACATACCTGTCTTTTGATATTTTGGTGAAATGAAATGAAAAGCTTTTCAAAGACTGAAACTGCTCAACACATTTACATCATTAATTGTTCATAACTGCTAAGGGCCTTAATTCTCTCCTTAACATTTCTCTCCTTAACATCTTTTTTAAACAAACCTTTCATTCAGTCTTAAATACTTCACGGCAAGTATTTTCAATTCCAGTGTTGATGCTGTCTTTGAGTGCCTGTGCTCCAGTATTTCTGCATTCATTACACCTACATCACTTAATAATCTTTCTCTGAGCTGCAGCTGTAGTGCAGTGATCAGCATAGCAACCTTGCTGGCTGGATGTGGTGGATTTGATTCACACGGGCTGCACACATTTTTCTGCCCCTGCCGCCTCCCACCCAGGGCTGAATAAGTTATGGGCTCAAAGAGGAAGTCTGGAACCACTGCTACAGTTCTTCTATTAAATCTCTGAGGCCTGGTTCACACATTAGGATATTTCATGAAGGGCAGCACAGAGCACAGCCCTGTCGTGCTGTCTGTGACAAGAACAGAACTCCAAACCACAACCTTCAACATTTTCATCCCCATCAATCATCACAGAAAGTAGCCTTTCTTGCTCTGCTCTCATGGTGAGCTCAAGAGTTGATTCTCCTTCCACACTCAATGCCTGTGGCGAATCTGTGTCAAAGTTGTTGGCATCATCCAGTTCAAGGACACTGTCACTGGATGGAGTCCTCTGCTGGAGGACTCACACACATGCTGACACAAAGACTTATCAATTTTCATCAGTATGGGATGTATGTTGGATAAGAACAGTCACCCAGCACCTCCCATACCCCAAGCCTTCTCCCTCTCTTACACACCCATGCACGCTTGCATGCAAACACACACACACACATACACACACTGACAAAAGCAAACCAAACCATTTGCTTAAACTAAAACTTTTGATTGCCATAAGAAATCAAGAAATCTTTAAATTGGATCAGAGGTCTCTTGATGTAGATTTCTTACTATTTCTATGTGATAGTCGGTTAAGTGGTTTTCGCAGGCATTCATCTGAAACATATCACCTCAACATAATTATCGACTTTTTTGTTTTAAAGATATGCACTGTCAAACCATTACATCCCAACACTTACCCTTTTGCTGAGACATATCACAGGCCAGAGAGAACATCCTAGCGTACAGCAGCACACACACACAGCCACAAAACAACCACTTCACGTTGACTGGAAGAGCTTTACGCAACACACTGTTAATACGAAGGATGGTAGCTCTGAATTCTTCTGGGGCAACCTGCACATGCAAGCAATACACTGTTAACACCATGTATGGCAGCTCTGAATTCTTCCGGGGCAACCTGCACATGCAAGCAATGCACTGTTAACACCATGTATGGCAGCTCTGAATTCTTCCGGGGCAACCTGCACATGCAAGCAATGCACTGTTAACACCATGTATGGCAGCTCTGAATTCTTCTGGGGCAACCTGCACATGCAAGCAATACACTGTTAACACCATGTATGGCAGCTCTGAATTCTTCCGGGGCAACCTGCACATGCAAGCAATACACTGTTAACACCATGTATGGCAGCTCTGAATTCTTCCGGGGCAACCTGCACATGCAAGCAATGCACTGTTAACACCATGTATGGCAGCTTGGAATTTTTGAGCAGCTTGCAGATGCAGAAAAACTTGAGAAGAAGTCAACCCGAAAAATGTGAGCTTGCAAGAATGTTCAAACTGCAAATAAAATGAAAATACTTGACAAACTTACATTTTCTTTTCTGTCTTCATTTAAACTTACTGCATCAAGCAGACTGAAGCACCTTCTGTTTGACTTGTGTGTGCACAAAATGAGCGTATGTCAAAACACTTGATCATTATTTTCATTTACATAGACAGGCCAGCCACCCGTTTTAAAATTCTTATCTGATGTCCATGTAAGATGCCACTATGTCGACCCTTATTTAAGTAAATACTCTTAATACATGAAACAAAAAATGAATAAATAAGCAATTCGATATTAAAGGTTATATTTTTTTAAAAAAACACAACACATCACAATCATACATTCAATTATCCTTTGAACTACCGGCATAACCACCATCCCTTTATGAAGTTCAGTGGTTCATTTTCAGTTCCTATTAATATTAGACATATAATGATAATCACACAGAAATATATAATCAGAGATGCATCAGAGTTCAAAACAAGAGACCAGAATCTTTTTATTTGGCAAGATATGTTACCTAACATAGTAACAGACACAGAATACACACACACACACACACACACACACACACACACACACACACACACACACACACACACACACACTTTCTGCCTAATAAAAGGCTTTCATCTGTGACCAGAGGAAAAATAAAAAACACTGCAAACAGAAAGGGGAAAAAAATCTCTATGCACATGTTTTGCATATCTTAATCATTATTTTAACCCCATTACTTCTCAACAACATGCAGAAATGAAAAGGTCTGAGACACTGGCAACAGTGGCATATATCATGTCCAAGACAGAGACACAATAATTCATAATAAAACCAGCTCCTAGATCAGAGAAACTGAATGCATTTAGCCTTAACGGAAAGTCTTTCAACCAAGAGTAAAATGCCAAAAACTGAACACTCTTCATTTTTTGTTTAAAATGGCTCATGAATTGTGCATACTGGTAGTACTAAGTACAGTTTGCAGCTGGGTCAAGTCTGACAGGATTGTGGCTGATGCGCAGACCCCACCAACGTTTTTCAATCACTGCCAACAGTAGCAGATCATGAAGCTTGAGCCCCAAATGAGGTCAGCAGTTTTAAATCATAAAAAATGGTCACACACACACACACACACACACACACACACACACACACACACGCACATGCACATGTGCATACATACACACACACGCACATGCACACACACATCAGATTGTGTACAAAAAAAACAAACTACCACAACCTTTCAATAAAAATCATCACTCAAATCAATGTAGTGAATAAGCAACAACTTTAAATTGTAGCACCTGAATCCTGAATCAAAGTATCAATTTAAGGATACCACCAATTACTCAAAACTGTACCTTCTACCTGAAAGTTTTGGTCTCTGTTACTGATAGTATCCCACTCTGAACTTACCTTTGCAGACAGGCCTTGCGGGAATTCTGTTTCAAACTTGTTACTTAGGCCAAATCTGCAACACAAACAGTCACAGTAGCAACAGAACCGTCTACAGATTCAAGCCCAGGATAAGGGTCATTTTTTTTTTTTTTTTTCACAGCTTCGCTGCTGTTGATTCCATCTTACATTATTACTCTTTGAATCTGAAAAAAAAAAAAAAAAAAAATGAAAAGGCACACACTGATGAATATAGCACAAATGGAACAAAAGGTCAGAACCCCCCCACTGAGGACAAATATTTGCTGAATTCTGGGGGGCCTAGAGAGCACATTTACTCTCCCCTGGAGGAAAACAAAACAAAACAAAAACTTGCTTTCCAAATGGTGCAAATTTCACACCAATCAAGCATGGGTTGATGTATTGTCCACTTTTCTGTCCAACCACAAGCAGGACTGTTTGTTCCTACAGCTGTTGTCAATCTCTGTCCTTTCGACAGTCTCACCAACACACAATGTCAAAACATTGTATCATTTTGCTTTCAATTCAATGGATAAAACGGCCACCGCCGGTCTGCAAAGTTCACATTAGATTTTTCTGGTTTAGCACTGACCGCTACCATACCATAAACAGGACCAGCACTTTGAGAATTCTGCAGCACTTGGTCTCCTCCCTGATCTTTTTTTTTTTTTTTTTTCATATGCTCATTTACACACTTTGCTGAAATCCACAGATTTGTGGAGAAGTAAAGTCTTGAAAACAAAATGTGCCTTGGTTCATTTAAAAAAAGACACTACAAAATTTTTGTTAGGTGAAAAATTTCAGCTTTTAAATGACTGAACGATTGCCCTCTGTTCTCAATCATCAGTTCACATGACTGATGTAGTTCTACTGCCTGCATTAAGTAATACACAAAAAGAAATCCAAAGACTGCTAAAATGCTTTCAGGAAAAGCAACTATGTAACTTGAGAATAAGTGTACTTCATGTGAAATGGACAAGCAGTTAAAACAACTAGCGCCTGCACCCGTATGTGCATGCGTGTATGCGTGAGTATGAGAGAGAGAGAGAGAGAGAGAGAGAGAGAGAGAGAGAGAGAGAGAGAGAGAGGGATGGTTACAAGCATGCTTCTTATAAAGCACAAGGAGGGCAACTGAAGCTCTAAAGTTTCAAGCACATTTTTGGGAGTCAAAGGAGACAATTTAAGCATTAACTAAAAAGTTTCAAGCACTTGTTTGGGAATCAAAGGAGACAATTGAAGCATAAAATCAAAAGTTTCAAGCATTTTTTGTTTGAGTCAAAGGCTATTTCCACTTCGATACAGCTCTTTATTAGCAACTTTGGTCAAATTCAAATCACCCCCTAATTTCATAGGGGTCAAAATTATCCTCAGTTTTAAGGCAGATTGACACAGGCATCAAAATTTCTTTTTGCATCCAAATCTACATTTGAGATAACTGATGAATTTATAGTATTGAGATTTTTTACATGTTAAAAATAAATGGAAACCATTTAAATGCCATGAAAATACGTAAAGCCACATAGGCAAAGAGATGGTGCAAAATGGACAGTGTGCACTCTTCCACAATCAATTTGCCAGTACAACAACAAAGAAAAAGGTGGCATGTTAATACTATAGAAAAGAGTTTCCAAAACAAAGGTCGGAGAATGGTGCACAAAGACAGAAAGAAAAAAAAAAAAACCTGTAGATGAGCGGCAAAACAAGATGAAAATTAAAAGACAGAGGAATGCCAGGGCTGTGGCTGGATGGGCCAGGCTGCAGCAGCTGGGGACCAAGGGTCGGAACGAGCGGTATGGGTGCAATGCCACAGAGGTGTGACATAAAATGGGACAGCAACAACAACAGAAGACAGAGGGAAAAGAGAGTGGCAGAAAAAAGGGCAAAAGCACAGCACAGAACTTTCGGAAGGTAAAGGAGCTATTTTTACTCAAAGAGCCCCCGACATCCCAAGGGGGTCACACAGACTGTTATAGGGACTCAGGCGAGTGTAAATTTGCTTAGCTCACAGTTTTTTATAGAACCATAAGAATTCATCTGGGTGAAACAGTTTTACTATGTAGTGAATCAATTAACCAACTATAGCAAGTATGTCATTTTGGGGTTCTGATTTTTCTAATGTTGAATCATTGAATGTGGTGATCTGTTACTAGTGTTAGTCTCATGAAGCAGAAAATCACAGTTCTTTTGAGTCCATTCTTAATCTGGTGGGGTTAACTTGTTATTTCATCTTTTTCTAAAAAGTTTTATTGACAGTTCAAACATTCCACTTCTAAGAAATATCTATAGCAATATAATACCACTTTCACAGCAGATTTTCAACAAAGAATACATTTGGGAGGAAAAGATAAGCCGGTTGCAACACACTTTGTCATTTGTATGAAAAACTGAGTACGGTGAAAATGAGATAATTTTTTTTTTCACTTTTACAAACCAGTGTTAGAAATAACACTAGAAGCATTATACTGCCACAGGTTCATTTCAGGACATTTGAAATCATTTAAGATGATACTGTATCTTTTCATCTGAGGATTAAGAACAAATGGACATTAAAACTGTCAAATTTGTTAAATGGAGGGTCAAACTCCCAGGGCAACATTTTAAATGGAACATTCTTGTAAGTCAAAATCAAAGTTAAAATGTGTCGCAAGAGATGTGCTGTGTTGGCTACATACCAAAGTGAAAATTTGTTTTTGTCAAGACTTTAGTTGAAGAGGTCATATGCAACCAAAGAGTTTCCCCATCAAAAAAAAAAAAAAGGGGGATATTCACATCAAAGAACATTCTAAATATTCTGATTTGTGTAATTTAGTGGCTTCTTAAGTACTCCATAACTTCACATAAAACAATCAAGTCTTGAATGGTTTAACAAGACTGAAATCTGAAATTTGGATTCAACCAAATGCCTACACTGCCAGCTGACAAAGTGCATCTACTCATGAGCACTAACTCTGTCAACACAAAACACATTCTTGCTCTCTGTCACTCTCTTTAAGTTTACAAATCCTCAGTTTCATCTGTGCTTTATTCATATTCTAACTGCAATAGCTTGCTACAGACAGTAAACTAAAATACTGCTTTTACAAATGTAAGTACTGAAAGAAAACAAGCTGCTGGTATTGATAACTGGTTGGTTTTTGAAAGGACCGGCAGGCATAAAAGAGTACTTTTGTCTTTGGTTCCCTTGATGTGATACAGTTCCAGTGAGGCAGCTGTCATCAACACTGTTTTTTAAGGCCTCCATGATGCGCTTCTAACACATAATTATGCATATATGTCTCTCTCTCTCTCTCTCTCTCTCTCTCTCTCTCTCTCTCTCTATATATATATATATATATATATTGTGACTGTGTGTGGCAAAGTCACAAAAACGGTAAAAGTCTGTGCATTCTGGTAGTCATACACTGACAAAGGCATTTCTTCCACAGTTTTTCTCTAACAAAATACATTGTACTGCTGCAGTTTTCTGTGCAGGTGCATTTTCCCATGTGACACATTCAGATGGAAGTGTAAAAAGCAACAGCAGGATGGGAATGGGAAAAAGAGTGACAACCTTAAAAAGAAAAAAAAAAAAAACTTTTGCTGGTACCTGTTTTCTTCTCAACATCTGGTGCCACTTGTAGGACAGTGTAATTTAGTTTTACTATCATTCTTATAGCCCAGCCAACCACACAAGGCCTTTTCAGGGCTGTCACTGCTTAGGGGTAGGGGGATAAACAAGTATACACATATATATTATGTTGCTAACATGACAACTAATCTGCTGATATCCATAAGGCTGATAACAAGAAGCCGATGGCTAGGGGGCCAGGCATCCCCTGGATTGCCCTTGATTGAAAAACAAAAAACACAGTGTGTGTGTGTGTGTGTGTGTGTGTGTGTGTGTGTGTGTGTGTGTGTGTGTGTGTGTGCTGTGAAACTATACACGTCGTCCAGAGTACACACTAGCTGGCCTTTCTGCTGTGGCTTTTTTGACCAATGTTACTTTTTTATGCATTTCTGTGACACTGAATTTTACATGTATGTATACATGTATGTGTATGTATGTATATTTATCTATCAATCTACCTGTCTATATATATATATATATATATATATAGAGAGAGAGAGAGAGAGAGAGAGAGAGAGAGAGAGAGAGAGAGAGATGTATGTATCTATCTGCACATATATATATATATATATATATATAGATAGATAGAGAGAGAGAGAGAGAGAGAGAGAGAGAGAGAGAGAGAGAGAGAGAGAGATAAACACAGCAGAAAAGTCAGCCAGTATCTACTCTGAACAGTGCATAACGTTTCACAGCCTAGTTACCAATACAAAAAAAAAAAAAAAAAAAAAAAAAGAGTGGATGACATTGAGTAACGGTTTTTTTTTTTCAAATAAATAGGCAGTGAAAGAGTGTAATAGTAAAAGGGAAATTAACAGCACAGAATTCCTGAAACATGTGGATACAGTTTATACTGAATGAGAGTTTAGCATCCCCACAGGAACATTCACGTATGTGACAAAATCAACAGTGTGATCTCTGTACAGTCTGCCCCTGAAACTAAAGGGTGAAAAGTGACAAATTGGCCATCTTCTCAATGTACCCAAAGTGACCTGTGCACAATCAGACACACACATACTCACACAAATACAGGCATACACACACACTCACATGCATGCATGTTCACATGCACACACTACCCACCTGCCAACCCACCCACCTTCCCACACGCACGTGCACACACACACACACACACACACACACACACACACACACACACAACCATGGACACATGGGATAAAAAATATCTGACTGGATTTTTTATGGGATTTGCTAAATACATATCTGACTGATAATTTTTTCAGAGTTCTCCCTCCAGCATTGCTACATACTCATATCACACACATTGATAAACCTGCACACACACTAGCGAGAACAGTGACTCTCTCCCTCTCTCTCATCCTCCTTCCACATACAGGGACACAAATGCACACATGCATGGTCTTGTGCAATCAGTTTCAGTTTTACCTTAGAGTGCACGACTACACATGACCCTTTCAGGGCTGATGCACACACATCATCAACAATAACTTTAAACAATGTAGCTGTCATCTATTTTTAGGCCTACTTAACACACCTTTGCAAGTAGAAACAAAACTCAAAATGGGTATCATATTTATAAAACCTAAACCTTAACACCTGTGCACACCTACAGGCTTTCTGCTTAATTATTTCTCCCTTTCACTTATTTCATGCTTATCTAGTGAACACAAATATTACTTTTCTTATTTATTTATTTATCAGTATCAATCAACCTTCCTTATACGTAATTTAACTTTGTGTTTGCATATCAATGATTCTATCAAATAAAGTTTATTCGCTGGTCCACAGAAGAAAAGTAGATTTTTTAATCTGCACATGCACCTTTTGGCTCCTTCGGACACAAATTCCATGGAATTTTCAGATGTCTTCTTCCTCCATCCTCTCTCCTCAGAAATTTATCTGGCACTTTCATCTCACCTCTAGACATTTTTCATCTTATAAATAATTTCACCAACCTTTGGGCCATCATCTTTGAAAAAAAAAAAAAAATCTCATGTTTGATGACTTCTTGGTGGCTCTGGAAGATACAGTCAATATCATTATCAAAGTGACTCTGGCCCTTGTGTGTCTTGATCTTGGCACCTGATCTGGTCAAAATCCCCAGAAGCTGATCTGCAAAACTATGAGGATTTGCTGTGTTTGATATGTGAAGACAACTATTTCATCATTTGCCACCTTCTATCTATGCTTCACTGTGGTAAGCATGAAAAACAAAAATCCCCCAGCAGTATATATATATTTTTTTGTCAGCCTACTGCTAGCACCATCAGAAAAAAATCCAGATTTCTGGCTCAGGGCATGCCAATATGCACCAGCTGCGCACCCATATGCAGTAGGTCTACACATCATCCATCATCATTTTGTACACGTAACTTGTGTTTGATGTTGTGCAGAAATTTAAGAGGTCGCTTTGATTTCTATTTCCAGTTACATCTGGGAATACAGAAAATGTCCATCTGACAAAATTCCAAAACATCATCCATTGTAAGTAAGCATGGGTTTCCGTCATCCATATCACCATCAGACTCAAACAGGATGATACATCACAAATATAACTTGAACACGCTCTGTCTGAAGAAGGGCTAACGCATGAGGACTTCCTGGTGAAAAAGGGAGAGAGAGATTAATGAATGGCTATCTGACTGACACTGTGACTGATTTTTATGCCCCACAATGGAAACAGAAAACAAGTGATTAATGCCGAGTAACTGAGTACTGTCTCTGCTTCACCCAAGTGGACAGACAGTCTGATGAATAAGTGAGAGTGAACACTAAAAACATCTATAACTTGGTTGCAGCCCAAGCCCAAAATTGTTTGCAGTAGGTACTACATATCATCATCATTTTGTACATGTAACTTGTGTTTGATGTTGTACAGGATTGAAGAGGTCGCTGTGAGTTAAACCAAAAGTACCAGCTACTCAAAATCAACTGGGAGCAGAGAGTAAAGGGAAGATCATTTTTTTGGTATTACTTTCGACTGCTCAGATTTTTCTCTCTCTCACTGAACACACACAATATCATTAGAACTAGAAGCATAAATGAAAGAAAGGGAAACAAATTATCAAAAGCCTGTTTTCATTCATTCTCTCTACAGCGCAGGTGTTTGTTACTGAGGTGACACAGTTTTTTTTTGCAACTCAGAAAGTGAGGAGAAACTTTCATAATTTATAAAATCAAGATTTCCTTTTACAGCGGAGGTTTACAGTGGAGGTCAGTCATATTCTGGGAATGGAAACTCTGTATAATAAATATGCATTTTTTTTTTAACACTACAGCCAAACATCAAAGTTTTTTTTTTTTTTTCATATGGGGGGGTCTATATAGTAAATGCAGTATTCCACTTAGCTACAAAATCAATAGCCAATTTCTGACATCTATAGGACAAAGTGTCAGGATACTTCAGTAAAAAAACATGTTTTCTTTGCCCACATACTTTCACTGAACACACACACACACACACACACACACACACACACACACACACACACACACACACACTCTCCAGACAAAAAAAAAATCACTGATTATTACAAGCAAATTATAAAGAAATTTTATGAATCGAACTATTTTCCCCAAGATCTTAAAATGTTTAAGTAATACATCCCTAAACATGATCAAACAAATCACAAGACAAAACATGACACATTTCAGCCTTATAGGTCTTCTTCAGGAACTTACAAAAAAAAAACAAACAAAAAAAAAACACTCAGGACAACAAAAATGAAGGATAAGCAATCACTTATCTGGTCAAATTTGGCACAAGATGGCTGTTGAATGAAAACGAGGTTGAGCAATCAATTATCTCATCAAATGCAGCGCAAGATGGGCATTGAATGAAAGCGAAAAAAAGCCTCTTTTTCATTCAATGCCCATCTTGCGCCAAACTTGACCAGATAAGTGATTGGTCATTCTTCATTTTCTTTGTCTTGAGTGTTGTTTGTCTTGCCTGAAGAAGACCTAAGAGGTCAAAACATGTTGTGCTTTGTGTTGTGATTCATTTGTTCATGTTTGGCGGATTTATTACCTAAACTTTTTAAAGATTTGTTTAGATTTTCGCCTGCAGTTGACTCACTTTGCGACCTACTTTTTCCATGTAATACGCTGTAACTTAGAAAAGTCTTAGATCTGAAAATTACACTGAAAGTAAAAGGCCTTATTTTACTACTTGATCAATGCGTATGGCTTGGACTCCTTTGTGGCTGTTGTGTTCTGCACAGCCAGTAACTACTTGACTTGCATCTGTCAGGAACAATCTAAAATGCACATACCCTGCCCTAGCAACAACTTGCTTCAATTTATATATATATTCATTGGCATGGTTTAGAATGTACTGGACAGCCAGTCAGAATCATGAGCATGTTCCCTTGAACATAAGCTGCTTTCATAAATCCTGAAGTAAACAGTGTGAATGAGCAATAAGATGCCTACCTGCTGACCGAAAAAGAAATTCAACACCCTTATGCTCAAAGAAACAGAAACTTGGACATAACTAAGCCACAAGCATTAACTCTGTGAAAAATTGTAAGGATACAGTGCCCATTTGACTGAAAATGTTTTGAGCATTTTCAAGAGCAGTCAATCCAATGTCTATGTCCAATGCTCAGATGAATCCCTGCTGATCTAACAAAAAAAATAGCTAAAAAAGCTATGGATGACAGATATTGCAAAAAACAACTTGTCAGCACCATGCTTTTCTCTTTTCAGAAGGAAAAAAACATGCAAACAACAATTTGTTAATTATAATCACATTCTATTTAAAAAAAAAAAAGAGAAGAAGTAGAAAGTAAGATAGAGAGAGAGAGAGAGACAGAGAGAGAGAGAGAGAGAGAGAGAGAGAGAGAGAGAGAGAAGAGAGAGAGAGAGAGGAGCTAATGCTGAAACAAAAATAAACCAAAAAAATTACCAAACCGTGATGGTAATGCTTGCTTCCATAATCAAACAATTACAAGGACATAACTCTAAACTTATGCTGCAAGCATGATTCCTATCCTAGCTGACACACTGAGACATGAAGCACACAGAACAAGGAAACTTCTCCATTACAGGAACTGAGAAGTTACAAACTTGTCCAAGCCTGAATGGACACATGCACACTGGTACACAACAGCTGGAAAAATGAACTCAACATTAATTAAAGGCTTTGATCTTGAACACTGTCACACAGAACACATCACAGATCTACATTGAAATGAATGAAGCAACCTATGTGGTCAATATCAAGGACCTTTATCTCAAGAAGAGAAGAGTGAGACTGTCTTTGAAAGAATAAACTTTCCAAATTATTGGGTGTAATTGCAGATAAAAATCATAAAGCTAAGAAATCTAATAAAGCAACGAAACGTTGTTGTTGTTGTTTTTTTTTTTTAACATTTTAACCCAGGGAACGCCCAACATGAAATAATAAATCATAAAACAAGGTAATCTTGGCCTTCAGCTCTAGATTTGTATAGCAAGTCTTCACTTCTTATTAATCCTGGTAAATTAAGGTTTTTACCCACTTCTTTTGTTCTATCATGACTGGCATATAGATTACCAGATACATGTTCAAATGAAGAAATTTGCATGCACTTTAACTGCACTGTAAGTCTGCATCATTACAAAATTTTACCAGCCAGGAACAAAGAAACTCTTGTTAAATATACAACACAGTGCAAACAGCTATCTGGGTAGTGTTACTTTGTGCATGTTTTGTTATTTGTGATCTCTGAAAACAATACGTTAAGAGAAAATTTGTTTGTGTGCTTTGCATTCTGTAAGTGTTATTTTTGGCATACTTTGGACTCATGTACTTGGTGTTAAATAACCAATGATGGGAAAGCAATATCTACTAAAACTCAGCTCCAACTACAAGTTTTCTTCTCTTCTCTGCTGGGTCAAAAACTCATCTGAACTGTCAATTTCGTATTTCTGACAACTGTGCCAATATCAATGTATCAAAAAAAAAAAAAACTAACTCCCACTAGTCCAATCAATCATACTCTGACAGTCAGATCAATTCTATTAATGTAATTCAATTTCAGCAAAATCCTAATCAGCCCCCTTCTCCCTCCCCTCCCTTTTCCCCTCAATCTAGTTTATCTACCCCGCCCCCTCCATGAAAGACAAGCTTCTGTCCCCATCTAAGCACTCTTTCACCCTGACAAGAAGAAAAGCAGGGGATGAGGGTTGCTATAATATGATTTAACTTGGATAGGGTTCTTTTAAGCTCCTTAAATCAAACCCATAAAGACATATATTATAGCATTTTTCAAAATGTATGACAAATGTCAATAACTAGACTACGAACTGACAAGTTGTAGTACTACTGTGTTTGTGAAGATGTTTCATCTAAGCATGTACTCATTTTGACTACAGGCATTCTTTTGTTTTTTTCAAAGTTTCAGATAACTCTCTCTCCCTCTTTGCTTGACACACGAGAAGACCGACAGCCTGCCAATGGCTAGTGAACAGAATGGTATCTGTTGACATGCTCTCGTTCTGTTACTGGTTCGTTCAGTCTGTTAATCTTGATGAATGATTCAGGGATATTGAGTGAATATTTTCGCGTAGAAAGACTGTGATCTTGATTATAATATTACGTCACTACTTACATCGTTACATTTCCCGCCCCTCGGATCACTATGGGGTCTGGAACAGCTGTAACTGTGTAATCTGGAAAGTTTTTCTTTCCTCATCCCTTTCTTCGTAAATGGTGTCGAAGTCTGCCATTGTTTGCGTGAGCTCCCCGAAGGACGAGATACGAGAAACTCCTGTTAGGGGAGGTAAGTCATAAAACGTAACGAAGGTGCCCTGTGCCATAGTGACAAACTAACATTGAGAGCACACCGCAAGTTATGACGTGAATTATTAATAAATATCTCAATGTATTGTAACCTATAATATATTAGAGCTGACATTGGACAATATGAAGAAAATGATGACTGACTCGTTCTTAGTCCCAAAGAGTGAGCACATCAATCTCGCTTCTGAGTAGCTATGGGCAATAGGTTCAATGCATAGCACATGGAAGCTGGGCTGAAGATCAGGAAGCCATGGTCACACCTGACATCAGGAAGCTTATTGACAGACGGGAACACGTCTTAAGTGCATGGAGAAACACTGAGGGCCTAGATGAGCTACTACTGAGATGAATCAACAATCATCACCAGACCCAGCCGCATCTCATCGGTCGTTCCTGTACTGGGAGTGTCATTGCTGTGGAACCCGTGTCAGCAGATGGGGCTTCGAGTTAACGCGCTTCTGGACTTTTGTCTAGAACTTGATGACTACCAAGGCTAGAATGTGTATCCCCCCCCCCCCCCCCCCCCCCCCCCCCCCCCCCCCCCCCCCCCCACCACCCCCCCCCCCCCCCCACACACACACACACACATTTTTTTTAAGGGACTGTACACACCGCAAGGCCCAGGCATAGATTCTGAATGACCAATTCTACTCCGTTTTCGTTGCTGGTAGAGTGTACATAGCCGGTGTGTAACAGAGCAAAGTGCCAGATTTCTTATGTTGCTCTACCTGACAGCACCCATTTCACGAGTACTACGAGAGCTGGCATACGAAACAGCCCCCCGTATTGACGAGTATCCATAGACCACAACCCACTGCCAACATTGTGACCCATCGACCAACCGGCCATTCTATCTCCCACAGAGCATCTCTCACGAGATTTTTGAGCATATCATCGTCAGCGTTCTAAAGTCACTCTGCCTCTGGCCCTCGGCTTTCTGCGGTACAGCTTGAAGATCAGCGCAACCACGTGAAGGAGGTTTACCCACAAAACTGCTTGTCCGTTCCATACTAGAATATGCCTGTACTGAATGGGACCCCTCACA
>JADBJO010001094.1:52500-80000 GCA_016801955.1 Conus betulinus
TGGACATAACCTATGCGATTTTAACCTTTGTTAAATGAAACAAACTGCAGCGTTACCGAAACACAACGAAAAAAGCAGAAGAGCACACAAAACAAAGTGTGAAGTAACGCACTTTTAATGCACGACACAAAAACAAGACCAGAAATTTTCGGCAATAAGCCTTCCTCAGCGACAAAACAATAAAAACAGTACAGATATTAACATGAGCAATACTCCCCTTGTGAAGCCAAAGTGGTGAATGAAGTTGAAAGAGGGACAGTGAGAGAGAGGGTGAGTTGTGTTCGAGGAATATAGCACGAGGAAAGAGGGTAGAGTGAAGCGAGGAGGAGAAAAAAGGAGAGAGAGAGAGAGAGAGAGAGAGAGAGAGAGAGAGAGAGAATGAAAGTAGAGGAAGAGTGGAGAGTGAGAGAGAGAAGAGGACGGGGAGGGAAGGAGAGTGAGAGGGGGGAAGGGTGTGATTGTGTGTAGTGGGTGTTTTGCATATGAAAGAAATGAACAAGAGAAAAAAAAAAATAAATGAATACGACAATATGCACCAAAAAGCATTGTAAACGACAAGCACCAAGGGATGAGAGGGAAAACGGGAGAACCCCAGAAAAAAAAAAAACCCTAGCCAGACGCAGCTAGGAGCTGCAGGGCTCGCCCCCTCCCCATATGAAAAAGCTCTTGCGCGCGGGCACAACCAGACACACACAACCACATACACACGCACACACACATATATATACAAGTGCGCATGCGCGCGCGCACGAACACACTAGCACACACACATACACACGCCAATGCGCACACACACAACCACACACACACACACATAACTATATAAAAAAGAAAAATTTGAGGGGGGGGGGGGGGGGGTACAATGGAGAGTAAATGAGTAAATGTACAAACAAGGCATACATCAAAACATTTTAGATAAAGAATAGGGAGGTAGGTGGTGCTATGGTGGCGCAACAGAAAAAGGCAAAAATAAGAGCATTAAGGCAAAAGATAGATATGAGGTCATGATGAGAGGCGCTAACAACACTCCCAATGACCCCCCCCCCCCCCCCCCCCCCCCCCAAAGAAAAAAAAAAAAAAAAAGAAAAAAAAAAAAAAAAAAAAGAAAAAAACGTAACGAGAGGGGAAAGAAGGAAGAGACGTAAAGAGAGGACCTGTATAAGGGCCCTAAAAGAGAGATGCCTGAGAAACGTGTTTAGGGAAGAAGGAGGAAGAGAAGCCTCGAGAGGTCCCGTAGAAGGGTTCTTCTAAAAGGGCGACAAGAACAAACGGGGAGAGACAGGGAGTAGGGAGGAATGTAAAGAGAAGGAACGCACAAGAAGAAGGAGCCCTACTGAGAGACGACTGAAAAGGAACAAGGACAGAGGAGGGAAGGGAGCGAGAGGGAAAGGGGGGGGGGGGTAGAGGGGGGAGAAGGGGGGGATGAGGGAAAAATAAAAAAGGAAGAAGGGAAGAAAGAGAAGAAGAGAGGGGGGGGGGGGGGGGGGGCAGGAAAAGAAGGGGGGAAGGGGGCCAAGGTGGGTAGGATGGAGAGGGATTGAAAAAAAAATAATAGTAATAAAATAAAATAAAAAATAAAAAAAGACAGAAGACTGGGGAGCTAACCCTACTCAGAAACTCCTGGCAAAAGATATAGGCTCTCAAACGATCATTCCAGTAGGCGCTAGGCTCTATGGTCACGAAGAGGCCACTGATGCAGACCAACCATGCACAGGTAAGTATTAAAGGGAAAAGGGAATAATAGGTCATTGTCCACCTGAATTGGCTCGGGAAAAAAAAATACAGAGAATTGCTGCGCTTTTTCATTGATACCAGCTGGATTTCTGGTGCCAAGTTTTTTTTGAATCAGGTGAGACTCCATATCCTTCCTGTCTCTAGAGTCACTAGTTTTCATGAGCCACAAGCCCTTCACTCTTGCATTGTGTGCGGAATGGCTGGGGAGGTTGAAGTGCTTGGCTACTGGTTCGTCCCTGTTGTATTTAATGTCAGCGAGGTGTTCCTTGAATCTGACAGTCAGAGAGCGTCCGGTCTCACCAATGTAAAGTTTAGAGCAAACGGTGCAGTGGATGATGTAGATCAAGTTAGCGGTTTGGCAGTTGAAGAATTTGGAGACAGTCATGCGTGAACTGGGTCCTTTCACTTCAATGGCAGTACAGATGAAGGGGCAGGTCTTGCAGTTGGGTAGATTGCACAGGCTTGTGCCTACAGAAGATTTACGTCTGTGAGGCTGGAGACTGGAACGCACAAGCATGTCACGGATATTCTTGTCTCGTTTGTAGGCAACTAGAGGGGGCTGGGAAAAAATTTTAGCCAAGTGAGCACAAGATTGAAGGACGTTCCAGTCGGTTTGGAGAATTTTGCGCACCTGGTGGACAGAAGGGTGGTAGAGCAGGCTGACAACAGGTCTGTCTCTGGTTGATTCCTGGGTTTTGGTTCCAGACCTCGTGGGCGGGTGATGAGCTGGACTTTCTGGACAGCACAATCAATGATGTCTTCGGGATAGTGGCGTTCGAGGAAGAACTGTTTCATTTCTAGGGCTTTTTTACGTCAAAGACAGAGTTCTCAGAGCAGAGTCTGCGGAGTCTCAAGAACTGAGAGTAGGGTATGCTGGTTTTGGTACTGGGATTATGTGACGATCTGTAGTCGAGATAAAGAGTGTGAGTCCGTAGGTTTGTAGTGGATGGAAGTGGAGAGTCCACTATCAGTGATGGAGAGACTCATGTCGAGGAAAGTGATGCACTTTTCAGGTTGCCCTACCCAAGCACCAAGGGGTGAGAGGGAAAACGGGAGAACCCAAGAGAAAAAAACCCTAGCCAGACGCAGCTAGGAGCTGCAGGGCGCCCGCCCCCCCCCCCCCCCCCCCAATAAAAAGGCTCTTGCGCGCGGGCACAACCACACACACACAACACACACACACACACAAAAACCACACACACACATACATACAAGTGCGCACACACGCGCACGAACACACATGCACACACACATACACACACACGCCAATGCGCACACACACAACCACACAAACACACACATACCTATAAAAAAAAAAAAATGGTGTGTGTGGGGGGGGGGGGGGTGGGTGTTACAATGGAGAGTAAATGGGTAAATGTACAAACATGGCATACATTAAAACATTTGGGGTAAGAATAGGGAGGTAGGTGGTGCTATGGTGGCGCAACAAGAAAAGGCAAAAATAAGAGCATTAAGGCAAAAGATAGATATGAGGTCATGATGAGAGGTGCTAACAACACACCCAATGACCAACAAAAAAAAAAAAAAAAAAATCCTTGCCTGTTTGTACTGGGAGTGTCCGCAGGAGTATCAGCCTGGGTACACAGAAGAAGAAGAAGAAGAAGAACTCCCGCCATCCCCCCCCCCCCCCCCCCCCCCTTTTTTTTTTTTTTTTTTTTTTTTTTTTGGTGCAGAGAGCTTGAATGTGGGTCTTCATGAGTTGAAAGCTTGGTTGTTGCAAAATTTTGTTAGTTTTAGAACACAGGAACTTGTTTACAATTCATGCTGCTGGTATGATTACCGCCTAGTTTTCTGGGGGAAAGGGGGGGGGGGGGGGGGGGGTGTGTGTGGAGCAACATTAATGCACTTTGCTCTGGAAGCAGGACACTGAAAAATCGAAACGGAGTTTCCCCGAAACTGGAGTATGGCTGCCTTAATGGCGGGATAAAAAAACGGTCATACACACAAAACTCCACTCCTTTTGTTGAGCAGATGGGATTGATCCTTGCCTGTCTGTACAGGAGTGTCCGCAGGAGCATCAGCCTGGGTTACAGAAGAAGAAGAAGAAGAAGAAGAGAAGAAGAAGAAGAAGAAGAAGAAGAAGAAACAAACAGAGTGATACAACGTTGGAACCAGTGGCCACCTACCCGGGTGTGTGGATGCAGTAGCTCTGCAGGAAGCAAAGGGGTCTGCGGAACTTGAGGTTGTTGCTGCTATTGTAGAGTCTGCAGTTCAGGGCCGAAAGGGCGTCCCCCAAGTGGGAGGTGCAGAGGAAGTGGCGGAGAGCTAGGTCACATTCCCGTAAAAACACTGCCGCACTGCTCATGCTGTCACTGAAGTCCGCGGCGGTCGTCAGACACAGACCTGAAATACACGTGAGATGCAGGTGCGGGTCACTTCCACCAGGGGCTGGGGTTGGGAAACAGGGGGGGTGGGGGGTGGGGGGTGGGGGGACAGTTGGTATCAGTTTTTTTTTATACGTCTCCAGTGGTCAACACGTTGTTCAGTGGAGGTGGGGTGGGCGGGGTGGGCTGGGACGAAGGTGGGAAGTGATGATGGGTGGGAGATATCTGCAGACTTGTTCTAGTTGACCGAATAAGCACAGCCATCCAAAGTTGCTGAAAAAAAAGTGAGGGGGATCTGGGGGAGGGGGGGGGGGGGACGGCGAGCGCGCATGCGTGTGTGTGTGTGTGTGTGGGGGGGGGGGGGGGGGGGGGGGTGTGCGTTTGGGGAGTTGGGAAGGTGGGGGAGGGATGTGGTGGCAGAACTTATTCCAAGAAAGAACACTTTCCTGGAAGTTGTTGACCAGGAAATGTGGTGTGTGTGTGTGTGTGTGTGTGTGTGTGTGTGTGTGTGTGTGTGTGTGTGTGTGTGTGTGTGTGCAAGGGCATGTATATGTGTCTGTGCGTACGTGTGTTTTCGTGTCTATGTGTATGAGTGTGCATGCGTACATGTGTGTGTGGAGGAGATAGTGGCCGTGAGGAAAGTAGTGGTAGTAGGCCTATCATCAACGTATTATTGAAAGTAAAAATGATAGTGCCTTCTTTGTCGGCTTTTTCCCCTTTTTCTTCCTCTTACGATTGCCCCCCCCCCCCCCCCCCCCCCCCCCCCTCCTCTTCCCTCCCCCTTTTACATCACATCCGAGATAAGATCAAAGTCATATATCTCTTTCTCTTTCGCAAACAAACAAGCAAGCAAATCCCTTCAGATTTCACGTGCCAGGTGCGTTAGTTTAGGCCTAATTCTGACAGCCTGAGAATGTGTGGGACGGCTGAGTAGTGGTGGTGGGTATTGGTGCAGGGGATTGGGTCTCGGGACAATTGTGAAACACGAAGTCATCTTGGTTTTATTATATCACTATCTGTGTGAATGTCTAGATTTATCTTTCGTTATGTAAGTACATTAGAGTCTTCTATTAGAGATTACCCACCCAATAAGTACATGTTACTATCACTGTCATGATTTTTTTTTTTTTTTTTTTTTTTTTTTTTTTTTTTAATAGTATTTTTCAGCATGTGGGCCTACAAGGACTTTGTGATTATAGAGAACTCTTTGATTCATGCGTTTTTGAAAGACTGTTTTTATGCTGTCTGTTGGGTGGAAGAGATCACATGAAATGTTAGTTTATTAGTGTAGTGTGTCTTATCCTCTACTGTTTGAATTTACACTGATCACAAGAATTCAAAACAACAAGTGCCCCTACATCCAAGTTTACAGATGACATAGTCTCTCATCGCTTGTTTAAACACGGAGATTACTTTATATATATAAAGTAATATATATATATATATATATATATATATATATATATATATATATAAAGTATATATATATATATATATATAAAATAAATGTTGTAAATGACCGGTGCAATGGCAGCTATTTTGAAATTAACGCAACCAAATGAAAAGAAACTATTTTAGGAAAGGCAAGAAAATGCCACAAAAATTATACCTTTGAAAATCACGAGCAAGAAGATTAAAGTTATTTCCATTTTCAAATATTTCAGGATCAGTTTTTAGAAAATCATCTCTCTTTTGGAGAGAGAGAGATGAGAGAGAGAGAGAGAGAGAGAGAGAGAGAGAGAGAGAGAGAGAGAATGCGGAATTTTTTTTGTTTTGTTTGCTTCTCTGATTTTGTTGTTGTTGTCTTTTGTATGCTTTGTGTACTAAAACATGCGTGAGATCATTAGCGGTTAGGTGTTTACCTTCAGAAGATATACATTCCATATCACCATATTGAAGCAGTTTTTAAAAGTGTTCAGATAACTTCTCTTTTATCCGCAAAAAAGATAGCGACTTACACATGTCAGGATAATTTTTTTTAACAACCCACCTAAACCTGTATCTCTGTAACATGTCACCTGCATTCTATCTGGATCAAGAGGTATGCCGTAATGGGGCAAAAAGATTTTGATTCTGGGCAGCTGGATCCCCCCCCCCCCCCCCCCCCCCCCCCCCCTCCTCCCCCCCCTTCGCTGATTTGTTGAAGATTTTGTAAACCTATCCCAGTTAATCAAGATATTGCGCCTTGAAGAAGACTATTCATACATCCAATGATTTTTCTTCTCTCAAAAAAGCGTGTTGCCGATAAGGCCTACCTGGTCTTTAGCCTCCTTTTAACGAAGTTCACAGGTGGTGATCTGAGGTTATTGAAATTCCTTTCACAATGGAATGAATGGTAAACCAATTCAGCAACTGACGAAAACTGTCAAATCCTAAGGACAACTAAACGCTGTTCGGAAAACATCACCTGATAAATATCACTCAAACTCAGATATTTGCGCCCACAACCTGATCCGATGGAGATAAGGTAAATCATCCCCACCTGGATTATCATAATAGTTATAATCTGGTTCGAAAAGTTCGAAAACTATTCTTGAATTTGGCGTTATAGGCCTAAGGTTAAGTAACTCATTTGGGCTATCAGTGGAATTATACAAAATACTACATTTTCACAGATTGAAAATGCATCCTAGGCAACACTGGAATTCAATAATGTAATGGGCTTTGTTACCAGTGCAGCGTACTATGAAAAGATTTTCAAATATTCCGCCAGACATCAAAAGAAAAAAAATGTCTTGCATGAGCGCAAATGATTATATTTACAACGCATGTGCAGTCGATAAAAGTACTATCTACAAATGAAGCTCAGGCATGAATCATGTAGTGAATCAGCCGTGCATCCAGCTCCTAAAGATAAAATCTACATAGACTATTACGTAGGCTTTCCATTTGCACCCTTACCCCCAAACTCCGCTCTTTCCTCCCTCATCCTTCTCTCCAG
This sequence comes from Conus betulinus, assembly GCA_016801955.1. Classification (NCBI taxonomy): domain Eukaryota; kingdom Metazoa; phylum Mollusca; class Gastropoda; order Neogastropoda; family Conidae; genus Conus; species Conus betulinus. The sequence continues at coordinate 59,521 of JADBJO010001094.1, forward strand.
CCATGCTCCCCCCCCCCCCCCCCCCCCCCCCCCCCACCCCCCCCCCCCCCCCAATATCCCAATCCGTTTTCAATATCCATCTCTTTAAACATGATCTATGATAACCCGTATTTGTTTACACTGTTCACCTGTATAAAGGTGTGAGGAAAATAAAGGAGGAGGCGTTGGCTGGCGATTCAATCGAGCCATCAAGCGGTCACACCGTGATCTGAGGAAGTAGTAGGTCATGTCGACACTGAGGACAAGCAGCATCAAACCGACGACAAACCAGAAATACCCGGAGCCAACGTTGAACGCCGGACAAACGGGCTCCAGATAGTGCCAGCATAATTCGTCGGATGATGAGAACATCAGTATGATACTAGGCTTGTGTTTTCCTTCCTCACACGGTGGTGCCTGCCATCCTGGAAGGCATGATGACAAAACTGTGGTGGTGACGACATTTGTTTGGTCTGATGATTGACGTCACTTCCATTATTCGTGTCGTTTCAAAAGCGCGAGGAACGCATGCACATCGATGCTAATACGACTAGACCTATATAGACCTAACTCAGGAGAGTCATTAGGCCTCTAACTTCATTATAACCGGTGGGACCGCGAGAAGTGTCAGCCTTATATATGCTAACTATAATCGTGAGCAAACGGAAAACAAAAATTTTTGTGTTTGTATAATGTCTACATTAAGAATCAAAGCCGATTACATAGATCCTTTAACGGAAACAAATGGCAGAAAAAAAAAGACAGCTCCCCCCCCCCCCCCCCCCCCCCCCCCCCCCCCCCCGAAAAGCTACTATTCTTGTCAGTTAGCACAAAACGTTAATCCTGTTTTTCTCTCCCACCAAAACTGTCAAAAATGTTCAGCACAGGACTGATGAAAAGGCCCCATTTCTAGAACGCAAAGAAAATCGTGGTTTGTGGACAAGCCTATTCAATATTTCTATCAGGATATTTCAACATCAATAAACAAACAAAAACAATAAAATCATTAAAGTGGAGTATGGAAGGCAGGGAGGTGGAGGGGGGTCACATAAAAGGGAACGCATTTGAAAATACTTCTGCCAACTCCCCAGCAAGGTGCAGGGGCTCTGTGGCCGTTGTTTGCAGCCTGTAGAAGACTAGAAAGGGCGTTCGGGAGAACAGTCTTCCGCCAATGTTGAGCGAATCTTGCATCCATCGTTTGAGTCACTTCAAGTTCATTGCTGAAAACAAAAATACTTTGCCCACCAGGTGGAGTAATAATTATTAATACGGACTGGTGAAGTGAACTTCATGGGAAATCTGTTCGAACTGATTGAGCAGCTCTCCTAATACGTTTTCGGCAGTTGCATCAACTTGTACTTCGTTGTGCTCAGGTCATTCAGCAACTTGGCTATAAAGGCCCAGAAGCTTTTGAAGAATTAGGTTTCCATCCATGTACTGATGCCCCTGTCAGCAGAGCCTGAGGGATCACTGGACCTCGCAAGGTCTCCGACCACGGCAAGGTTGAAACCCCCGAGGGCTGCTTGACGGTATTAGAAATGCATTAACGTTGTTGTTAAGCTGATTTGTCTGCATGACATGCATTGAAATGATTGTGCATGGCAAGGACATGTTGTAAGACGTGGACTCAGACTAAAATCTTCATTATCAAGTATGTTAAGATCTCTCTCTCTCTCTTTCATTATCTCACTCTCTTTTCTCCATTCAACAAAAGAAAACAGTCGTTGACTTTTCAAGATTTATTTGCAGATGCAGCTAAATAAATAAATGGTCACGCCAAAAGTCAACTCGTGCAACACCCCAAAGAAAATTTTGGCCACGTGCGATTTGCCCAACTAAACAGCTGTTATTCATATCATATATAACATAATTACACGATTCATATACATAAAAAAATACATAAGAAAAAAGAGTAGTACCTAAGTCACATGAAGCTACACTACCTTCACATTTGTTATCAGTCGCAATCAGTGTCACAACACAAACGGTCAAAATGTTTCACATGATTTTTTTTTTTTTCCAGATTTGCTTCACGATAATACTTTGCTGAAGGGGAAAAAAATCTCGCTGAAAAAAGTGCCAATTCCCTGTACATTGCAAGAGATCTAAAAGTAGGAATGTACATGTACCTACCAGATAAAGCAGAGGCCAATAATATGTATTATACTGAACAAAAGACACGCACTGGCATTTGCACTTTAGCTGGGCCAGTGACAGAATTGGAATGACAGACCAGCTCATTATTGATGTTCATGGTTGACATAGAACAGAGCAACAGCAGACAAACAAACAAAACGAAACAAAACAGAATGAAAACTCGATGCATTTAATAAATTTCTCCACGATTCCATACGTTTTGAAAAATCTACATTTTCATTAACGTGAAAACAGTAAATACTAAAGCAAAATCATAGGAGTGCGGTGCTGCTGAAGATGTGTGTGTTAGTTATTATGAATACTTACATAGCGCCTATCCTCAGCTAGAGACCAAGCTCTTAGCGCTGTACAATCCACATCCACACTAGTTTTACACACAAGCTGCCTACCTGGGTAGTACCGACTGAAGAGCTGCCAGCTGGCGCTTCATTCAGTCGTTTTCAGTGTCATCCAGTCAGTACCGTTCACTGAATGTCCTTGCTTCCTTTTTTTTTTTTCCATTTCTCACGCAGGGTGCATGCTGTGTGTAACGTGTCATCCATCCATACCTACGGCCAAACTGGCCTTCTCTTCCGAAAGTTGATGATGGGATTTTACGTGTGTGCAAGATGTTATGCGTGCGTTCGCACACGAACCTCGGTTCGAAGGACTGTAAGGTAAATGGAGTCAGAACCAATGTTAACTCCGAGGGAAAATCCCTCTATACCGAAACGGCCAGGCGGAGACTCAAACCCACAACCCCAGGATTACCAAGATTACGAGTCCGGCGCTCTACCACTGAGCTACTTCGGGGTGTGTGTGTGTGTGTGTGTGTGTGTGTGTGTGTGTGTGTGTGTGTGTGTGTGTGTGTGTGTGTGCGTGCGTGCGTGCGTGCGTGCGTGCGTGCGTGCGCGTGCGTGTGCGCGCGTGCGTATATATATGTGTGTGTGTGTGTGTGTGTGTGTGTGTGTGTGTGTGTGTGTGTGTGTGTGTGCTTGTGTGCGTGCGTTAAAAAAAAAATCTTCATTCTTATTCTCTTGAAAACGGTATATATCAAACAAAATTGTAGACCAGAATGCACAATGCGAAACACGCGCGCGCGCGCGCGCGCGCGCGCGCGCGTGTGTGTGTGTGTGTGTGTGTGTGTGTGTGTGACACATATCACTTGCGTTATATCTGGATCAATAGGTATGCCATACTAGACACTGGGACAAGAAAGATTTTGATTTGGGTCAGTTGGATTTTTTCCCCCCTTCGATGATCTGCGGAAAACTTACTCCAGTTAATCAGGATGCAGCACCTTAAAGAAAATTATTTATTCATCCCATGCTTTTTGTCTTCTCACTAAGAAACTCATTGCTGATCAGCCTACACAGTCTTTAGCCTCCTTTTTAACCAGTTCACAAGCGGCGATCTGTGGATACACATATCTCTTTCACAAGGGAATGAATAGTAAACCACTACGCCAATTGACGTGATGAGTCAAATCCTAATGAAAAGGACACGCTGTTCAGAAAACTATCTGATAAGCATCATTCAAACCCAGACTTTTCCGCACACAACTCAAGTCGATGAGATATAAGGGAAATCACTCCCACCTAGAATATGTTAATAGTTATATTCTGGTTCGAGATTTATCCTTGTATTTGGCGTTATAGGCCTAACTCACTAGTACTACAACTGCAGTAACATGAAATATTTAACAGATCGAAAATGTATCCCAGGCAACTATGAAATTTGAAAATGTAGTGGGATTCGATACCAGTGCAGTGTACTATTAAAATATTTTCAAATATGCCAGACAACACAGAGAGAGAGAGAGGAGAGAGAGAGAGAGAGAGAGAGAGAGAGAGATTGAGAGAGAGAGAGAGAGAGAGAGAGAGAGAGAGAAGCGTTGCTTGTGCGCAAGTGGTTGAATTCATAATGCATGTGCAGCTGATGAAAGTACGATCCAGGAACGACGCTCAGGCACACATACTGTCGGCCTAGTCAATCACCTTTCAAGCTTTTAAACTAAAGATAGGATCTACCTATGGCGTACATTTCCGCCCTTACCCCCTAATTCCGCTCTTTTTCTTCTTCTTCATATTTGTCTCCGGCCGAGTTCTACCATCTCTTTAAACATATTTGTGATAACCATGTTTGTTTAAACTGTTCACCTGTGTAAAGATGTGTAGAGAATACAGCAGGAGGCGTAGACTGGCGATTCAATCGAGCCATCAAGCGGTCACACCGTGATCTGAGGAAGTAGGTCATGTCGACATAGAGGACAAGCAGCATCATACTGAAGACAAACCAGAAACAACCGGAGCCAACGTTGAACACAGGACATACTGGCTCCAGATAGTGCCAGTATAATTCAACGGACGGTGACACCATCAGTATGATATCAGCTTGCGTTTTCCTTCCTCACGATGTGGTGTCTGCCATTTCCACAATGGCATGACGAAAACGTGTTGGCGACGACATTTGTTTGTCTGGTGATTGACGTCACTTCAATGATTCGTGTCGTTTTAAAAGCGCGACGAACGAATGTACGTAAAGAGAGGGCTCTGAGCTTGCTAGAAAAAAAATGTATGGAATTCGGAACCCAAAAAATAAAACTACGTTTTGTGTTGACCTAACATAAATGGACCTAGTGACTTAGCTAAAGTGAAAACTGCAATTAGATTAGAATCGACGCACATTTGAAGTTTCAGATACACCACTGACTGGACAGGGTGGGGCTAGCATCCTATTTGCCTGGCTGTGGTGCTACTGACCATCACGATGAGTTGCCTATACGACACGGTGGAGCCCTCTGTGATCAGCGACGAAATGCTGATGCAGGCTGTGGTGGCCCAGGGACCTGTGAGCGAAGCAGGCAGGGTAGCCAAGAAGGAAGGCATCGAGTTCCGTCATGTCAAAAGTCTGCGCATCGATTTCAAAAATATTCTACGGATCGATGGTCTGTGGGAGTTTGTCTGTTTGACCAAACTGCAGCTCGATAACAACATCATCGAAAGAATCGAAGGCATCGATAAGCTAGTAAACCTTCAGTGGTTGGACCTGTCCTTCACAACATTGAAGTGATCGAGGGCCTGGATACCCTGACTCAGCTGCAGGATCTGTCCCTGTTCAACAACCACATCAGCCGCATAGAAAACATGGACAACCTGGTCAGTCTGCAGATCTTCTCCATCGGAAACAACGATCTGAAAGACCTGGAGAACCTGATTTATCTACGGTCCTTTAAGAACTTGAGGACGCTGAACTTAAGCAATAATCCTTTCTGCTACAACGAGGAATACAAACTGTATGCTGCGGCTTTCCTGCCTCAGCTGCACTTCCTTGACTACCGTCTCCTGGAGCAACAAACGAAGGATGCCGGCTATGAAAAGCATGCGCTTCAAATAGACACCTTGCTGGACGATGAGAAAAGGCAGAGGTTGAAGATGAGGAGGATGAACAGAAAGCCAAAGACCTGGAATATCACACAAAAGCTTTCGTGGACTACCTGGATGGATCTCAGTTGTTCGATAGCATGTATGAAGACGATCCTGATGGCCATCTGTTGAACCAAATGCCAGACTTGGGGGATGCACTTGATGTATTCCGGGAGAAATTCGTAGGCATCTGCCAGAAGATCTTCAACTTCGGCATAAAAGAGCACGAGAAACGGGAGCAAGAGATGGCTGTGTTCTGGGAATGTGTGTGAACGAGGCAAAGCAGGAGAACAAAGAGCAAGGTCAGGCAGCCATCCATGAGTTCCAGATCATGAAGAAAAAGCTATTCAAGGAGCTGGTGGTGACGACGGACCCCAAGATGGTGGAGCAGATGGTGGATGACTACAATAATCACGTGACAGAGCTGTGGGACAAACTAATGGGGCTAGAGATGACACTGTTGGAACAGTTAGAGGAGGTGATAGGAAATTTCGAGCGAAACATGCAGGAACTGGTTGTCGGTTTCTTAGAAAACCTGCAGGGTTACCTGACCATTGCACGGGAAGCAGAGAACCTGCACATGGAAACAATGGTGGACACTGGCCACATCACTGGCGACAGGGTGAACAAGAGTGAACTGGATGACGAGATTTCGGACGAACTGAGATCGCTGTTCATTGACAAGGACACGGTGATGACTGCCCTGCAGACCTCCCACGACGCCCACCTGCTGAAGATTGACAATAAGGAGGACAACATCGTCAAGCGAGTCAACTCCTGGATGAAGAACATGATGAAGGAAATCCACGAGGAGCAAGAAATCAATCGGAACCGTGCTCGAGTGATTGAGATCAGTCATTTAATCGATCACTTTCGCGAGGAGATTGATAATTTAGAGATGACGGGACCCTAGCTACCTAACCACCATGAAGCGTCTTGAAAATGCCTCAGTGCGCGCGCGCGCGCGCGCACACACACACACACACACACAAACGCGCGCGCGGACACACACACATACGTACACGCACGCACAAAAACGCATGCGCGCGCGCGCGCACACACACACACACACTCTCTCTCTCTCTCTCTCAAACACACACAGAGTGCCGCATGTAAGATTGCTGTTTATCTAAAAATTCTTGTCTCCTTAATGGAGTTCTTGTAGGAAAGTGTCGGTTACTCGTTAAAACTTCAAGTCAAGTCAAATCAAGAACACTTTATTGTCTCCAAAGAGAAATTTTTAGAATGGCCATAAAAACATGTCTATGGATCTATATATTTACTATATTATATTATATTATATTATATTATATTATTATATTATATTATATTATATATATTATATCGTACTATACTATATTATGTTATATCATATCATATTATATTATATCATATCATTGTTCACATAATTTGTTCAGCATTATATCATATCACATATCATTATATTATATTATATTATATTATATTATATTATATTATATATATATATTATATTATATTATCCCATTTTCTTCATCTTCAACTTTTTTTGGGGGAAGAAAGAAAATGAGTACGAAAGATATCAGGAAAATATATCATGAATATTAAACCCTTCACTACCAGTGTATGGGAACAATTGTTCGTCTCTCTCTCTCTCTCTCTCTCTCTCTCTCTCTCTCTCTCTCTCTCTCTCTATATATATATATATATATATCCCCTCACCTCACCTCAGGCCCATAACTACAGAAGTAGTTGTTGGGGAAACCTGAGGAGGACCTGCAGACGCAACCTCCCCTCTCCATCTGTCTCTGTCAGCAGCCGCCGGCAGCAGTTCACGTGTATGGAGTCCGGTCTATTCTTTGATGTTCTCATGCCAGTTGTTCCGCTGTCTTCCTCTTCTTCTCCCGCCCTCGATGGTGCCTTGCATGACTGTTTTGAACAGACTGGTGTGTCGAGTGTTGTGCCCAAACCGTACCAACTTGCGTCTCTTCACAGTTTAAAGGACAGGTTCCTGAGGTCCAGCAAGGTCCTCAATTCTGCTCCGTACATATTTATTGGTCCTGTGCTCTGTCCAGGAGATTTGAAGGAGCTTCCTCAGGCATTTGCTCTCGAAAGCCTGGATCTTCCTTTCAGTTTCAGCCGTCAGTGTCCATGCCTCGCAACCATACAGTACAATGGAGACCGCCAGGGCTGTGTAGAGTTAGAATTTTGTGGAGAATCGGATGATACTTTTCACATTCTGTTCAATTTGGTCATGGCTGCAGCGGCTGTGCCAATACGAATTCTTATTTCTGCTTTGCAGCGTCCATCCTTTGTCAGGGTTGCTCCTAGATATTTGAAGTTTCCGACATCTTCCAGTTGTTCTCCGTTCATGAAAATAGTGGCATGGTCCATGTTCTCGCTGCTTACCATGGTTTTGGATTTCTCTGTGCTGACCTCCATTCCGTAAGCACCCGCTCTATCAACGAGTCTGTTGGTAAGTTCCTGCAGTTCTTCATTCGTTCCCCCCCCCATCAGATCTATATGATCAGCAAACCGGAGGTTGCATATTCGTCTGCCACCAATGGAGATAGAAGTCTCATGGTTTTCCAGAGCCTCCTGCATTATCCTTTCCAAGAATAAATTGAACAACACAGGGGAGAGGATACAGCCTTGTCTGACACCGACGGTCGTTCTGAAAAAACTCCCCTAGTTGATTGTTGAGGAGCACTGCACTGTTGGAATTCTTGTATAGGGCCTCTACCACGCTCACGATGCCTTCGTCGTTTCGATATCCTCTCAGCACATGCCATAGTCCATATAGGGTGAACAATTTAGTGTTCGGGGGAAAACAAGTGCAGGCTAACATATCCTCCGTCATTACATTAATGCCTTGGCAAATATTTTTTAATGGGGGGGGGGGGGGGGGGGGGGGGGGGGGGGGGGGGGGGGGGGATGATGAGGGAATAAAGAAAATGAGTACGAAAGATCAAGAAAATATATCATGAATTTAAACCCGTCACTACCAGCGTTTAGGAACCATCGTAATCTATCTTGCCTAAAACACATCAATGCCCAATACGACTATAAAACTAAAATAAAAATCATTATATCTTCATTATAACCGTTGGGACCGAGAGAAGTGTCAGCTCATAGATCTATGCTAGCTACAGTCATGAGCAGACGGAAAACGAAAATCGTTGTGCGTGTGTAATGTCTAAATCAAAGTCGATTAGATAGATCCTTAAACAAACACAAAAAAAAGAAAGAAAAAAAAAAAAAAAGGAAAAGACAGGGAGGGAAGACAACTCCCCCATCCTCCTTCCCGAAAAGCTATTGTTCCTGTAAATCAGCGCAAAACGTTTAAACCTCTTTTTTCCTTCCCACCAGAACCATCTATAATTTTCAATGCAGGCCGGATGAAAAGGCTCCATGTCAAACCAGAACACACACACACACACACACACAAAAAAAAAAAAAAAAAAAAAAAAAAAAAAAAATCGTGGTGGGTGGACAGACCGGCCAACTCGATATTTTTACCTACTATTTCTGAGCCCCCCCCCCCCCCCCGCCCCAAATGAACAAAAAAAATTATAATCATTAACGTAGAGCATGGAAGGCAGGGAGGTATGGGGGGAGGGTTCAAATAACGGGGAACCTATTTGAAAATACTTCTGCCAACTCCCCCAGCAAGGTGCAGGAGCTCTGTGGCCGTTGTTTGCAGCCTGTAGAAGACTAGAAGGGCGTTCGGGAGAACACAGTCTTCCGCCAGTGTTGAGCGAATCTTGCATCCATCGTTTGAGTCACTTCAAGTTCATTGCTGAAAACAAAATACTTTGCCACCAGGGGGAGTAATTATTGGTACGGACTGGTGGAGTTAATCTCGCGGAAAGTCGTTGTTGGTCCGAACTGATAGAGCAACTCTCCGAGTAGCCTACGTTTTTATCAGGGGCATCAACTCCTACTTCGTTGTGCTTAGATCAGTCAGCATCTTGGGTATAAAGGCCCAGGAGCTTTTGAAGTATTAGGTTTCCATCCATGTACTGATGCCCCTGTCAGCAGAGCCTGAGGGATCACTGGACCTCGCAAGGTCTCCGATCACAAGGTTGAAAACCCCCAGAGGCTGCTTGTCGGTATTAGAAATGCATTAACATTGTTGTTAAGCTGAATTGTCTGCATGACATGTATTGAAATTCCTTGTGCATGACAAAAGACAGTTATTACGACCTGGACTCGGCCGATCTTCATTCTCAAGTATCAAAGATCTCTCTCTCTCTCTCTCTCTCTCTCTCTCTCTCTCTCTCTCTCTCTCTCTCTCTCTCTCTCTCTCGTTCAACAAAGAAAACAGATGTAGACTTTTCTAGATTTACTTGCAGATGCAGCAAAGTAACAAAATGGACACGCTGCAAAGTCAACTCGTGCAACACCCAAAGCGACATTTTGGTCACGTGCAATTTGGTCAACCAAACAGCAGTTATTCATCATATCATATATAACATAATTACACATTGCTATACATCATATATACAGTAAACACAAAAATAAAAAAAAGAGTAGTAAGCTAAGTCACAGGAAGCTACACTACCGTCGTATTTGTTATCAGCCGCGATCAGTATCACAACACGAACAGTCAAAAACAGTTTCACACGATCTTTTTTTTTTTTTTTTTTAATCTGCTTCACGACAATACACAGCTAAGGAAAAACAATCACGCTGGAAAAAAAAAGTGCCAATTCCCTGTACATTGCAAGAGATCTGAAAGTAGGAATGTACATGTGCCTACCAGAGAAAGCAGAGGCTGATATGTATCATACCGAACCAAAGACATGCACTGGTACTTGCACTTCAGCTGGGCCACTGACAAACCCGGAATGATAGACTAGCTCACTGTTGACGTTCACGGGCGGACACAGAATAGAACAACAACAATCAAACAAATAAACAAAACAAAACGAAAACATCTTGCGTTTCTGGAATTTCTACACGATTCCATACGTTTCGAAAAATCTACATTCCTATTAGCGTGAAAACAGTAAACACTAAAACAAAATCGTAGGTCGGAGCGCGGCATGTAGTGCAAGATGTGTGTGTGTGTGTGTGTGTGTGTGTGTGTGTGTGTGTGTGTGTGTGTGTGTGTGTGTGTGTGTGTTGGTCAGTACAACAATATGTTAATCTGACAGTAAATTGTGTGTGCGTGTGTGTGTGTGTGTGTGTGTGTTGAAAAATCTAGCTTTCTATTCTCCTGAAAACGGTATATACCCAGCACAACTACAGACGGAGTGCACTATACTAAGCAATGTATGTGTGGGTGGAGGTGGAGGGAAGAACGTATCTTGAATTATCCTGATTTCAATAAAAATTTTATAATTTATAAATAAAAACAGTGAAGTCGGTGTTACAAGGAAATTCGACTGATGGAAAAGGCGTCACAAAAGTTGGTTATTACATTACATGTACTGTTTATTACATTTTGAAAGATTAATTTGATTATCATGATCATTGTTCTTTTATTTTCTAATGCACATCATGACTGCGGCAAGGTGTCCTGTCTGGCGGAGGCGGGGTCTTCTAGCGCTACGGCAGATTCCTCTACACTTTCCACATCAAAAACGTCATACACAGTCAAGATGATATATCAAGATGATTAATTTCCGTACTGTATTATTATTGTAACGTAATGTCGGTGCTCAAACAAGACATTTGACCACAATTCCACAATGAATCCGGGACAGAAAAAAAAATGACACCCCCCACCCCACCCCCCACCCCACTAATCCAGCGAACGTTCATTAATCAAGGAGTTTTCCCAAGTTCTCCTCCACGCCCATCCTACCCCTTCCTCCACCCACCACAAACGTAAACAAGCACTCGATCAGTGCAAACGCAGTACACGACAAACGCTGATCTGTTTGTTTGTTTAGAAAGGAAATCATAAATGAGGCAGGAACCAGTGAATAACGAACAAGTAGGGTAACTCTTGCTCCCACGCCCGCAACTCCAAAAACGAACGCCGCTTACGACACCGAATCGCCTTGTAGAAATAACAACATCACAGAGCACACAGAACAACGTGGGATGTTTCCTTGTTTTTGTTCTGCGTGCTCTGTGTCGTCATTTCTGCCAGGCTATTCTGTGTGGTAAGCAGCATTCGTTTGGAGTTATGGGCGTGTAGTTCTTTTCATCATGGGAGCATGAGTTGTCCTACTTGTTTTCTTTTATTCAGTTTTTACTACTGTAGCCCACCGGACAACACAGGGGGACTTTTCATTGCTACCAACACAATTGTAGGAAAAGGTACCCCTATTCTGAAAAAAAAAAAAAAAATCCAGACAAACACCAAATACAATACTTATAAGCAGCAATCAAGAACATGGTAGCTGGATTGTTGACAACCCCAAAGCAAATGAATGTAGGCTATGCCGGAAGCGCCAGCTAATTCGCTTTACTTTCATTTCTCTAGTTTGAAAAAGGGCAAAGCAATGAAAAACATCCAAATTCGACCGAAAAAAAGACATAAAATGGTCATAGGGCCAAACAGACACCACAGAAAGCAGAACTAGTGTCCACGACATTATATACAGTCTGACTGTCTGGTTGCCAGTTGTCAAACAAGTGTTCAACAATGGGAAAAAAAAGACTATCAGTATAACCTTCAGAGGATAAGACAGACCGTCATATGGAGTATTTACACGGAAGCAAGTTTCATTAAGTACTTTAAATACAGTCAACATCTGTGACAAATTTTGAAACACGAATACTGACATTACACACCGACACAAGACTGACTGCAGAAATATACAAGCTCATATGAATTGGCATATTATATATAAGACATCAACAAGCAAGACATAACCGCAGCATGGCAATCGTTCACGGCCGGTCACTTACAATGAACGGTTATCAAGGCCATAAAGAACCTTTTGTACCCCCATCCTTCAAAACCATATAAACTTAGCTAAAATGTTGGGTCTGGTATTGCAAGTGTGTCACACTCTCGGTGGAAAAAAAAAAAAGCGCGGAATGTTGTACAATAACTCGCTTAAACCATTTTAGACCAAAATTTGAACATGTCAGTTAAATAGCTCTTGCTATAGGTAGAAAGAGAACGAGTTTCTCAACATCCTATCCCCTGAAAAAAAAATCCTGTCGGAACAGTCAGGCTATAGACATCTGTTATTAGAAGAATAAACGGACCAAGAGGAAAACACCCGACTGTGCAGTCTTTTTCGTCAACAAAACGCCCCGATTAAAAAAAAAAAGGTTGATAATGAAAGACAGACATTTACAGCATAGTGTACTCTATTCTTAAAGTTAACACAAATTTGGGGTGGGTGTTTACATGGTAACGGGGAATTAAATGGTTCTTAACCGAATGGATAGTTCACGATGAAAACTGTTCAGACCAAGTCAAGGGACTGTACATGTTACAATTTCCTCGCCTGTTATATTCTTAACCACAAGGACACTCTGGACAGCGCAGACCTCTGCCAAAGTAGAATGAATCTTGGATCCACATTTTTTTTTTCAAACCGCGAAGCCGTGGACAGTAAAAGTTATTTCCCATGCATTTTCAAAAATAGTAAGATACGGAAATTATAAAATGTCGATGTTTGTATGACTAGACAGTTTAAATGTTCTGTTATAATATATAACTTTACACATAGTCGAAGATTTATGACAGTACTCAACAGTGTTCATGCTCAGTGAAAAATTCTGTCATAATTATGGATCACCCTGGAACTGCACAAAAATTTACTGGTTTCCTCAATGGGCTGGATTCATATTTTTTTTCCATTAAGTTTGGCTGAAATCGAATCAACGGTTTCGTGTAAATTTCATGACACAAACACAAACCATGATCTCCTCGCCGGGTGAAATAAATCAGGTTCCTTTCGTTCCTTCACATGTTCTCTCCCACTAGTTAGTAATCTACATATTGTCTCTACGCCATTCTTGTCGCGAATTGACTTTCTTTTCACCGACCCTCAACACAACCACGGTCCTCCATTCTTGTGTGTGTGTTTGTGTGTGTGTGTGTGTGTGTGTGTGTGTGTGTGTGTGTGTGTGTGTGTGTGTAGCCTCAAAACTTTGCAGATGAAGAGAAGCGCATATTGGTTAGTCCGCACGTAGTGACACCTCCTTGATGAAACAAACTGTATGTGTGAGCATGCCTTTATATGCACACGAGTTTTGAATGTGTACATAGCAATATAATGTCACTTAAGTAACTTATTTCCAAAGCCACCCGTCATTATGCTTTCTAAGGCCGAAATCATTCCTGCATTCATTCAGCTTGTACATATTGAATGCCTGACTAACGTTTCACACACCCTGCGGCAAGAAACATGCAAATCAACAGGAAAAAAAGAAGATATTTCTGTCCAAAACACTCTGGAACCACACGAGGACGTGGCAAATCAAGGAGTACATTATGTACACATGCAGGTAATAGTGGCGGCTGATCAGATGTACTTTCGAGCAGCAGTTTCGCGTGAAACCTTTTTTCTCTCTCCGATTTTGCATAACCAGGTAAGTCCCCTATAAGATCTCGACCACGCACACAGCATGTAGAACGAAAATGTGATGGTAAGCTTTACGATGTAATATGGACATTATTCGGTCCCAGACGTTATCATGTGCATGGCCGTTGAGAGAGAGAGAGAGAGAGAGAGAGAGAGAGAGAGAGAGAGAGAGAGAGAGAGAGAGGGGTAGGTCTCTGAACAGTTTAATGATTAGGTCATGAGTGCAATTCAAGGAATGATCACATATAAGAAAACATAAATCCACACACACACCATGTACATGAACATGGTAACTGGATGACAGAACGAGTGTGACTTATGAGTGTAAAAACTGATGAATACAATGCGCTCGACGTATAAAAAAAAAAGGACGTACCCTTTATTAGTTGTTGTAATGGACGGTGGGAAGGATTACGTTTTGTTTAATTAGATACCTGACAAACAGAACATATCTACTGTCTACTCACTACAGGTCTGAGGTAAACCTAACAAAACAATAAACAAACAAACAAACAATCAAAAACAGGCACAATATTTTGGGTTTGTGATCTGAAGCTAGAAAGTAGTAAAAAATTGAAACTCGACTAACTAAACAGCAATTTGTTGAAATGTGCTAGTGTAGAATCTACATGTATCTAGACGTGTATCTAAAACATTTTATGAAGAAAAGCTTCTTCAGTTTATTTTTCAGAGAGAGAGAGAGAGGGGGGGGGGGGGGGGGGGGGGGGGGGCGCAGTCATCGTGTTAAACATCAAATCAAAAGCGCAAGCCACAGTCATGCTACGACCGGGCACAAGTCCTGTGAAGGTAACAACATCAAGGGCTATTTCATCCACACTCAAACAGTTGAACACATCACGACACCCGAAGCGACGAATACATTCACTTTTCAGACCAGTTGATTCTGACCCTGTTGACACTAGTTTCTTCCCTTTAGGAGGAGGTAAACTGTTCTTGTTGACAGACGACACAACAGTTAAGTCGTGCTGTTGATAGCCTGGTTGGACCATTGTGTTAGTCAACTACGACACTTGCCCTCATACGTCCCTCTTGACCAATCAGCTGTGACCAGTAAAGCTATTAACAACAGCATAACAATACGGTTATGATCTTAATGCTACGTAACAACAGTATCTGCAAAAGTCAACATTCTTTCCATACAAAGAATGCATTGCTGATGCTGAACAAACAATATGTAGTCATTTGATTTATCAGTAAGCCTTGGCGACTTTTTATATAGACTCACGATCCAACTCACGCGCATTCTCGCACACGAGCACAGCACAACAAACATACGTGCGAGAGAGAGAGAGAGAGAGAGAGAGAGAGAGAGAGAGAGAATAAAACAGTGCGAACAATTTCATTAAACGGATACTTCATCATCTAAAAACTTTAATCAGATCAATATAAACTGTTTACAATACTCTGTGTGTGTGTGTGTGTGTGTGTGTGTGTGTGTGTGTGTGTGTGAGAGAGAGAGAGAGAGAGAGAGAGAGAGAGAGAGAGAGAGAGAGAGAGAGAGAGAGAGAGAGAGAGAGAGAGAGAGAATTATGAATGCAAGATTCTCCACAGAGCACACCTCCATAGTTCGGCCCGACGAAGTGACCGAGTTACAATTTTCGTTCCGCAGAGTACAAAGCGCGCGCGCGCGCACACACACACACACACACACACACACACACACACACACACACCACGCTGACAGGTGCGGGCTAGTACAAAGAAACTATCAAATACGGAGTTTATCAAATTACTTTCCCCCCTTACCCTACCCTCCCCTTTCTAATAAAATGTCCCCCAAAGTAATGAAAGAAAAATGAAATATCGAAACAACAAAATGAACAAACAAACATTGCCATTTTATGTTTTGACACCTGAGATAGGCCCGTCAAAGACCCGAACGTATGGGTCTATGGTCCACTCGGAAACAAAAACTTTAGATACAACAGATGAAACACAACAACCAGATTTGAACCACTAGAAAAGGGGCCCACTGGTTAACAAGCTGCTTAGGGAAGTGATTGAAACCCCGGGTCCTTGGGTTCGAGTCACGATCAGCGCGATTTTTGTTGTTGTTTTTTTTTTTTTGTTTTTTTGTTCTTCCCCTTTCCAAGTGGTGGGTTCATTACTAGCGTTTCGGATGAGACAAGGAACCGAAGTTCCTTGTGCAGCTTGCAATTTGTACACGTAAAATACCCACGACAACACGCAGCTTGTACCTGGCAAGATTCTGTGGATGCAGATAACAAAGCCTCTTTGACAGCTAGACAAAGCTATATGCGAGCAGTGAAAAAAATATGGATACAGATATATACAGTTAGTGGCGTATTATGTGAACGCGCTGTTCCTAGAGACAATGGCCGGAATTCACACACAAAAATCAGCTGAGATGAAAGAAGTTAAACAGCAATACAATGCTCTACCATTAAATCTGCGCTGTCGGAAATTGCCATCACTCACTCACAGCTCTGAACATGTTGACAGCCATGTCACAGACATGAGTTCCTGTATTGATAATACCCTCCCCCTTTTTTTTCAATTAATTTCCATTTTCTTTCTCCCTCTTTCCCATAAACTGTTGTCTCTACATAGCCCGAAGTCACACTGGCGGAGCAATTGTTGCCCCGCATTTGTTTTCACCCAGGGATCATTTGTTCACTATGTGTGCGCGCACGCGAGTGTGTGTGTGTGTGTGTGTGTGTGTGTGTGTGTGTGTGTGTGTGTGTGTGTGTGTGTGTGTGTGTGTGTGCGTGCGTGCGTGCGTGCGTGCGTGATGCGTGTGTATGTGTGTGTGTGTGTGTGTACCTTGCGCGTATACGTAAGTGTATGTACGTGTTTGCCTCTCTGTCTTTATCTGCTTACCTACTTCCCTGTCCGTCTGTTCGACTGTCTCTCAATCTCTCCCTCTCTCTCTCTCGGTATATATGTATGTACATATATATATATATATATATATACACACATGTGTGTGTGTGTGTGTGTGTGTGTGTGTGTGTGTGGCGAAGGGCATCTTCAGAATCCCAAGCTACATGGTCGGCTCTTGAGGCGTGCCACTGCCGCATGAAGGCAACATAATGATGACGATTTCACTCCTCTAGCTGACACCGTGCGCACAGTTCATGACCGTGGGCACCTGTTTCATTTCATAATGATGTACATGGCAAGAACAGTCATCGGCAACTTTACAAGCAAAGTCTTCTGATCTGCAATATCATGTTAAACGACACGAAGGGTTACAACGGATGAGTAGGCAACGTCTGCGAACTATGATGTGAGTGAGTAAGCGAGTGCTTTGTCTGTGTGTGCTTTGCGTGTGTGCATGCGCGGGTGCTTGCATGTGTGCGTGTGTATCCGTTATTTTTGGTATTGTAGTTCCTTCTGTTGTTGTTTTCAAAATGACATACAGCAAGAAAGAGTGCGAGTTCGAGCGTGTTTATGCCAACATATTCTGTATTGCGTCAGTCATGCTCATGTGGACGTGTGTTTTAAAAGAAAAAATCCCACGCAGCAACTCTGTATATTTTTCATATATATACTGTTAAAAAGATACACATATTTTGTTTTCGTTTGACTACAGCCATGTTTTTTATTTTTTCCAAATCACAGAAAACACGTTACAATAAAAACATTTGCAACCCTCTGACTAGCGACAAAGTTTTGACTTTCTGTGTTTGAAAAGTTACTTGCCACTGAACCTGAACGAAGGTCAACAGGTCAATATCAAATACGTAAAACTGTTCACGTTTCTGTATTTGAATGGGTGTGTTCAAATTGTCACAAAAACACTGTCACGCACAACATAGTCAGACACAGAAATCTTTCATCCCTTTCATCACCAATGCAGTTAAAAAGCCACAGCCAGGCTAAGCAGCGATGGCCAATTTCCATGGCAATCCAACTGACGCTACCGTGAAATCGTGTCGTCCATTGGAAAACGAGAAACTCCATTACATGGTTAAATTCTGCACATTTTCCTTTATTTCACTTAAAACTGGCGAGAGAATGGCTTGGAAAAGTTTACTGCATGCCTTCAGTAAGTGTGACCGGTGAAAGCAGCCGATTCTTGGCGAAAAACATTGGACCTTGGACATTCTGTGGCTACAGGGTTAAAGTTGTCCTTGACTGCCAGTCAACATTGCCTGTGAACAAGACCAAGCAGATTATCGGGTACAATGTGGATATGCGCGTGTGTGTGTGTGTGTGTGTGTGTGGGAGGGGGGTCCCTGACCTCACCGGCTGACAAATCACTCGTCAGGAAACAAAAAAGAGAAGCAATGGAGACAGGTGGGTCTACGTAATACGGTCTCTCTTACTACCAGGAAACAGGCAAATAGACAGCAACACACCGGCACAGGTTCTGAAAGTTTTCACACTTCATTTCAAGACTATTAACCTAGCTACATCCTTCTTTCCCTTCTGCCATCCCCATCCCTGCAAACATGTGCAGAGAAAGTGCAAGTATGCTGTCAACAGTCGAACTACAGGTGACAGTCGATCAAAAGGTGGTATGACAGAAACTGGAACTGAAGAGATTCCTTTCCAGGTCTTTGTCAATTCACTTACACAGCGCCCCCGTCTCAAGCAACATGCGGACACAGACACCATGCCTTCAGTGCAGCCACTGGCACAAACGACAGAGTGGAGTGGACCGGATCAGCATCTTCGCCTCTTTACCAGGTGGAGCTCCATTGCACGCACTACAAGTATTCATCACTTTCTGTTGGTCTATGTGTCTTTGTATTGGTTCACCACGCTTTGCAAACAACAACGTCAAATTATCAGTCTGGAAGGACACTCGGCCCCAACCAGCTTCTACCCAGAGTGGAGTTTGCTAATGGGCCCAACTAGAAGGGCTGGGACCACAGAGCCGGGTTTTATCCACAATGGATACGTCTCTGAGAGTGTTGCTAAAACTTCCTGACC
Organism: Conus betulinus; assembly: GCA_016801955.1. NCBI lineage: Eukaryota > Metazoa > Mollusca > Gastropoda > Neogastropoda > Conidae > Conus > Conus betulinus. The sequence continues at coordinate 78,464 of JADBJO010001094.1, forward strand.
AACACTGCAAGTGTCTGTGTCTCTTAGGCGTGGTTGACGCCGGGATATCTTATGAAAGTAACTTAGAGTACAGCCCTGTCATGCAGTCTCAGAACAGAATGAGAATCCGTACCATCACCTTCATCATCCTCACTGATCAGCATTTAAAAAAAAAAAAAAAAAAAACAAAAAAAAAAAAAAAAACCTTCGTTCGTGACCTCAGTTTCGATTGCCCCTCTGTGTTTATGGCCTTGGGTAGATTCTGTCGGGATCACCAGTATCGGCAAGTTCATGGAAACTGTTGTTGAGGGACGTGGTGGCGCCCTCCGAAGGGGGTGCTTACTCACGACGGCTCCGCGATTAAGCAATCATCATCGTCAGTACGGGGCTTAGTAAGGTCGAGTCCTGCGTATGTTGGGTCAGAACAGGTACCACTGAACACCACTGAAGTGACTCGGCAGCAGTGCAGTGTCTCCTCTGGTGGGTTGCCTCTCTTGACGACTTGACATTGACTGTTCCCTGTGGATCGCTGGTGCCAGGGCTGTGGCGGGACAGCCAGGCTGTGACTATGGACCAGGTATTGAAGTGAGTGGCATGGGTGCAATGCCTCTGAGTAGGCACAGAAGATGGGACAGCCAAAAAAAAAAAAAAAAAAAGGATTTGAAGGACCCACACGCAGGCAAAACATACAAGCAGGTAGTGGGCCAACCTCACGGAATAGCGGATTAAAAAGAATTGATATAAGAAATTACCTGAGAGGTAAACCAGCCGGTGGAATAATTCTCTCGTCTAGTAATTAGTGATTTGCATTAACGAACCGGACTCCAACGATGGGAAACAAGTGGGGACAACCAGGCAAGAGACCCTTCCTTTTCCTCCTACATCTTCGCACAACCCAACACGGCACATTCACAGCACGTGCGTGCCTTGTACATGCATGCCCTGACATCCCCTTCTCTGTGCAGTTCCCGCTGCCGGGCAGGCGTGTAGGCTGAGGGCTGTCTACTGCAGGTACTTGTAGAACTTTAGGCAGTGATTCCCGGAGTCGGCCACCACCACCTGCCCGTCCGAGGTGATTCCCAGCCCCTGGGGCCCGTACAGCGGTTCTGCTGACGTGTTCACGTACGACAGGAACGACCCGCTGGCGTCAAAACACTGTATTCACACACACACACACGCGGGCGCACACATACACATAAGCGAACTTGAAAAAAAAAAGATTTACATTTGCACACACACACACACACACATACACACACACACGTACATCTATACTAACCTACACTCCATTTTTGTCTCATCTTTGCTAGTACCACTGCTGACGAACACAATAAAATACTATGCTCAGTGAACAGGGAGAAAGATACACAAACACACGCAAAGATTTGATATAAATCTTAAGTTCTCATTTGCCACATAATGAAGAAAAGAAGGCCATGATAATGATCGCACTAGGCAGTCCCCACGGGTGGCGCCAATCATTGAATGATAACAGACGGTCACCCCCCCCCCCCCCCCCCCCCTCGTCTCCTCTTTTCCCAAGACCTTGGGTTCCACC
>JADBJO010001094.1:85000-90000 GCA_016801955.1 Conus betulinus
TTTATAGACGCCGGGATATATTATGACAGGAAGTTTAAAGACGCCGGGGTATATTATGACAGGAAGTTTCAAGACGCCGGAATATATTATGACAGGAAGTTTCAAGACGCCGGGGTATATTATGACAGGAAGTTTAAAGACGCCGGGGTATATTATGACAGGAAGTTTAAAGACGCCGAGATATATTATGACAGGAAGTTTCAAGACGCCGGGGTATATTATGACAGTAAGTTTAAAGACGCCGGGATATATTATGACAGTAAGTTTATAGACGCCGGCATATATTATGACAGGAAGTTTAAAGACGCCGGGATATATTATGACAGGAAGTTTCAAGACGCCGGGATATATTATGACAGGAAAATTTCAAGACGCCGGGATATATTACGACAGGAAGTTTAAAGACGTCGGGGTATATTATGACAGGAAGTTTAAAGACGTCGGGGTATATTACGACAGGAAATTTAAAAAGACGCCGGGATATATTATGACAGGAAGTTTAAAGACGCCGGGGTATATTACAACAGGAAGTTTAAAGACACCGGGGTATATTATGACAGGAAGTTTCAAGACGCCGGGATATATTATGACAGGAAGTTTAAAGACGCCGGGGTATATTATGACAGGAAGTTTCAAGACGCCGGGATATATATTATGACAGGAAGTTTAAAGACGCCGGGATATATTATGACAGGAAGTTTAAAGACGCCGGGATATATTATGACAGGAAGTTTAAAGACGCCGGGATGTATTATGGCAGGAAGTTTAAAGACGCCGGGGTATATTATGACAGGAAGTTTAAAGACGCCGGGATATATTATGACAGGAAGTTTAAAGACGCCGGATGTATTATGGCAAGAAGTTTAAAGACGCCGGGATATGTTATGACAGGAAGTTCAAAGACGCCGGGATATATTATGGCAGTAAGTTTAGAGAGACGCGGGATATATTATGACAGGAAGTTTAAAGACGCCGGGATATATTATGACAGGAAGTTTAGAGACGCCGGGATATATTATGACAGGAAGTTTAAAGACGCCGGGATATATTATGACAGGAAGTTTAAAGACGCCGGGATATATTACGACAGGAAGTTTAAAGACGCCGGGATATATTATGACAGGAAGTTTAAAGACGCCGGGGTATATTACGACAGGAAGTTTAAAGACGCCGGGGTATATTACGACAGGAAGTTTAAAGACGCCGGGATATATTACGACAGGAAGTTTCAAGACGCCGGGATATATTATGACAGGAAGTTTAAAGACGCCGGGGTATATTATGACAGGAAGTTTCAAGACGCCGGGATATATTATGACAGGAAGTTTATAGACGCCGGGATATATTATGACAGGAAGTTTAAAGACGCCGGGGTATATATATGACAGGAAGTTTCAAGACGCCGGGATATATTATGACAGGAAGTTTCAGAAGACGCCGGGTATATTATGACAGGAAGTTTAAAGACGCCCGGGGTATATTATGACAGTTAGTTTAAAGACGCCGAGATATATTATGACAGGAAGTTTCAAGACGCCGGGGTATATTATGACAGTAAGTTTAAAGACGCCGGGATATATTATGACAGTAAGTTTATAGACGCCGGCATATATTATGACAGGAAGTTTAAAGACGCCGGGATATATTATGACAGGAAGTTTCAAGACGCCGGGATATATTATGACAGGAAATTTCAAGACGCCGGGATATATTACGACAGGAAGTTTAAAGACGTCGGGGTATATTATGACAGGAAGTTTAAAGACGTCGGGGTATATTACGACAGGAAGTTTAAAAGACGCCGGGATATATTATGACAGGAAGTTTAAAGACGCCGGGGTATATTACAACAGGAAGTTTAAAGACACCGGGGTATATTATGACAGGAAGTTTCAAGACGCCGGGATATATTATGACAGGAAGTTTAAAAAGACGCCCGGGTATATTATGACAGGAAGTTTTCAAGACGCCGGGATATATTATGACAGGAAGTTTAAAGACGCCGGGGTATATTATGACAGGAAGTTTAAAGACGCCGGGATATATTATGACAGGAAGTTTAAAGACGCCGGGATGTATATTATGGCAGGAAGTTTAAAGACGCCGGGGTATATTATGACAGGAAGTTTAAAGACGCCGGGATATATTATGACAGGAAGTTTAAAGACGCCGGGATGTATTATGGCAGGAAGTTTAAAGACGCCGGGATATGTTATGACAGGAAGTTCAAAGACGTCGGGATATATTTATGGCAGTAAGTGTGAAGACGCCAGGGTGTACTATGACAGTAAGTGTAAAGACGCCAGAGTATATTATGACAGTAAGTGTAAAGACACCACGATATAATATGACAGTATGACAGTGAGTGTAAAGTGTAAATGTTGAGACGCCGGGATACATTATGACAGTAAGTGTAAAGGCACCAGGATATGTTATGGCAGTAAGTGTAAAGGCACCAAGATGTTAAGACAGTAAGAGTAAAGGCATCGGGATATATTATGAGAGTAAGAGTAAGTGTGTGTGTGTGTGTGTGTGTGTGTGTGTGTGTGTGTGTGTGTGTGTGTGTGTGTGTGGGCGCGCGCGCCTGTTCAAATGTGTTTATATTCCTTTTTTATTCTCTTGGAAGGAGAGGTATGGGAACAGGATCAGTTACATACAGGCTCTTGATTGTGGTGATAATGTCGAGGTAATAAACATATATTTCACACAACCGCACGGGAACACAGACGCACACACACACACACACACACACACACACACACACACACACACACACACACACATAAACTGATAGTACATGCATCAGTGTCTGTCTGAATGTCCTCGTACTTACATCAGCAGGCGTGACAATGTAAGATTACCACATTTACCTTACATCATCAGCCTTTACTGCTACACCTTCCCGTTCTTCTTGTATTGTGAGTTCTTGTCATGATGGGAACGTCCTTAAGGGCCTCAGCCCACAGGACGTTAATCTCACCATCAACTCAACTTGTCACGGACTACCCACTTGAGGACTAGCTTTAAGATTCTTGATATTAAATCGATGACAAGTCAGGCTAAAAACTGCTGTTGCCCCCCCCCCCCCCCCCCCAAATCTCTCCAACCCTGTCGTTCTGCTCCGGGAGGATCTGCACCTCCAGAGATTTTCACCTGTTGTTTGGCACCTGATCTTCACTATACATTAAACCAAACTTTCATTATGCCTTCTATTTAAAGAAATGAAGGTCATAATCTTTTCAGAGCCACAGTATGAAAAAAAAAAAAGCCTGTTAATTTCAACATGTAGAAGAATACGAAGACAAAACAGAGAAGAGAAGACAATTTGCACTGTCGAAGAAGAAGAAGAGAAGAAAAAGAAGAAGCACAAGGACACACATTTTTCGAGCTGATAAAACTGTTATGCAGCTACTGATTTCCGTGGAGATCGAGTGGTGAGACGTTGAACTTTCAAATGCAGTTATGCCTGGATACACGGTCAACACCCAGACGTTGGAGCCAGTCTACCAGCTACAATTTCTTTTGTATTGAAATATACTTTTCTGTCATTTCTTTAGACACATGAACTACATTCACACGAAGACAAAACTTGCGTTTCTTTTCCGTTCCTTTTCTTTTCTTCTTCTTTTTTTTTTTTTTAACGGTCTATCTACATTGTGATTAAAACGCTGCTCGAAAAGGCTCAATCAAAAGCTAAAGCTCTCTCTCTCTGTCTGTATTTCTCCGTAGCTGCACTTTTTACACACACACACACACACACACACACACACATATACATATATATATATATATATAGAGAGAGAGAGAGAGAGAGAGAGAGAGAGAGAGAGTGACAGCAAGAGAGACCATACCTTGAAGGGAGATCCCTTTATATGCTGGTCGAACAGCATCAAGTCCAGCACGTGTCGCCATCCTCCTTCAGAGTGTAGGTGATGTCGTTTATATGCTGGTCGTCAAGTCCCACGTGTCGCCCTTTCCTTCAGAGTGTAGGTGATGTCGTACGTTCCATTTCTGTTGTCCGTGATGGTGGCAGGACTTTGGTGTCCGAACCCTCGGGCCGCACCACAGCGGACACAGGGGCGTAGCCACACTTGACGAGCTCGCCGTTACGGTCCTTGGTCGTCACGGTCACCACGCATGGGCGACCCGCGTGGCACTGTCTTAAGCCCTCGCCTGACGCGATCGTTTCGTACGCCACCGCGCCGCTCGTGCGGAGCGCCCCTAAAGTGCTGAGCGATTTCTTCAGGCTCTGGAGGGAGGCGTCGTCGAAGAGCATGAAGTCGTTCTGCTCCGGAAGGAACTGCAGCTTCTGCATGGCGAGCTCCTCCAGCTTCTGAGACATCTCCTTCTTCACCAGCAGGATCTCGGTCTCGTTGCCGTGCTGCAGGGACTCGGCCGTGAAGTCACAGGAGCTCTGCATCTTGTCCAGGAAGGTCTCCAGCACGTTCTTTCTGCTCGTTCAGCACGCTCTGCTTGGAGGAGCACGCATCGGTCAGCTCTAGCAGCAGAGAGGACTTCCTCTCGTCCATCATCTTGGACAGCTCGTTGAAGGCATTGGAGATTTGCTGCTCCACTTCCTCGGATCGCTTCTCCAGAGCTTTGCCGACGTCCGTCACGAGGGAGATGGAGTGTTCCACCAGGGGCACCTGCTCCCTGACCTGCGCTATCAGCTTCAGCAGCTCGCACTTCTGCTGATCGATGGCGTCTGTGAGGCAGATGTTGTGTGGCCGATGTGCTCGATGTCCGTGCAGTCGGCGCACACACCGCCGTCTCGCACTCGGTGCAGTAGTACTGCAGAGCGTTGCCAAAGTGGCTGGGGCACACCAGGTGAGGCGTCTCGTCACTGTCCGTCGTACCCGACACCTGGTCCATACCCACCACGGTGTGTGCCACCTCTCCCTCCTCCCCTACGGCCCCGCTGTCCTCCACGCCCTCCATGGCGCAATGGATGTCGGAGCACACCTCGCACAGAAACAGGTCACAGTCCAGACACTTGGCGA
>JADBJO010001094.1:100000-110000 GCA_016801955.1 Conus betulinus
AATTTTGGCTTCCAACTTTCCCCACAGAATCATTTTGTCTTTAACCTTGTAGCGAATGTTTGACTGAAAAACAAATGCTCTGTGGAGACAAGATGCGACATGTAAAAAATGGAAACTGTAGATAGGCTAGTTAGACAAGAAAGAAACTTTCCATATTCCAGTGCATATTCTGATTTTATTCAAATTTATGTGATGCAACTATCGACTCTGTTCATTCAAATGCCACGAACCCTACTTCTGACACGAAAAAGTTGTTCATTCAAATGCCACGAACCCTACTTCTGACACGAAAAAGTTGTTTCATATTTGATATCAGGATACCACCACTGTGTAAACACACACACACACACACACACACACACACACACACACACACACACACACACACACAGAGAGAGAGAGAGAGAGAGGAGAGAGAGAGAGAGAGACGATCAAGTAATAAATTTAATAATAATCTGAAAGAAAAAAAAAAAAGGGTTTTACTTCGTCAAAATGCTCAACGCCTTACACTGACAGACGAACCATCGAATGCAACAGGCTAAAAAGAAACAAGCGTGTAACATAGTGCAGCTTTAGCCGCAATTATTGCAACAGGCTAAAAAGAAACAAGCGTTTAACATAGTGCAGCTTTAGCCGCAATCACTGCAACAGGCTAAAAAGAAACAAGCGTGTAACATAGTGCAGCTTTAGCCGCAATCACTGCAACAGGCTAAAAAGAAACAAGCGTGTAACATAGTGCAGCTTTAGCCGCAATCACTGCAACAGGCTAAAAAAGAAACAAGCGTGTAACATTGTGCAGCTTTAGCCGCAATCACTGCAACAGGCTAAAAAGAAACAAGCGTGTAACATTGTGCAACTTTAGCCGCAATCACTACAACAGGCTAAAAAGAAACAAGCGTGTAATATAGTGCAACTTAAGCCGCGATCACACCAGCGAACGTAATTATTGCCCACCCCAAGACACAGTCGATCTAATCAAAGCAGAAGGACAGACGAAGGCGACACAACGTCTGACCTCTCGGGTGAGTTTATCTGTCGAGCGGTAGTAATGCAAGATACGACGTGGTGGCCGTGTGCATTATCAGAGCCGACTTGTCATGTACTTGTCATCTTCATCCCCTTTCTTACCTCACTGTGGGAGCTCTTCTGCTCGCAATATATGGGTGGGGGGGATTTCCTGGAGAAGAAAATGCAACTGTCACCGATGATAAATCACAAAGAAGTGGCCTTCTCCTGTGCTTGACAATGACTTATTTTGCAGATTTCTGTCCTTGTGATCAAATAAATCAGGAACAAGAGGATCCCTCCTGTTGTGAGTCTTTACGTTTGTCTCGGTCTTGCTTGCCATAAATTTCACGAGAGCAGCCACCATGGTTTTCGTTAGAGGTTCAGATCTTTGTCCCAGTGTGTCAATGTTTGTTTCTGGCTTCCGATCAAAAACCGCTTTCTTTCCAGACCGTGATATAGATATCTACCATTGCAACACTCAAAACTTTCCTATAAAACTCAACGATTCAATTTGTACCTCTCTCTCTCTCTGTATATATATATATATATATACACACTGACCAGCAACCTGCAGGTGCAACAACGGCCCCACGGCCAATCCAATTAGCCTCTCTGCAGTCTGCTGTATGTTACGGGACACTATTCGAGTACACACGGGACGTTGGAAAGGATTTGTATCAGTATGCAAAGCAGATGCACTGGGTTCCGCCAATTACTGTGCTGTTACTCTGCCACGAAGACCTGGTAGTGAGAAACATTTGTAGTGAAATATCTTTTTCGAAAAAAATCTTAAATAAATGTCAGCGAACCGCCCAGAGAAACGTGGACAAACGAGTCACAAGACAACACACAACGCGTTTCGACCTCTTAGGTCTTCTTCAGATGAAACAAAGACGAACAAAATAACGAAAATGCACTTAGCTTTGATCGCTTCAGATTGCTTCTGAGTTCAGCGCAAGGAAGAACGCCTTCTTCCTTGCGCTGAACTCCGAAGCAATCAGAAGCGATCAAAGCTAAGTGCATTTTCGTTATTTTGTTCGTCTTTGTTTCACCTGAAGAAGACTAAGAGGTCGAAACGCGTGTGTGTGTTGTCTTGTGACTCGTTTGTCCACGTTTCTCTGGGCGGTTCGCTTACATTTATTTAAGATTTGTTTAGATTTCCGCCTGCAGTCGTTTCACTTTGCAACTAGATCTTTTTTTCGAGAAAGATTATTTTTATTTGTGTAAACTATTGCGAGTGATCTTGCTGTCATGATAGCCCCCTCGGTATGAAATTAATGAAAAACAAATCAAAGTCGAGCCACGATCGATCAAAATCTGATGTGTTTCATCTCTCTATCCCCCCCCCCCCCCCCCCCCCCCCCCCCCCTCTCTCTCTCTCTCTCTCAAAAATGCTATATATGTTGTTGTTGGATATTCTTTTGTTTCAGTAATACAAATTTACTCTCTCTATTCGCTGTCTGTCTGTCTCTCTTCCTCCCCCCCCTCCCTCTCTTTCTCTCTCCATCCTCTCTCTCGCTTTCTCTCTGTCTCCGTCTGTCTGCCTCTCTCTCTCTCTCTCTCTCCCTCCCTCTCTCTTTTTCTTCAAAAGTTTGTGCACAGGCCGTCTCAAACTCCACAAAACCGGTGTTGGTCGCCCGAGACATCGACTCGTCAAACAAACCGCTACGAGGGTGCTGGAAAAAGCAGGTGCTCTTAAGCAGGAGATCAGCATTACCTTTCAGTCCTTGGCTACCACCCTCTCTCCACCCACCTACCCCCGTCACAAAAAAAGATAAGTTTCTGCAGAATATTCATCCATGTTTATTTCCCACACAATCAGCAATTGTGTCTTTTGAGCGCAGCTGGCTTTCCTAAATACAACCAAGAATGTGGCCTTTTCTTTTTGTCGTTGTTTAGAAACATTCCCTGCTCTATACGTGGCCCTGTAGGTTTTCTTGCTTGAAATTGGGCGGAAGAATATGAGCGAGAGAGAGAGAGAGAGAGAGAGAGAGAGAGAGAGAGAGAGAGAGAGAGAGAGGGCGGATCGTATGCCCAACGGGAGAGAAAAAAAGACAGCCACGATGAGATTCGTGACCAGGTCACGACCCCGCCTTGGCCAGTGACATGCCGCCCGTGACAGCTTTGAAGACATTGTGCTGTCTGCGCTGCTGACTGGCCTCCCTTGTTAGCGGCATGGTCACATCGCCAGTTGTTCTTGTTCCTACCTGCTGTGAAGCCATTCTTTATGGGAGAATAAACGGATAGGACTACGGACGGAACAACTGAAAGACATTACAGAAAGTTCTAGTCAGGTTGTAAGACCGCCAAACTGATGGAACGCAGAGAGAAAATTCTTGCCAGGTTACTAGGCCATCACACACACACACACACACACACACACACACACACACACACACACACACACACACACATAAACGCGCGCGCGTGCGCGTGCGCGCATGAAGTGTAGCTTCTAGATGGGTTACTCGACCACCACCAGCCCGACGGAATGAATAACAGTACAGATGCTCTAGTTAGGATACAAGACCACAGAACCAAAGAAAAACAAATAATCGACAAAGCAGTTTGTAGTTGGGATAATCGACCACCGAACCTACGGAATGACTAAAGGACAACACAGTCTAAGCCAGTTCCTGACAGTTCACGGTGACTGGGAAGCCCAGGCTGGAACAGATGCCCATGAAGACAGGGAGAATTTCTATGGCCCTAACCGTAACGAGACCAGCTGCGACAAGGAATTACGCCTGCAAGAATTCACCACAGTGACATTGAATTGGTCCCTGCTAACACTCTTGCTGAGAATGAAGTATCCTGACGATGGGCATAGCGTTCCAAAACGGTCAGAATCAAAGCCAGACATACTAATTCCTGCGTAGAAAACCCGACAGGTCAGACATCAACGTTGGTAGTGACCAGGACCTGGTCAGGGTGAACGTTGAAGCACGTTTGAAAACAGCAAGAGAGTGAAAAACAGCCGTCTGAAACCCGATCTTCACAAACGGAAAAAATCCTGATATCGCTGAATAATTGCATGCAACCGTGGCAGGAAACGTTGCCCCACCACTGCTTAAAGAAGACCCCGAGGCCTCACCACTTGAAACAATCACTGAAACTGCAACAGAAGTCCTGGGAATAAGCCGTTGGAAATCAGAGGTATCGCTCACGGGCAGTATGCTGAGAATGTATGACACTATGAAGAGTTCAAAACCACTCAAAGAAGCTAGCTGAAAACTGCTCAAGAAGACTGACAGGGAGAAACATGGCCCTATACATGAGAGGATCAATGAGAAAGTGAAGGATGCAAAGGGAAGCTAGATCAAACAACAGTATGAGAACACTGAGAATACTCAACACACACTTTTTGTTTTAATCCTTTTTAGAATTTCAATTTGAAATGCATCTTATTGTTTTGTGATTTGTTATCAAAGACCTGCTATTGCCTCCGGAATCAGTGTTTGAAGAGCAAAGACCTGCTATTGCCTCCGGAATCAATGTTTGAAGAGCATCTGAACACACCATATGCGTAAAGCTTGTTCTTGTTTTATCTTTACATTGTCAAATTTTCTGACCCTGTGAATAAAGATAAACCTAAACCGACGACATAAAGAAAGTTTTCAGAGCTGTAACAGACCTGACCAAACAGAAACAAAGTCAATTCAACACCATTCTGGGCAAGGACGACAGCTGTCTCACACATAAAGAATACATCAAGAAAAGGTGAAGTGAATATCGCTCTGAACACTACAACAGAGTAAAGGAGACCCCAGCGTGCTAACAGGTCAGCATGCATCAAATGCGGATGGTATTCTGTAACTCCGTGAAGAAGTCGTAGCTGCAGAGAAATCACTGGACTATGGAAAAGCTGCAAGCGTCGACAAAATTCCAACAGAACTCTCAGAACAATGCGGAGCAGCAGTACTGATATCCTATTTGCCATCTGCAACAATACCTGGCGCTCTGGGGAGTGGTTCACACCGCGGACTCAATCGCTAACCGCTTACCTTTCCCCAGAAAAAAAATATCTCCAATACTGCCAGAACTATCGCACCACCACGTGGATCAGCCACGCCAGCAAACTAATGCTCAAAATCAATAAGAGCAGATCACAGCCACAAGCAGATACCGCCATGACTGAAGAACAGGATGGATTCCGCAAACGAAGAAGTACGCCACCGTCGAACATCTCTTTAAGCTGCAAAAGCGTTGGGAAAAGCATCTCCAACACCAGCGGGAGTCCTACCGCGACTCCACAGACTTCAAAAAAAAGCTTTTGACAAATCTGGAAATGGTGCGCTATAGGCCATTATGAAAAAAAAAAAATATCGGACGAAAACTAATCAACATATTTCCAGCAACTGTACTTCAAAGCATTAGTACAGCGCTCATAGAGGCTGCTACTGGTGAGTGGCTCCATATTTCACTTGGATCACTTAAGGTTGCACAACTCCTGATTGAAAACGTACATACCCAGAAATTAAACAACAATTATGAATGAGAACTGTCCACCCTCCCCCAAATCAAACATCATACTGACACTTCGTGAACTTCGGCTGTATCCGCCGTTTAGAAAAAAAACAAAACAAAAAAAAAAAAAAAAAAAAAAGACCTGCTGAATAGTTCAAATAACCCGCGGCGGTCCATGGACAAAAAGAGGAAGTCTACCCATTATACGTCACCTACGGAATGAAACCACGTGACTCAGTTTTATACTTGATCTAGCTTGCAGACAGAAACCACACAAAGCACGAGTAGGATGAGCTGGCTCAAATTCGCGTCAGTAAACGATTATCGCTCTGCCCTGGGGTGCAATGCATGTGGGACTAAACACACGCAGACAGCACCAACGCACATGCATCCCCAATATGGCACACATACACTTATATCTCACACATACACGCCTGTGTAAGCGCACGCACACAAACACACACACGTATTCACACATAAGTACACATGTTCGCACGCTATTCTTTTTTTTTTTTTTCCAAATGATTTGCCGTGTACCCTCATTAAACCATTTGCCCTTGACAGAGCCTTTTTCGTGTTGAAATTAAGTATAGTTTCATCCATCCCGCTAGAGCTATTAAATGCGCACAGTCTCATCACTCCTGCAAGCCCTATGAATGTTTTTTAACATACACGCACACCCTCTTGTTCCCTCTTCCATCCACCAAACCCGCCAGATTGACGCCCTATTCCCCTGTCCCCCCTCTCCCTACACACACACACACACACACACACACACACACACACACACACACACACACACACACACACACACACACACATCACATCACCAATATCCCACCCATGCACAAATCTAGCTTATTCGGACAATTAAAGACACTTGAAACCACAGCTCGGTGGCGACACAACTCATGCTTTATGATGAGCACGACAATGGCACCGATGTCTGCCTGGACCAGAACGGCTCTCGTGTGTACAGGCCTGGGTAGAAAATGACTCCACCTTGTGTGATACACAGCCCAGCCCCCACCCCCACCCCCTCCCCCCGTGGGAAAAAAACCAACGCTAGTGAGGTCAAACAGTTCCCCTTTCCATGTAACAATGACTTTGCAAAGTTTTGGGGGAAGGAGGGAGGGGGGGGGGGGGGGGGGGGGTTGAAGTGGATGGAGGATGAAGATGAAGAAGTGGAGGATACAGTGTAAACATACATGAATCCAAAGCCCCAGCTAAACAGCGGCAGAAAACAAAGTGCAGACAGCCAATCCGTGCGTCTCGAAAGAGTTTAGGGAAGAAAAGGTGTATTGCTTTCAGAGGTCAAAGTTTTGCTGTTCACACCACAATAAACCCAAGAGAACAAACGCTGGCAGGGTTAGACTTGCACAGGTCAGTGCACCACGATCCTCACTCCACCCTCCCCTCAAGTTCTCTCTTCCTTTCTCCACCCCCTCCCCCCACCCTCTCTCTCTCTCTCTCCACTGCACACCCACACCCACACATGGCGTGCTTTGAATCCCCTGGGGCACATTATACGCTTAGCTGGATTAGAATTTTGAAAGTCAGCACTGTCTGTGTGCACGTAGGTAGCTTTTTGCTTTCACTGGTAGCTGGATTTAGCTAGTTTTCAGGACACACACACACACACACACACACGCACACAGTTGGATATAGCTAGTTTTCAGGCCACCTAAACACACACACACACACACACACACACACACACACACACACACACACAGAGCTCGATATAGCTAGTTTTCAGGCCACTTACACACACACACACACACACACACACACACACACACACACACACACACACACACACACACACAGACTGGATTTAGCTAGTTTTTCAGGCCATTTACACATACACATACACACACACACACACACGCATACATACACACACACACACACAAAAACGCGCGCACGCGCGCGTGCGCGCGCGCGCACACACACACACACACACACACACACACCTGCCAGCGCGCGCAGGGCAAGAAATTGGGAGTGCGTTTCCGTTTAGAGCGACAATGTGCTGTGTTACTCGGTTGTATAACAAAATATGGCGCACGCACACACACAAACACAACACATGTCGCGCGCAGAGAGAGAGAGAGAGAGAGAGAGAGAGAGAGAGAGAGAGAGAGAGAGAGAGAGAGAGAGAAGGGGGTAACAAGGAGGTACAGAAATATACAGTCCAGACCTACACGTAACCAACCCTTCCTTTATCTGCCCCGACGCTCTGTGAGTGTGTGTGTGTGTGTGTGTGTGTGTGTGTGTGTGTGTGTGTGTGTGTGTGTGTGTGTGTGTGTGTGTGTGTGTGTGTGTGTGTGTGTGTGTGTGTGCGCGCGCGCGCGCGCGTGCAATGCGTGTATGCGGGTTTGCATAGGAGGATAGGGGGTAACAAGGTGTTGGTACAGAAATATACAGTCCAGACCTACACGCAACCTCCCCTTCCTTTATCTGTCCCTAAGCTGTGTGTGTGTGTGTGTGTGTGTGTGTGTGTGTGTGTGTGTGTGTGTGTGTGTGTGTGTGTGTGTGTGTGCGCGCGCGCGCGCGCGTGCGTGTATGCGGATTTGCGTAGGAGGATGTGTTGTTGGTGTTTTTGAAAAATTTCAAAGCTGGCCTGACATCAGCGATGTTTTGTCCCCTAACATTTTAACACGCGAGCCTTTGTCTGGGTCAAATCTGCTATTCATAAAAACTGGCATGTTGAGGCATTTTTTCGCCCAAGAATGAAAAAAAAAAAAATACTGCTTAGTTAACAACATCAGAGAACATAAAACTGTAAAAAATGAAGGCGATGACATGCAATACTGATTGGGAGGATGGTGGACAGGATGAGGGAGTTTGGGGAGGGGGGGGGGGGGGGGGGGGGGGGGGGGAGAAATAACAGAAAAAATGTCGTTTGAATTTGAGGGTGTTTTTCTGTAACGATAACAACACGACCGTTTTGTGAAGCATTCTGCATTCGGAACACATTTCCTATACTTTCAGAAAATGTCACAAAAACGCAGTAACCGCATTCAGGATGTGAGGCTCTAATACATATATGCGAAAAAAAAAATATACCCCCACACACACACACACACACACACACACACACACACACACACACACACACACACACACACACACACACACACACTCTCTCTCTCTCTCTCAACCCTGAGGTGTTCAGTAAATTGCGCAGGATCAGTCAACGATTTGAAGTAAAAGCAGCGTCGTTTCTTTTTATCACATGTATTCATATTCCTCTTGTTTACTTTTATATTCAATTGCGAACACATTCGTGACACTGAATTGAATTACGTTCTTTGCGGATACAAAGGTTCGTAGTTCTTACGACCATAGACGACAGATCATTTGTCCCATTTTGTGTCACTACACTCTTGACAGATAAAGCGTCACAGAAGTGAACGCCGAGTTCGTTAAAATTCGTTTCCTTTCTTCACCCTCTCTCCGTCTTTTAACAGATTGGAGCCAACTGCTCCGCTGCTGATAACATGTGTGATAAATCTCCTCGTCAACAAATCTTGTCGAAGATAACCAGACAGCCAGAGCATTTATACCTGTCAACTGATAGTGAGAGGTTATCCCACCCACAACTCTCTCTCTCTCTCTCTCTCTCTCTCTCTCTCTCTCTCTCTCTCTCTCTCTCTCTCTCTCTCTCTCTCTCCCCTCAGTTTTTACTAAGTCCTGTAGATATCTTTCTCCAACAATCGAATTTAAAGATCCTTTAAAATGACTGGAATAAAAAAAAAAAACTTGTAATTTCCCTAACTCTATCGCCCCGAAGGCAATGCTGACTTCTGAACCGAATTTTTAACAATGACATTTTGTTTACTCCAAATCCAAACATCAAAGCAGCTTCAGACAAACTGAAAGTACTAACGACTGCTACTGCTACTTCGTTCACTCTGAACAGAAAAACTAACTAGTTCTCTTCAAAGTCTAAACAGCAAAGCTGTTGTGTTCACTCTGTAGGAACAAGCAGACGTGAGAAATGAACAACTCACTCCTCTCCATCCAAACAAGCAGACAACCACCAGACGCCGTGGTGTAATGATCAGCGCCGCAGGCCGCGGGCTGGGAGATCAGGGGTTCGAATCCCATCAGAAGCTGACACTCGAGACATTCTTTGGCTGTGTCCTGTTCCGACACAAAGTTACTGAGTATACTGTGGGTTCAAATGGGAAGACTGGAACCACACAGTGGAGTTGAAACCATTGAACACGCGCGTCTTTGACAACGTCGCTCAAATTTCGTGACCAAGAGGAGGGCAGAATGTTTCTCTTGGGTTTGGTTCACACAGGGATATACTGCCAAAGAAAGACCTGTCAGGCAGGATCACAGCAGAATTCAAAGCCACAGCAACCTCTTCTTCATCCTATAACTGGAGAGAGGAAATGAAATTTGCATTGAAGCAGAATGTCAGATTTACCAAAGGATAGACTGATGACGACGGCGTGCAGCTGTAACGTGTGTTGTGGCACTGCACAACCTTGTCACAGATGGGTCTTTG
>JADBJO010001094.1:112500-117500 GCA_016801955.1 Conus betulinus
CCGTCTGTGACGTGACACCGTGTCATTCGGGGAATTCATCCTCACCCACGATAAGATCCCAGCATGGCCATCCCCCCGTTCTCCCGAAAATGAGTTAAATGCTCCGAAGACGGAGTGAAAGCTACCTATCTGGCAAGGCAATCAAAGAGAAAACTTTTAAAAATGCAATCCCCTGTCCTGACCAAAGAAATCCATTCGGTGACGAGACAGTTTGTTTCGAAGGGTGAACACGCCTGCTGATGCCCAGAATGTTCTGCTGAGGGATGCCCACAGCAACAACAACAGCGACAACAGCAGCGCAGCCGCAACAACTACAACATCAGCAGCAATAAACAGCAGCAGCAGCAGCAGAAAATACCAACAGCAGCAGAAGCAGACAATATACTCAGCAACTAGAAGGCAACGGTAGAGGTAGCTGAAATTCAGCTGGACATGGTCAAGGAGGAACATACGTGGTGGTTGAATTTCCCAGATCAGAACAAGTGCCCGCCAGCTGAATGTCCAGCATGCTCTGTCCAGCAGGAGATTCAGTGGTAGAAGGTGTAGGCTATCATACAGCCATCTCACTATGGCTCGTCAGTACGAATTCCCTTCTGGGCTGATGATCATACTGATAGCCAGTGTGAACACTTCCGTGCCTAAATCTGTATTTCTCATCTCTGCCCGTCACTGTATAATTATGTTATTTTGTTGACGTGTGTGTGTGTGTGTGTGTGTGTGTGTGTGTGTGTGTGTGTGTGTGTGTGTGTGTGTGTGTGTGTGTGTGTGTGTGTGTGTGTGTGTGTGTGTGTGTGTGTGTGTGTGTGTGTTTCTCATCTCTGCCCCCGTCACTGTATAATTATGTTATTTTGCTGACGCGCGCGCTGCCCAGAATGTTCTGCTGAGGGATGCCCACAGCAACAACAACAGCGACAACAGCAGCGCAGCCGCAACAACTACAACATCAGCAGCAATAACAGCAGCAGCAGCAGAAAATACCAACAGCAGCAGAAGCAGACAATAATATACTCAGCAACTAGAAGGCAACGGTAGAGGTAGCTGAATGTCCAGCTGGACATGGTCGAGAAGGAACATACGTGGTGGTTGAATTTCCCAGATCAGAACAAGTGCCCGCCAGCTATGTGGGTAAGATATCTGTCAAGAGACGCCAGTCATCCAGGAGGAGTAGGTTCGAATCCCGGCAACACCAAAAATATTGCTGAGAGCAGAAGTGATCCTGCTTTTCATGACCTGGGTGTGGCCGGCTCCCTTATTAGAATGTAACGAGTTGAGGGCCGAAAGGCTTGTCAGAGGGGAGCTTCTCCTCTGAAGATCTTCTGCTGTTAAGCCCTTTCAGAGTTTTTCCCCCTAACAGATAACACACCATGCTGAAATCATGGATTTTTCTCTTTAATTCAAACTGAAGAGTAATAACTCACCGGTTTCGACTACAACAGACAAAACTGATAGCAATACAAACTGAAGCAACATTCCATGTTCTGGTTAATTACTACAGGGCGTTGAACCGAAGTATTATTATCCCATAACGCATGATGCGGTGCCACACTTGAAACCCAAAGCCAAAGAAAAAAAAAGAGAGTAATAGTTCATAGGCGAGAGCGCGAGGCGAGATGGGGAAAGCAAATCACACGCACAGTCATGCTGCAGGAGACTTCGTTTTCCTTACCAAAGCAATGAAATAACGGCTTGAGAGCTGCGATATGAGAGCAACAAAGAAGTTAGGTAAGTTACTGTGTCCTGGGCTTTAAGAAAAACCAAAAATTTTTTTAAAAAAAAATCAAATTTCAAGTGACTCGTTGACTTTTTCTGGCATGGTCGACGTTCTTTCACGTTAGTGTTGCTCTCGAGTTTACGGTCAGTAAATCGTCACTGGATACTAAGCCGAAATCGAAGACTAGTTACAGCTTTCTTTTGTGACTCACACACTCACACACACACACACACACACACACACACACACACACACACACACAATTTACTATCAGATTAACATACTGTTGTACTGACCAACGCGCGCGCACACACACACACACACACACACACACACACACACACACACACACACGTCAACAAAAATAACATAATTATACAGTGACAGGCAGAGATGAGAAATACAGATTTAGGCACGGAAGTGTTCACACTGGTTATCAGTATGATCATCAGCCCAGAAGGGAATTCGTGCTGACGAGCCATAGTGAGATGGCTGTATGATAGCCTACACCTTCTACCACTGAATCTCCTGTGTTTCATCAGCTGTGCACATGCCAGTGAACAGTATCTAAACCTTGAAAAGAACAAGAGCAACTTCGTCTATTTATATGCGCCCACATTTCAGGCTAACAGCCATCAAAGCACTAGAGGCGTGTACGCACGAATCATAACTGATTCCTGATTGCAGAGTACGACTGAAGGCAGCTTACTGTCAGACCGAATTTCGTTTGACGAAGACATCTTAAAATAGATACGCCTCACAAGGATATACGTATATTACGGTCAGAGAGTGCGCAACCATGAAATCCCTGACCGTTTTGAGGATTTTTTTTTTCAGTGATTTTCGGATTTAGTCACTGATTACATCAAATTACTGAATTTTTTTTTCAAGGGGCAGTCAGCGATAAATCAAGACTACACAGCTTCGTTTAGTTTCCTTCCGTCTTAAATCCATCTAATATTCAGTGAAAACAATAATCAGCGTCTTTACAGGATGCATGTCGGAAAGAAAATCTCATCTAATTAGGCACATCCATTATCTTTTTTCCATGCACGGAAGCATCCTCACTCTGTACGTAGTTCTTGTGTCAAAGATGAAGAAAGAAAAAGGTGATTCAACAGTACCACTGAAAAAAAAAGTAATTTTCTGATCAAAACCTTCAAAGAATCACAAATCACAGATCTTAAACCGAAGGTTAATGATTATGTCAGAGACCTCTGGCAGGAGGACTGGAATACTCAGACGGATAACAAACTTTTTCAGATCCGTCCAAACCTAAAAGAGTTCCTCTCATCTACCTCTGGTGGTCGCATAAAAGAAACGTTCTATGCCGGCTGCAAAAAAAAAAAAAAAAAAAAAATCAAGCATACAACCACTGACAGGAAAACACACACACAAATCAAAACATACAACCACTGACAGGAAAAAAACACTCACAAAATCAAAACATACAACCACTGACAGGAAAACACACACAAAATCAAAGCATACAACCATTGAGAGGAAAAACATAGGCAAATTCAAAACATACAACCACTGATAGGAAAAACACACACAAAATCAAAAACTTACAAACACTGACAGGAAAAACAAAGGCAAAATCAAAATATACAACCAATGACGGGAAAACAACCACAAATCAGACCATCTCAGCATCAACTTGGTCAAGGCGAAAGAGCCCATGACACAGGAAAAAAAAAAAAAAATCGGGGGAAAATCGGTGGGGTTCGCTCCCTGTCACCGAAGCTGCTGGAGGCAAAATGTCACACCATCCATTAGCTGTTGTCGTTTGCACAGCAGCGTTTATCATCTGTGTTATTATTCCGATTTGGGTGGGCCCCAAGCGTTCCTGCTTGCTCCAGCAGGAGAATTTCTGTACTGTGAGTCGTTGCAGAGACTGCGCTGACTCGACACGTTGGACAATGAAAGAAACGAGACCACTGAGGTTGTATAATTAGCTCGATTAGAGAACATTCCCTCCCACATGGTTCTCTCCCACCCCCACCCCCAATCCACACACACCCCTCTCTGAAACCATTCTCCCCCAAGGGAAAAGTTGACAGCGCTGTAAGATTTGCGGATTATGATAAACACACAAACACACGTGTATTTATTCTACGCTTATGTATATATATACATCTACTCCGCACAGCGCGTGAACACAGACACACACACACAGACAGACACACGCGCGCGCACACACACACACTCACGCACGCACATACACACTTATACACACGCATGCACGCACCCGCGTGCACACACACACACACACACACACACACACACACACGAATGCACACATAATAAAATTTTTAAAAGATAACCGAGAACTTACTTGCTTTATCAAACTCGATTATTCCAACAGGAAAAAATAAAAATAAAAAGGATTTCACAAGTGCCGGCCGCCGTCTGCATCACCGTCATATGGAGCGAAGAAACAGCCAAAATGACATCCCGTGTTTTGTCTCTCACATCTCTTTGCCACACACAGACGTCCAACAAACTTCACACGACACACACAACCTGATCAGACAGGCGAAAAGGTGGCGCGACGGATCACGATGACAACACCGAGTTCAGAGCCTGGGGAGGTTGTGCGAGCTACGAGAGAGACAGTGAGAGCGACAGAGTGAGCCGCAGACACTTTCCGCACACACACACACACACACACACTCGGCCGTCTCTCTGCTTGGTCTCTCCACTGCCCAAAACAAACCCGACGTGTGCCTCGACCAGTAATGCCACATCACATGTTATCACTAACATCCTCTAATCCACTCCTTTCCACCGCCCCTCCCTTCTTCCCCTTCCCCCGTCTCCAAATCCCTAATCCTACCATGTAATCTTCGTTCCCCCTTACGATTCAGTAATGAGGGCGACACGAGAAACTAAATCATGATAATAAGGATAAGATAACGGTGTGGTGGTAATGGTAGTACTCTCTCTCTCTCTCTCTCTCTCTCTCTCTCTCTGTGTGTGTGTGTGTGTGTGTGTGTGTGTGTGTGTGTGTGTGTGTGTGTGAGTGCGCGTGCGTGTGGCTTGCGAGCGCTGGCATAATTTTCTTCTACGTGTGTGTGTATGTGTGTGTGTGCGTGCGTGCGTGCGTGCGTGCGTGCGTGTGTGTGTGTGTGTGTGTGTGTGTGTGTGTGTGTATGTGCACGCGCGCGCGCGCTCGTACTTACGTGTGTGTGTGTGTGTGTGTGTGTGTGTGTGTGTGTGTGTGTGCGTGCGTGCGTGCGTGCGTGTGTGCGTGTGTGTGTGTGTGTGTGTGTGTGTGTGTGTGTGT
>JADBJO010001094.1:122500-135000 GCA_016801955.1 Conus betulinus
AGTCTCAAAACATGCCCCTACTGGCTGAAACTTTCCCAAAGTTGATTTTTGACAATGTGCCAGTACCTTGTTTGACGAACAATATCAACGCCCCCCTCCCCATCCCCGTCCCTATCAGACTTACAGCTGCAGCTGGTTTTCTCTCTCAAGCCCCCCCCCGCCCTCCCCCTTCTCCCCTCCCCCATGCTCTCGATGGTATTAGGAAGATCAGCTGGAATGTGAATTACAGGTACATGGTACTGTGGTCCTTAGTGAATTCTTGTCAAAGCCAGTGAACGTGGTTTCAGTTTCTTATGTCCCAAGTCCTAACCTGGGGATGCAGTAAGTAACCTGACAACTTGTTCTTCCCATTCTATCACTTGTTCTTCATACAACATGATGCAGCCGAGCTCATCACACAGTGGCAGAAGACGGCGGTCGGCAGTCAGCTATCGCCAGGCAAATCCCCGTTAGTGCCTAACATGAAAACTTACCTTTCTCTGCTCATTTAAACATGTTGTCTTTGAGTAGTAATGTCCGCACAGAAAGCGCTGTCCAGATGGCTTCCCGTCCCCGGCTCTCTCGGTGTGGATCACCCCCCTCTGTCATATCACTCTGGTAGAGCACACGTTAAAAAAAAAAAACAAGAAAGAAAACCACCGGAACGCAATTATACTCCTACCGTACTGATTTTGAGCCCACGCAAAATCACGCCTTCTCTCCTTTCTCCCGTCCTTCTCCGCCTAATCTCCCCCCCCCCCCCCCCCCCCCCCATCCCCCTTCATCCTCCTCTACGGCTGCATTCCTTCCTCTCCCAACCCTCGCCCAACCCTCCAAAAGCCAGGGTGCCGAATGCTGCCTGGAATCGATGTACTCAGGCCCCCTAGTGGTGCCGTGGATATAGTACGCACGCCTTTGTAAACAGAGACCAGCAGTTCTGGGCGTCTGGTCTACACCATCGCCAACCGCTAGGACGGCCTTGACCTCCATTGACGTCATTCGGCCCCTAGGCACCCAGCAAACAGGTTTCATCAAATCAATCAGACACACGTAGGCGGTAAAGCTGATTGAGGTGGAAGGGGAGGGAAGGAAAGAGAATGAGGGAGACAAGAGAGAGAGAGAGAGAGAGAGAGAGAGAGAGAGAGAGAGAGAGAGAGAGAGAGAGACAGGCAGAGAGAGAGAGAGACAGAGAGAGAGAAGAGAGAGAGAGAGAGAGAGAGAAATGGGGTGGGAAGATTAAAAACAAAGCATGAATTCTGTTTGCGACATCACAGTTCGCAACAATTAAGCAATTAATTCAATAACCAGCGCGCGTGCACGCGCTTGCACACACACACACACACACACACACACACACACACATCACACACACACACACACACACACACAGAGAGATGTTGCATACATGCACGTAAGCACACATGCAGAGGACCACATCCACCTAACATCAGTCCTGTTAAAATTCTGTCTTTTTTTTTTTCCTTACAAGGACCTGATTCAACAATACTCGAATATCCTCGGGAGCGGGCGTGGGGGTGCTGAGGGGGTTAAGTACTGTTTTCAACTCTCCTGTTTTCTTCTCATATATTCAGTTCATCCTCCCTGCCCTTCAAGCGACCATAATGCTCTACAAACACACACAGTGCAACTTACGGTATTCAATGTAGCAATCACCTTCAGTTCTAGTGTTTAGCCAACATGAAGATACACCACGCATACCCAACAATGTTCATCTGGAATACATTTTCTGAAACTTTACTTCGATCACAATAAGCATAAACTTAGCAGCCAATTTTACAACTGTGGTATATCACAATTTATTCTTTCAGGCTGTAAATGCTGACAAGACTCTCAAGTCGTTTCTAGCATAGGTAAGTGTTGTTCATATGCTGGCACACTACCATTTTGTGTCCCACGTAAGGCAATTTGGCGAGTGAATCTAACTTCCGAATTAAAATGTTAAGAAAATATACATGTACGTTAAGGGATGCTTACAGTTGAACTAGAACGTCTGCACAAGCGTGTGTATATATGTGCAAGCGAATGTGTTGGTGAGGAGGCAGCACATGAAATTCACTTAATCTTGATATAGATTTGGGAAAGTTTGAAAAAAAAAAACACCCCAGCAAACTTTACTTTGAAGCTCCACTATAACGGGAAACATCACCACCCTGTCAGCTGACACTTCTTCCCAATCCAGTACACCGTCAGACAGTTCAGACCGTCTAGGTGTTTGTTCACCTTTTCTCTATCTCTTTCTCTCTAACGACGGCCACGTACCTGGCAGATCAGCCAGGTGCAAATCTTGATCGGTGCCGATAGACTGTGTTTCTGAATGTCACAGCGTCTGCAGGGAACGGCAGGAACAGAGTACGTTCATTGTCACTTATCGCTATCGTGCACCTGCATTTGTGGAACGGCGATATTTGTCTCTGTCAGCGTGTGTGTGTGTGTGTGTGTGTGTGTGTGTGTGTGTGTGTGTGTGTGTGTGTGTGTGTGTGTGCGCGCGCGCGCGCGCGCGCGCGCGCGCGCGCTAGAGAGAGAGAGAGAGAGAGAGAGAGAGAGAGAGAGAGAGAGAGAGAGAGAGAGAGAGAGAGAGAACCCGTGACCATTGAGAGAGAGAGAGAGAGAGAGAGAGAGAGAGAGAGAGAGAGAGAGAGAGAGAGAGACTTTTTATATAGACTCACGATTCAACGCACGCGCATTCTCGCACATGAGCACAGCACAACAACAAACATACGTGCGATGAGAGAGAGAGAGAGAGAGAGAGAGAGAGAGAGAGAGAGAGAGAGAGGAGAGAGAGAGAGAGATTACAAAACAGTAAGAACAATTTCATTAAACGGATACCACCATCTAAAAACTTAAATCAGATAAATTTAAAACTGTTTTACAATACTGAGAGAGAGAGAGAGAGAGAGAGAGAGAGAGAGAGAGAGAGAGAGAGAGAGAGAGAGAGAGAGAGATTCATATGTAGATGATTGATTACTATTTATTATTACTAAGAGAATTTATTGAACGCATATCCTCGATTAGAGACAAGCTCCAATCGCTTCACAATCCATGCTCTCGTGCATGCAACGGGCTGCCTACCTGGGTAAATCCGACTGAGAAGCTATCCGCTAGCACCAAATCAAATCGTTTCACGCGTCATTCAATTTAGTTCAGCCACTCCAAGTATATAACCAAAGCCGAAGTTCACAAAAGACATCCACATGTATTTGTCACGCTCGTGCTTTTACCTTATAGGTCTACATCATCCAGCGTTTCATTTCTATTTTGCGGCTGTTGACCGTTATCCATTTTAATCATTTGAACCAACAGCGAACATATCTCACTGCAGAGTTTAGGTAAATCAGATGTCTAATTCTTTCATCATACCCAAGTCACTCAGGGTTTCCATTTGAATTCTCCAATATCTTTCACGTCCAAATAAATAATGCGTCGCGCAACAGCTTTCTTATCCAAACTCCTAAACTCCAAACTATAGTGTACAATAAGCCACATCTTAATATATGGGAAAAAAAAATTACGAAATGTTCCAGAGAGCTATTGTTTCAACAAAACTTATTTTTCATTGCATGTAACAGAGTGTAAATTGTTCTGCAGGCAGCCCCAAACTTTAACGAGAAGGGATCACAATTCTGGTTTAAACATTAACAGTTGGCAAACCATCACCGCAATTAACCCACATTTTCATCGCTGGTGGATAGCCCACTTTTCTAAAGATAATAACATCACTTTTATCTAAATTAACTTTTAAATTACCAGCTGACTTTTTTTTCTCTCTCCAATTATTCAACTGCGTTTGTAAACCAACTGTTCCTGACAGCAAAATAACATCGCCTGGCAGCAGAATAGACAATTCCGTAAAGTCTGATGTATACTTACTTAGAACTGTGCCTCGACAGAATAGACATTCCGTGAAGTCTGATGTATACTTAGAACTGTGCCTCAATAGAATAGACAATTCCGTAAAGGCTGATGTATACCTACAACTGTTCCTCCATCTGTCCATCATTTCTAGCACTAATTCATTTATGAATAACGAAAACAAAATTGGAATCCAAACATTCCCCTGCTTCACTCTCCTTATAGAATTTACAGTAAGTGATTTTATCACAACTTATTCATGTTTTAATCACATCAGATACACTTCTCTGAACAGCTTTCCCGCTTTGCACTTTTTTTTTCCCAGAACAGGCCATGATAGATTTCTGTATGCTTTTTAAAGTCTTGAAATGCTACACAGATCTTGCAATGAGACAAAAACTGTTTCTGATTCAGAGTCAAGAGAGGAAACATCCATTGTACAGTAACCTCGTTTAAATCTTGCTCGGTATTCTCCTGCTAAACTATTACAGTTCACATTCTCTTGAAGCCTACGACCGACAATAATGCCACATACTTTACCACTACTGCCGGACAGTGGAATGCACTCTCAGGATTATTTACGTTACCTTCTTTACAAGGTGAAGGTAATAGTTTCGCACCCACTTTCGAGAAAAAAAATCTGTATGAAAAATAAGCATTGAAAAGTATCAGACAAAAAAGTCTGACTTGTCCATGAGCAGATTTTTAACACTCTCAGACAATTCCCCCAGGAGTGATACTTCATGAGTCCTTTGTTTCCCCGTGCAGTTTGAGCTTTTCGACAGATCGTGCGTTTCACAAATTCATTTCTCATTTCCTGCAAAATATCATCACTGTCAGCTAATAATGAATCTTCAGGAAGGGAAGGAAGGAAGGAGAGAGAGAGAGAGAGAGAGAGAGAGAGAGAGAGAGAGAGAGAGAGAGAGAGAGAGAGAGAGAGAGAGCAGACCATAAATTCTGAGGCAATTAAAAAAAGAACAGCCATAACAAACAAAAGACACTTACATGATTTTGCATCTCTACATTTAAGAAAAGGACACGCACGTAATCAGCTTAAATCTGTCTCAACAACAGATATCCGTTCTGCTGTTTGGCCTGCGTTATTATGCACAAAATCGATAAGCATACACGCTCGCACAGTCACTTTCTTGCAGTTGGCTGTCGACCGGTCACAAGTTGTTAACAAAATGATCCTGAATGTCAAAAATGGTGCTCCCCTCCCGTCCCCGTCCCCCCCCCCCCCCCCCCCCCCACGGCTGCCCCCCCCCCCCCCCCCCCCCCCCCGCATTCTTTTTTCCCTCCTCAACACACTCAACGTGGACAAACAGACAGACACCTTGACAAGCTGACATGCCTCCCCAAACGTTCAGCAAGTGCAAAGTCTAAACAAAATCACCCTCCATGTTGTTTCGGTCAGAGCTCTTTCTCGGGTTCGCTTCACATGCTCCGCAAATATTGGCAGGTGGATGGTGCGAGGGTTGACCGGTGCCCGGGCCGAGCGGTGAGAAGAGTCAACGAAGAAGAGGACACCGCTGCTTCATGCAGTCTGCCTGTATCTTCTGCTGTCGATGCAACAAACACCCACGACATGCCTTGATGGCAAAGCTAGGGAAAACGTTGATTCACTGAGTGATTTCTGACAAGTCCGATTTCTCTCTCTCTCTCTCTCTCTCTCTCTCTCTCTCTCTCTCTCTCTCTCTCTCTCTCTCTCTCTCTCTCTCTCTCTTCCTTCGTCGCTTATAGGTTCTTGCTAAGAGACAAATATTATTTTGAACATACAGTGTAAACAATACCTTTTGAATCCCCCCCCCCCCCCCTCTCTCTCTCTCTCTCTCCTCTCCTCTCCCCCCCCCCCCCCCCCCCCCTCTCTCTCTCTCTCTCGTACAGTTCATGGCTTTGTCAACAATGAAAAAAAGTCAGTACACATAATGACATGTCTTCAGTGTTTGCACGTAAGACGCCTTTCTGCTGTCATCCCATTTTTTGCCCATATTCGTTCGATTTGAGCGATAGGTGTACTGTGCGGTACAAATTAAAGATCAGTCTTTTAATGTCGATAATTACCTTCGTTTTAGATTTGACCCCTGTGTGTGTGTGTGTGTGTGTGTGTGTGTGTGTGTGTGTGTGTGTGTGTGTGTGTGTGCGTGTGTGTGTGCGTGCGTGCGTGCGTGCGTGTGCGTGTGTGTGTGTGTGTGTGTGTGTGCGCGTGTGTGCGTGCGTGCTTGTGTGTGCGTGTGTGTGTGTAAGCGTGCGTGTGTGTGCGTACGCGCATGCGTCAACTTATCATCAACAGTGATACACAGCCTCCGCGGTCAGCTATGCCACAAACGACAGAACTTTGATTGTCAGCGGACGGACGGACGGACACAGATTCCCTCGGTTCGCTTCCTGCCATGCTACACGTTATGTCGGCGGCACTTCCTCCGTGTTAAGGCCCGTACCTGGCAACGCTGAAGCTTCCCACTTCAATGATGATCTACAACCACGAGCGTATCAATCTGTCAACCCTACGCTTCCTCCGCCTTGATAAAGAGTCTACACCTCAGACATCTGTGAGCCGACCGTGACCCGAGTGACGGCAGGCAGGTTTACCAAGTACCTGGTGCGTTAGATGTTCTGATTCTACAAGTCTTACCATACACAGTGACAACAGAAACTAAACCTGCATCTTTTGATTGTTAGTCTGATGTCAGCCGCGCACTGACAGTGATGAGGAAGTTTCAGACTGTTAGAATTTTACTGGGGTAGATTCAATCTGTTAGTATCTTACTGGGAAAGTTTCAGACTGTTAGAATCTCACTGGGGAAGTTTCAGAATGTTAATATCTTACTGTGAAAGTTTCAGACTGTCAGTAATTCCCTGGGGGAGTTTCAGACCATGAGTATCTTACTCGGGAGGTTTCATGACTGTTACTATCTTACGGGGGGAATTTCAGACTGTTTTATCTTATTGGGGGAGTTTCAGACTGTTGTTATCTAACGGGGGGGGGGGGGGGGGGGGGGGGGGGGGGGGGGGGGGGGGGGAGTTTCAGAGTGTTAGTATTTTACGGGGGGAGTTCCAGACTTTTTGTTTTATTGGGGGGAGTTTCAGGCTGTTATCATATCACTAGGGGGAATTTCAGACTGTTAGTACCTTACTGGGGGAACTTCAGACTGTTAGTACCTTACTGGGGGAACTTCAGACTGTTAGTACCTTACTGGGGGAATTTCAGACTGTTAGTACCTTACTGGGGGAACTTCAGGCTGTTAGTATCTTACTGGGGGAACTTCAGGCTGTAAGTATCTTACTGGGGGAACTTCAGACTGTAAGTATCTTACTGGGGGAACTTCAGACTGTAAGTATCTTACTGGGGGAACTTCAGGCTGTTAGTACCTTACTGGGGGGATTTCAGGCTGTTAGTACCTTACTGGGGGAATTTCAGGCTGTTAGTACCTTACTGGGGGAATTTCAGGCTGTTAGTATCTTACTGGGGGAATTTCAGGCTGTTAGTATCTTACTGGGGGAATTTCAGGTTGTTAGTATCTTACTGGGGGAATTTCAGGCTGTTAGTATCTTACTGGGGGAATTTCAGGCTGTTCGTATCTTACTGGGGGAATTTCAGGCTGTTCGTATCTTACTGGGGGAATTTCAGGCTGTTCGTATCTTACTGGTGGAATTTCAGGCTGTTCGTATCTTACTGGGGGAATTTCAGGCTGTTCGTATCTTACTGGGGGAATTTCAGGCTGTTAGCATCTTACTGGGGAATTTCAGGCTGTTAGTATCTTACTGGGGGAATTTCAGGCTGTAGTATCTTACTGGGGGAATTGTAAGTATCTTACTGGGGGAATTTCAGGCTGTAAGTATCTTACTGGGGAATTTCAGGCTGTAGTATCTTACTGGGGGAATTTCAGGCTGTTAGTATCTTACTGGGGGAATTTCAGGCTGTTAGTATCTTACTGGGGGAATTTCAGGCTGTTAGTATCTTACTGGGGGAATTTCAGGCTGTTAGTATCTTACTGGGGGAATTTCAGGCTGTTAGTATCTTACTGGGGGAATTTCAGGCTTAGTATCTTACTGGGGGCGTTTCAGACTGTTAGTATCTTCCTGGGGGCGTTTCAGACTGTTAGTATCTTACTGGGGGAATTTCAGACTGTTAGTATCTTACTGGGGGCGTTTCAGACTGTTAGTATCTTACTGGGGGCGTTTCAGACCGTTTCTGTTAGTATCTTACTGGGGATTTCAAACTGTTAGTAATTTACTGGGGGAATTTCAGACTGTAAGTATCTTACTGGGGAGTTTCAGACCGTATCTTATTCTGGGGGATTTTCAGACTGTTAGTCTCTTAATGCGGGGACTGGGGGAATTTCAGACTGTCAGTGTCTTACTGATGGAGTTTCAAACTGTTAGTATCCTTCTGGGGGAGTCTCAGACTGTTAGTCTCTTAATGCGGGGAGTTTCAAACCGTTGTTACCTCATGGGGGGGGGGGGGGGGGGGGGGGGGCTGTTAGGGGGGGGGGGGGGGGGGGGGGGGGGGGGGGGGGGGGGGGAAAAAAAAACTGTTAGTAACTTACGGAAGCTGAGGGGGGGGGGAGGGGGGGCGTCCAAGGGTAAGTTTTTCCTATCATCCCCATACTGACAAGTTTCTGACTTTCAGTTTTAATTCCTCCTCAAATAAGAATATGGAGGAGTTTCAGATGTCTGGTTTCATATTCACCAAACTCTGACAGTCTCGGAAGAGTTTTTTTTTTTTTTTTTTTTTTTTTTTTTTTTTTTTTTTTTTTTTTGCTGTCCAACCTCTGCGCCACCTCAGAGGCAGTGCACACCACGCCGCTCATTCCGACACCCCGTCCACAGCCGCAGCCCGGTCGGCCCCCCCGCCGCAGCCCCGGCACCGGCAACCCACAGGGAGCAGTCAATGTCGAGTCACCAAGAGGCAACCCACCGGAGGAGACACTGCACTGCTGCCGAGTCACTTCAGTGGTGTTCAGTGGCGCCTGTTCTGATCTACATACGCAGGACACCACCTACTAAGCCCCCTACTGACGACAATAATTGCTTAGTCGCGGAGCCGGCGCGAGTGAGCTCTCTCCTCCGGAGGGCGCCACCACGTCCGTCCAACGACAGCCCCCATGGACTCGCCGATACCGGTGACCCCAACGGAACCAAACCAAGGCCACAGACGTGGAGAGGACATCGAAACTGAGGTCACCATGAGAGCAGGGCATGAAGGGCCAAAGAATTTGAGACGTTTCTTTTTTTTTTATGCTGATCGATGATGAATGAGGATGATTAAGATGATGCTACGGATTTCCATTTCGGTCTGAGACTACATGACAGGGCTGTACTCTACGCTTCCTTTTCATATATATCCCGGCGTCAACCAGGCCCGAGAGATACAGGCACCTGCAGTGTTGGTCAGAAAATTTGAGCAACACTCTCAGAAACGCATCCATTAAGTGGATGAAACTCGACTGTGTGGTCCCAGTCTTCCCAACTGAGTCCGCAGCAAACTCAACTCTGGGTAGGAGCCGGTCGGGGCAGAAAAAAACCCACATGACTTCCGATGGGATTCGAACCCACGACCTCCCAGCCGGGAGTCCGCGACGCTAACCACTTCGCCACGGCGGCTGGTGAGTTTTCGATTTTTAGTTTTGCATTAACCATGCACTTAAAACCTCGGTGGGAGGAGGGATGGAGGGATGGAAGAAAGGAGGAGAGTGCTTTTCAAATTTCTAGCGTCAGTAACCATCACTGACAATCTTGAGGGAGCTTCAGACATATAGTTTCACATCAATACCACACTCACAACATGGAGAGAATTTCAGCACATACCGACAAATAAGACTGTTTTTCATCGATCCAACACTGACGACAACCTCAGCTGGGGGGGGGTGGGGGGGGGGGGGGGGGGGGGGGGGGGGGGACAGAGAAGGGTGAGGGGGCAGGGGAAGAGGGAGTTTTAACGTTTATATCAACTTATCAACCCGACAATAAGGGAATTCCATTTTCAAAACTTTGAGTTTCAATTAACCCCGCTAAACGCTGGCAATCTCATGGGAGTTTCAACTTTCAGTTCATATCACTTCATACTGACAGTCGCATGGGGGGAGTTTCATTCTTTCAGTTGCTTTTACTCCATAATGTCACCTCAGAGGGAATTTCAAGCTTTCAGTTCATATTACTCCACGCTGACAACTTCAGGAATATAGTTTCAAACTTCATATTACTCCACGGTGACAACTTCAGGAAGAGTTTCAAACTTCATATTACTCCACACTGACAACTTCAGAAGAGTTTTCAAACTTCATATTACTCCACGGTGACAACTTCAGGAACAGTTTCAAACTTCATATTACTCCACACTGACAACTTCAGGAACAGTTTCAAACTTCATATTACTCCACACTGACAACTTTAGGAAGAGTTTCAAACTTCATATTACTCCACATTGACAATCTCAGGAAGAGTTAATATTACTCCACACTGACAACATCAGGGAGAGTTCAAACTTCATATTACTCCACACTGACAACCCCAGGAAGAGTTTCAAACTTTCAGTGCATGTTACTCCACACTGACAACCTCAGGAAGAGTTTCAAATTACTCCACACTGACAACCTCAGGAAGAGTTTCAAACTTTCAGTGCATGTTACTCCACACCGACAACCTCAGGAAGAGTTTCAAATTACTCCACACTGACAACCTCAGGAAGAGTTTCAAATTACTCCACACTGACAACCTCAGGAAGAGTTTCAAACTTTCAGTGCATGTTACTTCACACTGACAACCTCAGCAAGAGTTTCAAATTACTCCACACTTACAACCTCAGGAAGAGTTTCAAATTACTCCACACTGACAACCTAAGGAAGAGTTTCAAACTTTCAGTGCATGTTACTCCACACTGACAATCTCAAGAAGAGTTTCAAATTACTCCACACTGACAACCTCAGGAAGAGTTTCAAACTTTCAGTGCATATAACTCCACACTGACAACTACATGGTGAGTTTCATACTTTTAGTTCATGTTACTCCACACTGAAAACCGTTGGGAGATTTCAATCTAACCCACATCGACAACTTCAGAGGGTGTTTCATACTTTCAGTTCATATTATTCCACAATGACAACTTCCGGTGAATTTCAAACTTTCATTTCATAATACCCCACACTGGCAACCTTGGGAGACACAGGGAAGGAGAGAGAGAGAGAGAGAGAGAGAGAGAGAGAGAGAGAGAGAGAGGAGAGAGAGAGAGGTTAAAACATTTTAGGTTCACATCATCATTACCCCACACAGACACGACGGATGGTGGGGAAAGGGTGGCGATGGTGGCGGTGTTCAGGCCTGTGACTTCCACGTGCAGGTTCAAACCTAGTTTCCATATCATTCCCACCGCACGCTGACAACCTCGAGGGAAGGTGGACCGATGGTTAAGGGGTCGTTGTCAAATACAAGTTCGATATCATGATCACGCTCTGACAATTTCGGAGTTGAAGAGGTTAAAGTTCCGGTCCATCACCCACCAGTGGGCCTGAGACCTCCTCCAGACCCTGCAGATCACGGCACACACACTGAAGTTGAATAGAAAGAAAAAAAAAAAGGGAGGGTACGCCGTGTCAATCGATGAAAACCCACCTCGACCTCCTCCGTGGTCTGCGTGCGTGCGTGTTTACCTGGGGAAAGGCGAGACCGCACACGGTGACGGAAGGTCACTGGGTACGCTGCCCTGGGGAACAGATGGCAATAATTGGCAGAAGAAAAAATATAAGGAAAATAGAAACGCATTATCAACTCCCCCACCTTTACGACGAAGGCGATTGCTAATAACGTGTTCCTGCTTCGAACATCAAACGTGCGTAGAAGTGGTAATCCCAGTGATCACATGTTCCAAAAAAAGAAAAAATGTGAATGGAAGGGTGTAACCACACTGCATTTTGTTGGACTGTTTGGTTCCCGCTTTTGTTTTCAAAAATAAGTTACGAACGAGGAAGGGAAACACGTAAGTGTGTGTGTGTGTGTGTGTGTGTGTGTGTGTAGAAAGGTTACGACCGATGGAGAATTCAAATATGGAATATTTTCTTTCTTTCTTTCAACTTATTTGCGCATGGTAATGTCTACCTGTTCATGAATTCTAAAACTTCCATAGTTACTTTGGGAGGACACTGGGTTGTGTTTCTCTTCCCTTAATTGTCAGAACAACTCAAAATTATAGGTGGCACATTTGATTGTGTTCCTCTTCATTTAGTTATCATTATAGGTGGCACATTTTATTCTGTTTCTTTTCCGCTAGTTGTCAGACTAACTCAAAGTTATAGGTGGCACGTTTTATTCTGTTTCTCTTCCCTTAGTTGTCAGACTAACTCAAAATTATAGGTGGCACGTTTGATGATGTTTCTCTTCTCTTAGTTGTCAGAATAACTCAATACTGTAGGCACATCTCCCTTTCTTACCAAGGATGGTCAAACGGCTAACCAAGTTTCACTGCAGGCTGATGTAAATTTGGACATGCGTTGCGAACAGTTCTGTTTTTCAAGACAGCCCGGTCGTCATATACGCTGCTAGACAGAGGTTAAAATGTTTGGGTTTTTTTCACACCTTCACCCCCTCCTGACCGTTTCCTTGCCTCCTCCTCTCACTCCTTCTTGTATCTGTAAATCTTTGCCGGGTCAAACGAC
>JADBJO010001094.1:150000-157500 GCA_016801955.1 Conus betulinus
CCATGGCACGGTTATTTAACTCTCTACCAGTTCAGCCCCCGGCAGTTAGTTCAGTTCAGGCAAGTGTCAATAAGGATCAGCCGACAACAAGTCAGCAGTTGGCTGTATCTTTGTTGCCGCCAAACCCGGCTGCCATTCAGCGAGTCCGCCAAGGACCGTTCTCCACCAACTGTTGCAGACTATCTATCACTGCCAGTGACATGAACCACAGTAACCCCCCTCCCTTCCCCCCTTTCCCCCTTCGCGGAGGTAATTTCGAAGTACGTGCCCCCCCCCCCCCCCCCCCCCCCCCCCCCCCCCCGCCGCTTATCCGTTTTTCCCTCATACAACACCGATGAACCTTGAAAATAATTTCAGGAAATTGTCGCCCATCATGCACCACAATCAATAACTTGGACCAAGTCCCCCTCCCCCCTTTCCCCCTATCACACTCCCCCCCTTCTTTTTCTTCCTCTTCCCCACCCTCTCTCTCCCGATCTCACCCCTCTACCCTGCTCTCTTCTTTCTATAATACAAAACGAAATTTTATCCCATATTTCCAAGGAGATAGCAAAATACTGACAGGAAATGCTAACTGCTCAGCAAACAAAAAATGCGAAAGGTTAATTCAAGGAGACAGGAAAGGTAGGATAGGGAGACAAATGCGCGCGCGCACACACACACACACACACACACACACACACAACACACACACACACACACACAACACACACACACACACACACACACACACACACACACACACACACACACACACACACACACACACACACAGTTTCAAGCCAACCCGCAATGACATAATTCACATTTCAATCCGAAGCGTTTGTTTATTCAACGAACGAGCTTTTCAGTATTTGAACGGGTTTAGTCTACAATAGATATGAACTAAGTTTTACCTGAAGTTTAATCAGTGGCCTGGATTTCACTTGGTCAGTGACCCAGATGTAGACAGCGATTACAGTTTATTCTAGATTTTCTTGCAAGATATAAAAAATGAGTGGAGGAACCCCAAGAATCACTTTCTGTTTTCTTTTGTACAGGGGACGACGTTCGACATAGACTGGTATTTTATGTAACTCGATTACGTTATGCAACGCGATCATTAATTCACGGAAGAGGTAATATCTCAGAGTGTAAGCTTTCAGTGTTTCCTTGAAAGAGAATGCCGATTTCAGAACCACCATGAAAGGCCCTTAAAAGAAAAAGATCCAAAAGGGGTTATCTGAATATGACAGCGGAACTTGTCTTACGCTATAAGACCCGAGAAAGCATGAATAGTCAACGGACAAGACACACTAAAGATCAAGGCTATATTATGAATTTTGTCCCAGTTAAACCAGATAAAGGCTAATAGTTTGAGAAGAGAAGCATGGAGTTAACTGCAAAAGGAAACGACGCCATAAAAGAGATAGCATGGGTTGTAATCAACATGCTAGTTTTTGAAAACCATGATTACAGTGAGGCGAGTGAAAAAGTCAGTATGGCGTATCATTATTATGTTCATCACTAGTAGTTCGAGTAAATTTGATTTACTGCTATACTGACACGTTTTACAATAATGTGTCATAAAAAGTTTTCATGCTACATCTCGAGAGCAGAAATCGAAGAAAACCCGAGTAATTTTTCTTCTGTAATTTTACAGCTGACGAACAATGATTGTATATTTTTGCCTAAATGCTCAGATCTTCGGAGACATAGAAAAAAAACAAAAATTGCAGCCGTTTCCCTTTATTTCTATTCAAAGCGTATTTGCTTTAAAAAAAAAAGTTATGGAAGTACAGGAATCTGAAAAATGTGACTTTAAAATGTCTGGTGTCGTGAAATAATGAAACTCAGCAGACCTGGCAGGGAAACGGTTACGGTGAAAAGGTCAAGATCATGCGGGAGAAGAAAGATCGTGACCACGACTTCGGACAAACGAGACGAGTCTGGCATCGAGTTGCTTTTCGTCATTCTTGGCAGTACTCGTACGCAAGACAAAATGACGTCCACCTGAACGTGCCCATGGTCGCATTTAAAGCGACTCGCACTGCGAAGTTGATATGGCAAGCTGTACACGGCGACGTTTTTTTTTTTTTCTTTCTTCTTCTTCTTCTTCTTCTTTTTCTTCTTCTCTTCTCTCTCTCTCTCTCTCTCTCTCTCTCTCTCTCTCTCTCTCTCTCTCTCTCTCCCTCTCTTCTCTCTACATCTCTCTATTTAAGGTAGCCTGAAATATTAGTGTCGTCCCTGAGAATACACTGTGGAAAAGAACTACAGACTGTGAATCGGTCCAAATACCTCGGAGACATCATGAATCAAGATCAAAGAAAAAAAAAAAAAAAAAAAAAAAAGATCAAGGACCGATGTCCTCGCAGGAACTGCACCAGCAGCAGCACCACAGGCAAAACGAAAACCAGTCTGGACAGCCATGAGCATCTCTCCCACACATCCAAACTCAAACCTCTGCCTGCGCGTATCCTCCCCACCTCCCTGCAGGCATGCAGACCATGGTGTCTGACAGCAGAAGGGAAGCATCCAGCAAAGGAGATGAGATGCTTCAGAAGAGTTCTCGGCATCTCCTAAACTGACCATGTCACCAATGACGTAGTCAGCACAGCCTTAAAGCAGCGTGCGAGCGACGGTGAAGACCTGTAGACTCAAGTGAAAAAAACAGTGAGCTGAAGTGACGTGGACACATGACGAGACCAAACGGACTCTCAAGGACCATCCTTCGAGGAACAGACCTGTGAAGAGTCTGATTTATTAAAAAAAAAAAAAAAAAAAAAAAAAAAGGAAAGAAAGAAGCAGAAGAAGAAACAAAAACCAGCAGGTACTGTGAAACACTGAATCTTAGTTCACCTGGCGGCAAAACGATCCAGGTGAGCTCGGGACCTTGCCAACAAAGGGGATGAGATGAGGCAGACAGAAAATGATGGAGACAGACAATGTGGCTGTGTGGACCGGGAAGAGCTTTGCTTTGCGGCAACCCATGCTCACAGACTGTCAGAAGTGGAGACAACTGGCGCAGCTCACCATCGTTCTAGCCCAAAAGCTATGGTGAGAGTTCACACATCCCTTTCTCTCCCTCCCAGAGGGACTAGCCTTCAGAGCTATGCATTCCAGTACACTTCATTGGAGACAGTAAAGCTGTGATGACACGGGGTGTCCCTCAAGTACTTGTGTAGTCTGGGTTACTACATGACCCTGGACTGCTTCCACGCTCTAACATGTCCAGGATAGGGTGATGGTTGGGAGAGGGGGAGGGGAGGGGGGGGGGGGGGGGGGGGGGTGGGGGGAGGCGAGATAGAAATTGCGTGTGTTTGTGCGAAATGCCATGTGTCTCCATGACCACGTGCAAGCACCAGCGGTGTGTGTGTGTGTGTGTGTGTGTGTGTGTGTGTGTGTGTGTGTGTGTGTGTGTGTGTGCGTGCGTGCTTGCGTGCGTGTGTGTGTGTGTGTGTGTGTGTGTGTGTGTGTGTGTGTGTGTGTGTGTGTGCGTGTGTGTGTGTGTGCGTGTGTGTGTGTGTGCGTGGTGTGTGTGCGCGCGCGCGCGTGTGTCCTGTCTGTGTGTGTGTACCACGGTGTGCCTGTAAGTGTGTCCATAGCAGAGTATAGCACGGTGCATTTGTATATGTGTGTGTACGTGTAATGTGTACAAGTATGTGTATGGGCATGCATGATGTGGTTCCGAGTGTGATTGAAAACTGTGTGTGTCTGCGTGTTTGCGCACGTGTGTGTGTGTGAGATGTACGTGTCTGTGTGCGAGGGAGGAGAGAGAGATAGAGAGAGAGAGAGAGGGGGAGGGGGGAAGGGAGGGAGGAGAGAGAGCCAGAGAGGGGAGAGAGAGAGAGGACACTGGGAAAGAAGTGTTGCACTTTGTATGTTCGTAAGCCTAAATACAATACGCACGTGTGTGTGTGTGTACACGCATGACAAGCATGCAAACGCATGGCTGTACATAGTGACTATAGGCATGGAACTGATAACAGAGCGGTGTGTCTAGACTGCATACAGTCAAAAACCCACCAACACGGTCCCCGTAACCATTTTGCATTACACCGTACCCAAGGCTCTTGAGCCTCTCAACCCATCATCATTGACACAGGAGACCTTTCAACAAGGGGCTAGGAAACATCCACATACATCGTAATCATGCCATATCGTGTTTTCAGTACGAGTTTCGAATCCATGTTTTTGGCACTGCCTTTTTGTTGCTCGATGAGACAGCATTTGTTTTGTTTTTTTTCTCCCTTTGTTTTTTCTTTTTGTATGTAGTCCACACACACACGCGCGCACACACACACACCCACACACACACACACACCCACACACACACACACACACTAAAGCTACGGATCTGCGTAATGTACATGCCCTTACAAGTGCTCCTACTAAACCGCCGGAAGCAACTCGTACAAAAATTCTACAGTTCTATGCCGCCTTCTTGTCTGTCACACATAGACACACACAGATACAGACACACAAACATACACACACTGTCATGCGCACACACGCACGCGCGCACACACACACACACACACACACCACACACACACACACACACACACACACACACACACACACACACACACTCACATACACACTGTTACAGACAGACAGACAGACAGACAGACAGACACACAACACACACACACACACGCACACACACACACACACATACACTCTTATCTTTCTATGCCTCTCTCTTCTCGTATTCTGCATTATTCTCTCTCTCTCTCTCTCTCTCTCTCTCTCTCTCTCTCTCGTATTACGCACACTCTCTATCCTCTTTTTCTCTTTCGTATTCGCATTACTCTCTCTCTCTTCTATTAGTATTATACTCTCTCTCTCTCTCTCTCTCTCTCTCTCTCTCTCTCTCTCTCTCTCTCTCTCTCTCTCTCGTATTACGCACACTCTCTATTTTCTCTCTCGTATTCGCATTACTCTCTCTCTCTTCTATTAGTATTATACTTCTCTCTCTCTCTCTCTCTCTCTCTCTCTCTCTCTCTCTCTCTCTCTCACCCCAGCGGTCATTTTTCCATCACTCTGACGGAACATTCAATTTAAAAGTCCTCCTCCTCCTCTTCCTCCTCATTTCGATTTTCTGCCATCTTTAAGCGGTTGGGAAAGTCGCACGCAGCACTCGCACTCACGAATGACTCAACCGAAAGCGATTTATCGATCAGAACTCGCACATCTCCCGCGCTTCACACACCGAGAACTCCTCGGCAGTTCATCGATACAGTACAGGTAAAATCCCACCTCTTCACCATCAAACGAAGCACAGTGACTTTCTCCAGTGAGTAAATACTCTATTTAGACTTTCACTGCTCATATTACGCTCTAGCATGAGAGCGATGTACGATTTTTTTTTTTTTTTCCAAGCTGGGTTTCGTTGAATTTTTGTATGTACGCGTGGATAAAACTGTCACTATTGCACCTAAACAGATTTTCGACAGCTTCAATGTATTGAGAGTGCAGTCTACGTAATTTTGATCAATTGTTCGTGTGCACGTTCCAAATCTGCCGACTGTGGAGGTTTGGCCGAGAGGTTGGATCAACTCGCATCGAACTGAACAGCTTTTCCCGCGACTGTATTAGCATAACAGGCTGTGTCACGCAAACTGCCTTATCATGAATGGACGGCTCGTACCTGTACCTTCCTGCGTGATAACACAAGTATTCTATGAATGGCATCACTGAGTAACCTCACTGTCTCTCCCATTCACCTGAACGCACTGTGTGAAATACGCAAAAAAAACAAAAGCATGTGTTCCATAAATGTTCTCGGTGATTGATCTAATTAATTAATCCAGCTGAACTGGCTTTCACCAACATCATAAAATTTCACATGCTTGATAAAATCGAGAATCCCAGCCGCGTGTGCACCAAACCACGCGCACGTCTATCGCCATACGCACGCAGAGCGTGAGGTCCGCGTCTTACAACAGAAACAACGTATCACGTGCGCGTGCGCGTCTCTCTCTCTCCTCTCTCTCTCTCTCTCTGCGTACTCTCGTGCATGCGCGCGCGCGTGCGTGCGTGCGTGCGTGTGTGTGTGTACAGAAAAAAATCGGTGCAGCTTTGCACCCGTCAGTTGCACGACTGAGATTCAAACACACAAACCATAACCCACGCCTGCATGAAAACAAACATGAACGTGACGCTCGTAAACACGCAGTCCACGCGCGTTGTCCTGTCGAAAGCGAGGCTTAAGCGTACGATAAGGGCACAGCCTATACACATACTGCACAAATCATGCCTGTCCACCCAAATTTGAAACAGCCACATGTAGATTGCACTCACTCACACAATCACCGCCGCACATGGGAACCGTACACTTTCACACCAACACAATGTGCAAAACTCCACGAATAACGCATGCACTTGTCTAAGAAAGAACACAAGAACTAGGGAGAAAACACTATTCAGCAGAACTTTCGGATTTTTTTTTTTTTTTTTTTTTGCCCCTCAAAACCTTACATTTTCGATGGTTTTTAACGCTGGCTTGTCAGCCAGCACTTCAGAGACGTTCAATCCAGCATTTGATACACATGATACACATGGTTTTCACTTCATCACCAAGGTTACGTCCGGTTTCCCCCTCCTCCACACATGCGAACTTTGGTAGTGATCCACCTGGGTCTTTTCCCAATCTGTGACCTGAATCAGCATGCCAGATTTAGGCCACGGAAGCATGACTGACGATGATATGTTGCTTGCTAGCAGGCTCCAGTGCCGTGCGCCCGGCCTAAACACGCCAACCAGGATAAGAAGAAGGAACGACTGATAAAAAAAAGGAGCTCCAAACCCCACGCCCATACCGCTCAACACCGAGTTCTCAGGCTGAGTTTGTTACACTAGTTTCCTGTCATGCTATTTTCCAAGCTTCGCTACTTTGCTAAGGGCAGCAAGCTCGCGCGCAAGCGCACGCACGCACGCACGCACACACACACACACACGCACGCACACACACACACGCGCGCGCGCTCACGCGCGCGCGCACACACACACACACACACACACACACACAACACACACACACACACACACACACACACACGTGCGCGCGCGCTATTACATTCGCCTGACAAGTGTCACTTGAAAACAAATATTAGATAGGGCAGGCTCTTCTCTTTCGTGGAAATCTTGCCTGCTTGGTCGTTCACAAGAAAGGGCGAGGGAGACGGAAAGGGGGGGGGGGGGGGGGGGGGGGGGGGGTAGAGGGGGATGCGTCGTTTGGCCTATTGTCTTCAAAGCCTGCGCTAAATGCCAAAAGTGCACACTCACTGTCAGGGCTTAAACCGATGAGCCGGACCATTGAGGTTGGCAGCTGTTTTTGATATATCACTCGGTTTACTTGGAAAGAACGCTGTCGTTCAAGGGTCTCTGTCGCCCTCAACTCGTACACTTCTGTTCCCAGTTGTGGGACACTTGCACTGTTATAAAATTGACACATTTTCCAAGAAATGCCACTGAGTAACTAAACAGACAATACCCTTTTTACAAAGAAGAAAAGGA
>JADBJO010001094.1:162500-175000 GCA_016801955.1 Conus betulinus
GAGAGAGAGAGAGAGAGAGAGAGAGGGGTATCATCTTCGTACGACGGCTTTGTATGTTGAGAACATACGATCCTATTCTGACACTTTCACGACCGACTCGCCACCTGCAAGATTACTCGAGGTAACAATCCTGATCCACCGCTTCCACTCGCCCTAAAGACACACCACATGAACCGACGAAGTGTTCCATCCCCCACTCCCACCCCCACTCCCCTTCCCCACCCTTGCACCCTCTGCCTGGTCCTCGTCTTCTCTCGCATACTTCCTCTT
This sequence comes from Conus betulinus, assembly GCA_016801955.1. NCBI lineage: Eukaryota > Metazoa > Mollusca > Gastropoda > Neogastropoda > Conidae > Conus > Conus betulinus. Next base: position 162,771 of record JADBJO010001094.1, read on the forward strand.
TTACTGTCTTCGTCTGCTGGTGGGCGTAACACATAAGACAACACATGGAAGAGAATTGAGTTGCGCTGATGACTACAGTAGAGTCACGTTTTCGGGTTAAAACTGAACTATATAATTGGTCGTCTCGTTGGAAAGCTATCGCGCGCGCGCGCACGTGTGTGTGTGTGTGTGTGTGTGTGTGTGTGTGTGTGTGTGTGGTGTGTGTGTGTGAGCGCAACCACGCGAACATGTACGTTTGTCTTAGTCTCTTCATAGTTCCCTTGATTTCTCAAGAAAAGTAAGTAACTTGGACAAATTTCTCTCCCTTACATACACACACATACTCTCTCTCTCTCTCTCTCTCTCTGAGAAGTCCACATCTCAAAACATTCTTCTTTCATATAAATACATCAAGACGACATACAACAGAGTCAATGAAAATGTATCATACAGTCAAGTCAAACTCCTTATTCTTCCTCTCTCTTCCCATTACCACCGTTGTGTTCAAATGCTTGTTCGGCACGCCCGACTTCCCATAACCCACCAACGACAACTGACAGCCGTTGTCGCTGGTTGCCAACGGAGGCAGTGCTGCTATGATTCATCAGAGAGAACATGGAGATGTTTGCAACCAGAAGCTGAGAAGCGGAACCTACGCAGGGAGGCTGAAACCCTAAACGGTAAGCACATACAGTGTTTCAAACAAGCTGGATCCCGAGACCGACGGTTAGCTACTGTTGGTCATGTTGATGGCGGGCGGCGCAGTGTGAGAAACGACGCCATCAGTCATGATAACCACCACGCACAACAATCTCCGACCATTAGGGGCGAGGATGTTTTCCCCATGGACTTTTGCTTCTTGGCGACCTGTACAAGCGCAAAACCGATTTGTTTGTTTGTTTGTTTTTTTCAAAGTCAAAACAGAAAAAAAACAGGCAGAGACCCGAATAGCAATACCACACACAGCAATACCACACACACGCAGTAGCAGTGACCACCACGTCCCACTGGCCGGCGCGCAAAGATAGGTCACTGACACTGTCCACTGTACGTCTCCATGGGAACCACGGGGTGGACCGGACTGGACAAGTCCTGTGCAGGTATAAGGATCCCCATCGCTCCTTGACCATCGGCGCCCCGGTTGTATAGTGGTCACTGCTCCTGCCCTCGTGCAGCAATGTCAGGCAGGGGTCCAGGATTCGAGTCCCTGCCAGGGCTACCCTCTTTTTTTCTGTTGTTTTCCCACTTCTGTTTTATCTTTTTTACTTTTGAGTTTAGTTCACTATTTTATCCATTTATGATTTATCTTTCTATTTATTCATCTATTTCTTTATTTCGTTGTTTATTTGTGTATCTATTTATTATTCATATATTTATGTTATTCATTTCATTCATTTATTCATCTATTATCTGTTTATTAATTAATTCACTCACCTATTTCCTCGTTGTCTGGGGCAGTTGCACAGGGGCCAACTGTCTGCTCTTTGTTCTCAGACGTACCCGAGCCTTCTGTCGTTTAACTCTCTCTTCGTCCTCAGTTCCATCCTTCCCTTCCATTCAATGTTGCTGAATTTGGTCTGGGCCAAAAAGGAATTGGTCGCTACGTACAGCTCCCAGCACTGATAGGTTGTTTTGAGAGAGAGAGAGAGAGAGAGAGAGAGAGAGAGAGAGAGAGAGAGAGAGAGAGATGCCTACCTACTTATCTATAAAAAATGTCAGATTCAGAAACAGATTTTTTTGACAGACTGCAAAAAAAAACAAAACAAAACAAAAAAACAAAAAAAAAAAACGAAAAACACAGGAAAAAATATTCAGAAGATTCAAAGAACGGATTTCAGACAGACTGAAAAAAAAAATGGGAAAAAAATTAAAAAGATTAAAATTCAAAAGAAAAGAAAAGAAAGAAGGAAACTGAGAAGTACCGAAAACTAAAAAAAAAAAAAATCATTATTTAACAAAAATAGGAAAGAAAGAAACAAAAAATACAACACAGATAGAAACAAGGAAAGAAAAAAGAAAAGGAAAAAGTCTTGAAAATATGTAAGAAGTAATAAAGAAGAAAAAACAACCGAAGGTAAGAAACTGAGAACAACAGAACATGAAAAGAAAGAAGATAAGCGAAACAACTCAGGCATGGCTCAGAACTCAAGACAGTTGGCGACTTGTACAAGCTAAAAACTTTTTTTTTTCTATTTTCAAGTTGAAAACGGAAAAAAACAATAACCCAAGCAGAGACTCGAACCCTATACTCCCACATAGCAGTACCAAACACACGCAGTGGCAGTGACCACCACGTCCCACTGGCCGGCGCGCGAGGATAGGTCATTGACACTGTCCACTGTACGTCTCCATGGGAACCACGGGGTGGACCGGACTGGACAAGTCCTGTGCAGGTATAAGGATCCCCATCGCTCACTGACCATCGGCGCCCCGGTTGTATAATGGTCACTGCTCCTGTCCTCGTGCAGCAATGCCAGGCAGGGGTCCAGGGTTCGAGTCCCTGCCAGGGCTAACCTTTTTCCCCCTTTTCCCCCCTGTTTTATCGCCCTTCTGTTTTTTCTTTCAAACCTGTTTTTTTTTTTAATTTAGCTATTTTATCCATTTTTATATTTATCTGTCTATTTAATCATCTATTCATTTATTTCTTTCTTTCTTTTTTTTTTTTGTGGCATCAGTTATCGGATCAATGGAGCACCTAAGGCGGTGACGATTTTTTTTTTTTTTTTTTTTTCTCCCTAAGGCCGAAAACCACCTCTTCATTTTTTGGTGCTTCACACCGTCCTCTTCATCTGCCAAAAAAAAAATAAAAAGCGAAAAAAAAAAAAAGAAACAATTTCAACTACTTTTGCTTTTCCTTTTTTTTTTTTTTCCCTCCTTTTCTTTTTTTCCTGTCTCCAACCAGTCTCTTACACACCATGCAGAGTCTGTATGTTTTCTTACAAATGGACAAATTTTTGCTGATTTTAGTGTTTTAGTGGTTGATACAAAGTGTCTGGGTTTGTTTATGTTCTAATGTGTGGTATACTGGCACTCTCCGCTGGTAATGTGCTGCTTATACAACGCTAACTACTTAAATGAAGCAAAGGACCTAATTAACTTTTTTTCCCTCCGTTTTTTTTTTTTTTTTTTTTTTTTTTTTTTTTTTTTTTTTTTTTTTCCCGAAGACAGACTGACAGACGTAAAAAAAAAAAAAGGTATGGCGGCTGAGCAAAGTATTGTGATCATAATAATATCCATCACTGTCGCTCCCTGAACTTAATATTCCCGGTAATCATCCTTGAAGAAGAAGGGCGAAAAGAATGCAAGGACGATCCTAGGAAAGATGAAAACGTATACAAGAGACTTAGACAAGGATCACATATAATCTCGGAAATTGGTCTATTCCCCAAAGATGCTACCCTTATAGCGAAAAGGGGGTCTAAAAGGGAGACATGAGGAAAGCCAAGAAGCGAGATAATAAGTGTATGTGTAAGGGAGGTGGGGTGGGGGGTGGGGGTTGGGAGATGTGCGTATGTGTATGTTCATGTATGTTTGTTAGTGCGTGCGTGTGTGTGTGTTGTGTGTGTGTGTGTGTGTGTGTGCGTGCGTGCGTGCGTGCGTGCGTGGGACTGCGTGTTTGTGCGTGCGTGAGTGGGCTTGTGCAGTGTGTATGCAAATGTACGGTGGTGGCAAGCCATACATAGGTACCGCTCTAAGAATGAACAGATATATAAGCAATGACCTGTGTAATTTGGAACAAAATCATGCATACACACAACAGAAATAGGCAAAACAAACGGATAAACATTAAGCTAGTACCACAGCGCAAACTGATGGCTACCTAGTGGTTCCTGTTATACTTTGTCTTCGTTTTTTTTTTTTTTTTTTTTTTTTTTTTTTTTTTTTTTTTTTTCCTTCCTGGAAGAGATACATCTCCAGTATCCGATGTTATACAAAAGCGTGTTTCTGAATCCTGTTATTTATTAATTACGCAATAAGTAAATTGATGTAACGCTTTCTCAGTTCTATGTGTTGATCGATGATCATTTGTAATGCTATCAATTTCCAGTTTTACGTGCTATGCTAATGGACATTTTCCCTACTAATATGATATGGTTAATCGTTTTTGTGTTCTGTTTACTTATATCATCTCTGCGAACACCAAAGAGTACGTCAGTTAAGGACAGTTTTAAGGATTTACCGATTCTCGATGAAATCAATATTTCTACATAATTCCAAAATTTGTTGACAGGAGGACAGTAGAAAAAGAAATGTTCGATAAAGTCGATTTCATCTGTACAGTTATCACACTTATTTGTTTCTGATACTTTCATTTTTTGCAAAAGAATATTAGTAGGGTAAATATTGTGGTTTATTTTCCATTGTAGTTCATTCAGCCTAACCTCTTTTGTAGATGTTCTTGGTATTAGCCATACGAGATCGTCTATTTCAAAGTTAAGTTTTCTATGCCAAAAGTCTTTGCCATTTGCAGTTATGTAACTTGGATTCCTTTGCTCCAGTAACTTCTTTATCTCTTTTTGGTTTTTTATTGAATAGATGAGCTTCACAGTCAGCAGAGTAAACATTGTCAAGAGGGATATTGTTGTCATATATCCATTCCCGCCAAGATAATGGGAGGGCGTTTCGCAATGCATTGTACTCAAAAATAGTATTTGCATTACGATATCCTAAAACTGTCTCTACTTCTGTAAGAGTAAGCAATCTATTTTCATTTAATGTGCACAATGTCTCTAACAAACTGTATCCCCTTTTCTGTCCATGCTTGAAAATGTAATATATTGCCTTTATATTTTATCAAATTATTATAGAATAACACTTGATCTAAAAAGGTAGTAGGTGTTACTTCTTCTAATTTGACTTTCCTCTTATTATTCAAATAAATGGTGACTACATTGCTCCAAAATTCATTATCTATTAGTTCAATTTGCTGCAGCTGTTTTGCATTACAGTTAAGCTTAAATATGCTATCATTATCTATTATTTTGTTTAAGTGCCACCTCGAAATCTTAGTCCAGTTTTCGTCTGTTGCAGAGAACAATTTCCCTGCCCATTTCAAATATATGCTGTTTTGAAGATCCATAATGTTTACCATTTTTAAACCTCCTAAGCTATAATCTGATTCCATTACTTTCCTTTTAAACTTTTTCAAATGCTTTCCGATTACTGTGTTTCTTTTGCCAAACAAATTTATATAACATCGTATTTATTCTCTGCAAGACTTCAAAGGGAATACCAATTGACTGCATTACAAAAACCAACTGACTAATCAAAAAAGATTTAATTACTGTAATTTTGCCATGAATGCTGATGTCTCGTTTACTCCAGTTCTTTATTGATTTTTTTCTATGGTTTGAACCCTGCCCTTCCAGTTCTCTTCGATGTTCTTAGCCATTTTATCTTTCTCGAAATAGATTCCCAGTATTTTTATTCTTTCTACTATAGAAAAAGGCAGATTGTTTTCATTTATTCTCCTACCCATTCTTATAGCTTTGGTCTTATTCATATTTAACTTAAGACCAGAAAATGTCTCGAATGCTTTCAGAATATTTAAAGATTCAATCATATCATTTTTGTTTTCTAAGAATAAGGTGGTATCATCAGCGAGTTGTTTTTATCTTTATGTACTGTTCGTTTGTATGGTCCCTTGTTGGCACTTGGATACCTGTTATTTGGCTTTTTCTGATCTTTGCTGCCAAGAGCTCCACAGCTAAAACGAACGCTAATGGGGAAAAAGGGACATCCCTGCCTTATACCACAAGTTACATCAAATGGCTCAGATAACCAACCTCCATGGTTGATGCAGCTTTGGTTACCATCTGTCAAAACTTGTACCCATCTCTGGAAATCGGTCCCAAATCCTAATACTTTGAATACATGTAGAAGATATTTTTTTGATATGGAATCAAAGGCTTTTTTCATAATCTATAGCTAATAGGTACCCGCCTTTCCAGTTTTATTTAAATAGTTGATGACATCATCGATGGTTCTAAGCACTGTTGATATATTTCTTCCTTTTATGTAGCCAACTTGATCTTCGTTGACTAAGTTATGGATGACTTTACCCAGTCTTTCTGAGAGTACTTTTGCCAAGATTTTATAATCAGAATTAGTAAGAGTAATGGGTCTCCAGTTATTAGTTTATCCCTATCCAAGTCTTTACCTTTGTGAAAAAGAGTTATAATACCTTGCCGTTGTGTAAAAGAGAGGCTTCCTTTGTTAAAAGATTCAATATAGGAGTTAGTGACAACATCGCCTATTTTTGACCAAAAAAAACTTATAAAACTCGGTTGTTAAGCCATCGCTTCCTGGAGCGGAGCCATTTTTCATTTTCTTTAGAGCAGATGTCGTCTTTTCTAAAGTCACTATACCTTCACATATTACTGCATCATTTTCTTCTAACTGTGTTAATTCTACATGTCAATAAAAATGTCAGCAGCTTCTTCTACATTTGCTGCTTCAGTATTCTGAGTATACAATCGTCTATAGAATGCCGTTTGTTCTTGCATTATTTCTCTTTGATCTGTAGTAATGTTACCCGTTTCTTTACAAAGTCTTGTAATAATCCTATTTTACTTCGTGCCTTTTCTAAACCACAAAAATATTTTGTATTATTTTTTTTCTCCTTCTTCTATCCATTTAAGTCTGCATCTTGCCTGAGCACCTCTGGTTTTGTAAGCCTGCAAAATCTCCAGGTTTTGTTTTACTCTCATAAATCTTTTATTAATATTTTCGTTTTCAGGATCCTTGGCAAGCTTTTTTCTAGATTTTGTAACTGTGACTGCAACATTCGTGACTCGTTTCTTTTTTTACACGCCAGATCTTTCCCAAAATCTATACAAAATTTCTTATTTCAACCTTACACATTTCCCATTTCTCTAAATCATGCAGAGTTTCGTTGTCTGAAAGAAATGTATCTACATGTTATTCATTTTTTGTACAAACAAAACATTTTTAAGAAAACTATTATTGAATCTCCAGTATCCTGGTCCTCGAGTGAAATCATTCTCGTTCAGTTCAAGGACAACAGCCTTATGATCAGAATTTGGAACAAAAAAATGTTCACACATAGTACAGAAACGCAAAATGTTATCAGAAACAAAACAATAATCTAATCTTCGCGCAATATACGGGTTCAGACGAGTCCATGAAGCATCTTTTTCTTTTGGATGATAAAGTCTCCAGGCATCTGTTAAATCTATCTAATGTATCAATAACATGTTTGAAACTGGCAGTTTCTGATCTGTCGTGGGGTTGACCCGATACTATGTCGAGATCACTGTTCAGTGTACAGTTTAAAATCGCCAAGAACAATTAAATCTTCATGCTCTATAGAATTAAAAATGTCAATCATCTTTCGATAATACATTATTTTTTCCTTCGTCTGGTTGGGTGCATAAACATTGGCAACCATTATATTATAGTATTCATTTACCACTGAAATGACTAGGATTCTGTCTTGTGCAAGCTCCAAGTTAACTTTTCCTTTAAAGTGTTTTGAAATCAAAGTAACTTTCTCCTCTGCTTTTGTTCGTACCCTCATTGAAAAAAATTGCTCCACCCCATTGTGTTTCCCATTCCCATTCCTTTACATCTCTGTCTGTTATGTGGCATTCTTGTAAGCAAATAATATCAAAACGTTTTTTCTTAAAATATGCAAACAAAGATTTCCTTTTAAAACCTGTTTTTCAAACCTCTAACATTTAGCGAAACAATATTAATTTTATCCATGGAATGAAAACCTTAGTTTATTTGATGAATCTATCAACAATTTCAATCAGATATTCACTGGTCAAACTCATGGTCCATAAAACATTTCCGGGTCATTATCCGTTGGTAGACATGAAGGGCAAACCTGAGCTATGTCCCCCGATCAGCTGACGCGGACTCCGACTCAGAGTCCACAACATCCGCCGCCAGAGAACCATCTGATCCACGGTCACAGCGCCGGTATTTCTCCGCTCCCTCTCCCGGGCTGTGTCGCTGTCTGGATAGGCGCCGCTTGTTAGGAGTAGCGGACCTGTTGCGGGGAGAGCGGTCCATGGAGGTCAGGAGGGTGGTCTGACGGGAGAGAGGGGGCGCCCTCTGTCATTTCTGTTGACAGACTTATTAGTAGTCTGTTCTGTTTCACCGGTGCTAATATTATTTTTGACACCAGCCTTTTTGCCACCTGTTTGTTTGTCGATGTTTTCGATCGTTTTCAGTCAGTGTGTTCATCCGTTATTTTGTCTGTCCGCTGTAAGTTTGTCCATCAGTTCGCATTCAGCGTCTCCTCCTCTTTTATGTCCCGTTCGCCCGCACTGTCTGCTCACAATCTCACCTGAGCACTGCGAGACATGATGGTCTGGTTTAAGACAGCGTGAACAAATTACCTTTTTTCTGCTGTTTTTTGCTCTCTCTGTGGAACAGCTTGGCTGAAAAAAAATATTGATTTTAACAAATTTGTCAAGAGGAGTGGGGGGAACTGTTATGAACACGAATCTGCGACCCGTGACAAACCGAGTCAACCTGTTGTCTGCATCTCGAGCTCTTTCCATCTTTATATCAGATCTCAGTTCACACCCTAGCTTGACAAGGGAATGCTCAATTTCTGAGTCGGCGACTGAGATAGGAATGTTATCGATCCAACATTTATTTCTTTATTCGTGTATCTATTTGTTTATTTCATATATTTATATCATTTATTTTATTCATTCATTCATTTATTCATCTGTTATCTATTTAATTATTCATTCATTCATCTATTTCCTCACTGTCCGTGGCAGTTGCACAGGGGGCCAACTGTCTGCTCTTTGTTCTCAGACGTACCCGAGCCACCCCGCTTTTCCTTCTGTCGTTTAACTCCCTTCGTCCTCAGTTCCATCCTTCCCTTCCATTCAATGTTGCTGAATTTGGCCTGGGCCAAAAAGGAATTGGTCGCTATGCACAACTCCCAGCACTGATAGGTTGTTTGAGAGAGAGAGAGAGAGAGAGAGAGAGAGAGAGAGAGAGAGAGAGAGACAGAGAGAGAGAGAGAGAGAGAGAGAGAGAGACAGATGCCTACCTACTTATCATTCAAAAATGTCAGATTCACCAAACAGATTTTTTTGACAGAACTGAACACACACACACACACACACACACACACACACACACACACACACACACACACACACACACACGAAAAACAAAGAAAAAAATATTCAGAAGATTCAAAGAACGGATTTAGGACAGACTGAAAAAAAAATCGGGAAAAAAAAATAAAAAGATTGAAATTCCAAAGAAAAAAAAGGAAAGACGAAACTGAGAAGTACAGAAAACTGTAAAAAAAAAAAAAAATCATAATTTAACAAAAATAGGAAAGAAAGAAACAAAATACAACACAGATAGAAACAAGGAAAGAAAAAAAGAAAAGGAAAAAGTCTTAGAAAGATGTAAGAAGAAAGAAAGAGTAAAAAAAAACAACCGAAGGTAAGAAACTGAGAACAACAGAACATTAAAAGAAAGAAGATAAGTGAAACAACTCAGGCATGTCTCAGAACTCAAGACAGTTGGCGACCTGTACAAGCGCAAAAACGTTTTTTTTTTCTTTCTCTAAAGTCAAAACGGAAAGAAAAAAAAAAAAATCCCGGCAGAGACTCGAACCCTATACTCCCCACACAGCAATACCACACACACGCAGTAGCAGTGACCACGAGGCCCCACTGGCCGGCGCGCGAGGATAGGTCATTGACACTGTCCACTGTACGTCTCCATGGGAACCACGGGGTGGAAGGGAGTGGACAAGTCCTGTGCAGGTATAAGGATCCCCATCGCTCACTGACCATCGGCGCCCCGGTTGTATAGTGGTCACTGCTCCTGTCCTCGTGCAGCAATGCCAGGCAGGGGTCCAGGGTTCGAGTCCCTGCGGGGTTACCCTCTTTTTTCTGTTGTTTTCCCACTTCTGTTTTTATCTTTTTTACTTTTTTTTCTATTGAGTTTAGTTCACTATTTTTATCCATTTATGATTTATCTTTCTATTTATTTGTCTATTTTCTTTATTTCTTTGTTTATTTGTGTATCTATTTATTATTCATATATTTATATTATTCATTTCATTCATTTACTCATCTATTATCTGTTTATTAATTAATTCATTCATTCATCTATTTCCTCGTTGTCTGGGGCAGTTGCACAGGGGGCCAACTGTCTGCTCTTTGTTCTCAGACGTACCCGAGCCACCCGGCTTTGCCTTCTGTCGTTTAACTCTCTTCGTCCTCAGTTCCATCCTTCCCTTCCATTCAATGTTGCTGAATTTGGTCTGGCCAAAAAGGAATTGGTCGCTACGTACAGCTCCCAGCACTGATAGGTTGTTTTTGAGAGAGAGAGAGAGAGAGAGAGAGAGAGAGAGAGAGAGAGAGAGAGAGAGAGAGAGAGAGAGAGAGAGAGATGCCTACATTCTTCCTACTTATCTATGAAAAATGTCAGATTAACAAAACAGATTTTTTCTGACATACTGAAAAACAACAAACAAACACGAAAAAACAAAGAAAAAATATTCAGAGGATTCAAAGAACGGATTTCAGACAGACTGAAAAAAACACGGGAAAAATTGAAAAGATTAGAATTAGAAAAAGAAAAGAAGGCGGAAACAGAGAAGTACCTTAAACTGTAAAAAAAAAAAATTATAACACAAAAAAAATAAAATAAAAAGAAAAACTTTTTTAATAGAAAAAAAGAAGAAACAAAAATACAACACAGATAGAAACAAGGAAAGAAAAAAGAAAAGGGCAAAAGTCTTAGAATGATGTAAGAAGAAAGAAAGGGGAAAAAAACAACCGAAGGTAAGAAACTGAGAACAACAGAACATGAAGAGAAAGAAGATAAGGGAAGCACCTCAGGCATGTCTCAGAACTCAAGACAGTTGGCGACTTGTACAAGCACAAAAAACGTTTTTTTTTTCTTCTTCTTTTCAAAGTGAAAACGGAAAAAAAAAGATAATCCCGGCAGAGACTCGAACCCTATACTCCCACACAGCAATACTACACACACGCAGTAGCAGTGACCACGAGGCCCCACTGACCGCGCGCGCGAGGATAGGTCATTGACACTGTCCACTGTACGTCCCCAGGGAACCACGGGGTGGAGGGGACTGGACAAGTCCTGTGCACAGGTATAAGGATCCCCATCGCTCACTGACCATCGGCGCCCCGGGTTGTATAGTGGTCACTGCTCCTGTCCTCGTGCAGCAATGCCAGGCAGGGGTCCAGGGTTCGAGTCCCTGCCGGGGTTACCCTCTTTTTTTCTTTCTTTTTCCCTTCTGTTTTCTCTCTTTTATTTTCTTCTATTGAATTTGGCTCATTATTTCATCCATTTATCTATTTGTTTATTCATTCATTTACTTATTTATTTACTCATGTACCTACTTTTTATTTATTTCCTTAATATTGAAATTTTTATCTATTCATATTATTCATTTTCATTCATTCATCTATTTGTTCATTTTTTGTGGTGGTCAACTGTCTGCTCTTTGCTCTGAAACATACCCAAGCCACTCTGCCTTTCCTTCTCTCCCTCAACCTGGTCGCTGTGAATAGCCCACAGCACTGATAGTTTGTTTTGCTAACTGAAAGAACTCAAACAAATGAGCTAAATTTTCACAATGGTACATAAATAAGATCCAGGCTTTTAGTTCTCCCTCTTCCCCCCCCCCCCCCCCCCCCCCCCCCCCCCCCGCCCAATCCCCTCCAGACCCCACTCTGGGGTGGGGTGATTAGAAGTGGAAATACACAATCTACGGATAACTATTCTGAAACAAAGAAGAAAGACATAATAAGTTATGCCACTGATTAAATTGTTAGAAGACAAAATGAAGGAGTCTGGGGGTACGGGTGTGGGGGTGTAGGGTGATATCGGAAAACGAAAGCAGGTCATAGTGTGGGTTAATTCTGAAAATGGAAGAAGAATACCGGTCAAAACATGCAACTCAACAGGTAAATTAATTCTGTTAACTCACTCAATCCCGATATCTTTCTTTTTATTTCAGGATCAACTACCCGATGGCTTGTATCTGAACTTGTCTGAGTGTGAATTGGCTTAAATTGTATCTGGCCTTTTTCATTTTCTCAGAAAAATCGCATAGATGTAGTACCTTTCCTTTTTTTTTTTTCTTTTTTTCTTTTTTTTTTTTTTTTTGAGATAACACGTGCTTAAAATTGTACTGTTCTTCTTTCTGAGTTAATTCTACCCGTGGATTTCATCTTTCCTTTTTTCTGAGTTATTGCTCTGATGATTTG
>JADBJO010001094.1:185000-187500 GCA_016801955.1 Conus betulinus
CTGGGCGTTCACAATGATATATCTTTTGATGGTAAGAAATAGAAACCGGGGATTTTAAGCGTCGGCAGTCAAGGACACGACATATAGGCTGGTGCATCCATCCTGGTTCGTTCTTTCAAGTCTCATCTTTCGTGCTCTCCCTCCCCCTCCCCCACCCCCACTCCTCCTCTCCTTGCTGCACTCTCCTTCCAGTTGTGTGGCTCTCAGGCCGCTAATTTGTACCAGCTGTCCTATCCATGGTCACAGCCATACGTTCTGTCCTGTCTCAGCTCCAGCATCGTCGCTAGGCACAAGGAGCAATCAGTGTGAACTACCTAGTTGTTTGCTGACGTCATACCCAGGTGTCACGCACGATGATGGGTTTACAAATTCAGTACACACGAATGCGCCCGGTAGGACAGGGATAATGCGCACTAAAATAAAAAAAGTGAGACATGGCGTTAGTAGATGCTAGTGTTTTAGCCAGCTCATTAAAAGAAAAAAAAAGGCAGTTCAGTCTTTCACCCTGTACCTGAACTGTGGATTTTTGCCGGATTCGAGTTTCTCTGAGAGAAATGGAACGGAATGCAAATCTTTTCGGTCTGTTTCAAGATGTTCTTTTATCAGCTGGTCATTTGTGGCAGCTTGGTTACACCAGGTAAAAATTGCCCCCCCCCCCCCCCCCACACACACACACACACACACACACACACACACACACACACACACACACACACACACACACACATTTACTAACTTCTTATCCAACTCAAATGTGACTCGAAGACAACTATGTAACCGTCGTTTTTTATGGAAACGGCATTACAGGTGAATTAATGCTGTAAGATTAGAATGAACAATATCGTGTGTGCACCTCGCTCTACTTCATATGGATTAACGGCTAAATTATAGAGCGTGAGAGAGATGATAGAAATTTCTGCTGTACTTAAGATTAACGATGAAGAGAATATCGTGTTTGTGAGAGAGACCTCGCTCTACTTCAGAAAGAGAGACGGCTAAAAGAGAGAGAGAGAGAGGAAGAGAGAGAGAGAAAGCTAGAGAGAGAGAGGAGAGAGGAGAGAGAGAGAGAGAGAGAGAGAGGAGAGAGAGAGAGAGAGAGAGAGAGAAGAGAGAGAGAGGAAGGCACTTAAGGAGGAGGGGAAGAGAGAGAGAGAGAGAGAGAGAGCACGCAGAGCACGCACCCCCCTCCTCCCCCACCCCTCCGAAAGCTACCGCCCTCCCTCCACCACCGCCCCCCTCCCTAACTTCACAAACACACACATGATGAACAAAATGGAGTTACGACGATGACAGCGCATCTCGAACAGGAAGAGTGTTTAACTTAAACAAGACGGAACCGGAGCACGTGCAAAATGATCTTTCCACCTCCCTTCTACATTTCATCAAACATCTTCCGTTTTGCCGGTCGCATAAGCGTTACTGGAAACGTGAGGCGGGCAAAGAGGGGAAAAAAAAAATAGAGAAGAAAAGCGACCAGATCCTTGAACTGCATGACACTTTTAAAGTCTATAATTGGACACCGTCAACACCACTACCTACAAATATTCGCAAGCTGTCCACCCAAGATACAGACACTTGAATCAGACTGCCGTCGGCGGATGAAGACGAAAACGCCCGCCCATTGACAGTTGTGACACACGCGACTATGTCGTTTCACGAGTATCAAAGATGCGGCCTTTGACAGATTCTTTCAACTTACCCTCTCCCACCTTTCCCGCAGACCCATCATCTCCCCCCCCCCCTTCTTCCCCCCCCCCCCCCCCCCCCCCCCCATCACTCTGAGCTCCTTATTTCATGACAAAAGGCAGAAGCATCATCCTCTCCCACACCCTTCCCTCGATCCTTCATCGCCTTCTTCTCAGTCCCATTCTTCTCCTTCCATTCCCTTTCCCCCGTCACTCCCCCGTAGTGAAAATGGTTGAAGAAAGGACTGATGATTTCAAACTGGACAATGCATTGAACTACCATGATTCACATTCTCTGGCTCTCGTGTTAAGCAAAACAGTTTGAATTATGAGATCGGAGCCTGGTTTTGACCCGCGGCATCAAAAAGGTAAACTACACACACACACACACACACACACACACACACACACACACACACACACAAAACACACACACACACACACACACACACACACACACACACACACAATGTTGTTTATAGCCCAGCCGATCGCATAGGGCTGTATCAGGACTGTAAGAGAGAGAGAGAGAGAGAGACAGACAGACAGACAGACAGACAGACAGATTATCGCACCAGAGCTCTCTGTTTCCCACATAACCCATAGCTTCCCGCCCTTTGTCACAGTGCTTTCACAAACACCGAGTATGACTGATAGCAGTGTGACAATGTCTGGCAAAGGTCCCGGCCTGCCTCCTTAGGTAGCGGGTTTGTGACACTATGGACTTACATCAGCTGCCTAGTAAGTCAGTGACTGACAGAGTAGGGACAGATCGTGTCAAAAACACTGGTCGTCACCGAGACAGGCTTACAGTC
>JADBJO010001094.1:192500-197500 GCA_016801955.1 Conus betulinus
CAGACGCGAGTAGAAAGCACCTGCTTGGCAGGGCTGATGATGTCGTCATTTTCGACTGGGTCGTTGTGATTATCGTCATATCATATTACTGATACTATAGTAATTACTATCTTGCAATTACTGTCATGGACGTAATAAAAGCTAAGAAAATTATCGGACAGTGATTAATGTAGACAAAGTACTGACCGTTGAAGAATCCACAGAAATCAAATATACCTTGAAATCATCTTGTATCACCTATTCAAAATCAATCCCACATAATCTATGGTTTACTTAGAACAGAAAATAAATGAAACCATTTCCAATCAAACTGAATGGTGTATTTAAACTGCCAGCTACCCCCTCCCCGCTGCCCAAAAGAATGGTTACATATGCTCCCATGTCTCGTTTGTCTCGTTACAATTATGGAAATCTTCCCTGGGCTGACGAGAAAACAAAAAATCGTAGATCCACTTATGTAAATAAACTCCCATGGGCTGAGAATCTCACGAATAATACATATCTAAATACGCAACAGAAAAAATATATATACGTATTTGTACATATACTGCTTGTTTACACCACCGCTGATATTCCGAGGAGAGTTAGAAGAGACCTAATAATAATAATAAAATCAATATTCACTGAACTAGTTACAACGGAGGAGAAACGAGAATGTTATTTTAAATGTTGGTTGGGAATGATGTGTGGATGCGCGATGGGGTACTGGGGTTCTGGAGAATGAGAAATACTACAAGGCAAGGGGGGGGGGGGGGGGGGGGGGGGGGGGGGGGGGGGGGGGGGGGGGGGGGGGGGGGGGGGTAAATCAGACTAATTCCAAAGGGATATGTGTGCGGTTTTTCCGACATGGGAAAGTAAATGGAACGCAATGCTGGTGCAAGTGTAAGAAAAGTGAAGAAAAATGACCAATCACAGAACAGAATGTCTTCGAAAAGAACCACGGGCAAAACGCAACTGACGAGGGCAAACAGAGAAAGAAAGAATATAATAAGAAAAAAAAGGGGGTCCCTACCTTTTGCGGTGGCAGACGGCACTGCTTGCAGACGACAAAAGGATTCCAGTGGCAGGTGGCGCAGCAGACATCACTTGACCCAGCAGACGACAGTTGTCACAGGCATTGCGGAGATACGTAGTGCGACCTCTCTTGTCACAGGCGCGCGTGCCGGCGGCGTCATCATCTTCTGTGTCCACGCCCCTCGTTCTCCCCTCCCTCTCTTCGAACCCCCCTCCTCCATCACCACCACCACCACCATTACCACCGTGCCTCTGATTATCGCCACCATTGTCGTTGTGTGTCATAACGAGGCTGTCACCTCCCCTGCCAAACCAACCATTATGCAAAACCGCGAGGTCAACGTGATCACGTACCCACGACACAGTGCCCCGACAGCTTGCTGTGGCTGCTGTCCGCCGAGTCGGAAAGTGCCCGCTGAGACGAGAGGAAACGGGAAACTGCCAGAACACACTGAGTCATCACGCTGGCAACTGTTAACCGTGGGGTTTGCACGTGCACGTGCAATCTCGCTCGCGCGGCAGATGTATTGCAACAGTCTGGGGTGATGACGAAGAGTTGTGAAGGAGAGGAGGATGGACAGCTGTGAGTGGGACGGGGGCAAAGATGGAGAAACTGGAAAGGGGGTGTGGGGTGGGGGTGGGGTGTGTCGAGGGGGCGGACGCTGGAAGTAGGGCCAGCTAGATAAATTTATGAAGAACGGGGAATGTTAATGGGATCGGGAAGTCGTGAGCTGTGAATACATAAAGATAAGATGATGAAATGCTGTTGTACTCGACGCCAGTATCTTCACATTCGTATGCCTAGCGAAATTACCCTTCCCTATCCCACTCTTTTTGTCCCCTTAACCCCCCCCCCCCCCCCACCTCCCCATTTGCTTTCCTTTCCTCCCTCCCCATCCCTTCCCCTCCCCTCCCTCCCTGCCCCCTTCCCCGCCGGGATTTTTAAAATTTTTCTAAACAATATTTATGTGTTAAAGAAAGCCGGCGCATCGCATGAATGTGGGACAGATTCATATAAAACACAGATTTCTCATATTCTCTCACCCCGCCACCCAACCCATCTTTGCCCCTGGTCCAGTTCACCCCATTTCCTTCCTTCCCCCTACCCCATCCCCTACCTCCAAGAAAAAGCAAACACACACACACACACACACGCACGCACGCACGCACGCACGCACGCACACACACACACACACACACACACACACACACACACACACACACACACTACAGGCATTTCCGAGGGGAGGGAGGAGGGGGGGGGGGATCACCCGACTCACATTTTGTATTATTTCCACGTCAACGCTGCTCAAAAACTTTCTCTTGTGAGATTTTAAATACCAGCCTACAGACTGTCAGTCACACTATTAGCCAGAACACACACACACACACACACACACACACACACACACACACACACACACGCTCGCGCGCACGCAACACACACACACACACACACACACACACACACACACACACACACACACACACACACACACACACACACACACACACACAGGCACACACACGTGTGCACGTATGGTGTCATATAATATTAATGATGTTCATACAATCACACAAAACCCGCATTTGTGAGAACATCTGAAAAGAGAGACTTGACGAACGTATAGTCCATAATACATACTTACATGAATATGAGCATAAACATGATCAGACCACCACCCCCACCCCCCCCCCCCCAAAAAAAAAAAAAAAAAAAAAAAAAAAATTCGTGAGATTATAAAAAGAACAACAACAACGACAACGAAAAAACAAAAACAAATCGAATTTGTATGTATTTCACCTTTCGATTTTTGGCTAAGTTCGGTCGATCTTTTTTTAAAAAAACCTTCCATCAGGCGGTCATGTCTGGGAATCTTTAGCCAAAAGTCATAGTAACATTTATGTCTCTCAGTCGTGTGCAGCCTTTAGTCATCATAACGTTTACGTCTGTCTGTCTGTCAATCTTGTGCAGCCTTTAGTCATCATAACGTTTACGTATGTCAGTCTGTCAGTCTTGTGCAGCCTTTAGTCATCATAACGTTTACGTATGTCAGTCTGTCAATCTTGTGCAGCCTTTAGTCTGATAACGTTTACGTACGTCAGTCTCCTGTAGCCTTTAGTCATAATGTTCACGTATGTCAGTCTTCTGTAGCCTTTAGTCATTGTAACGTTTACGTATGTCAGTCTTCTGTAGCCTTAGACATCATAACGTTTACGTAGCCTTTAGTCATAGTAACGTTTACATATGTCATCTGTCAGTCTTGTGTAGCCTTTAGTCATCATAACGTTTACGTATGTCAGTCTTCTGTAGCCTTTAATCATCATAACGTTTACGTATTTCAGTCTTCTGTAGCCATTAGTCATCATAACGTTTACGTATTTCAGTCTCCTGTAGCCTTTAGTCATCATAACATTTACGTATTTCAGTCTCCTGTAGCCTTTAGTCATGAAACGTTTACATATGTCGGTCTTCTGTAGCCTTTAGTCATCATACGTTTACGTATGTCGGTCTTCTGTAGCCTTTAGTCATCATAATGTTTACGTATGTCAGTCTTCTGTAGCCTTTAGTCATCATAATGTTTACGTATTTCAGTCTTCTGTAGCCTTAGGTCATCATAACTTTTACGTATTTCCGTTTTTTTGTGGCGTACTCCTCATGAATTTTACGATTTTCTTTTCTTTTTTTTTTTTCTATTCTTTAGATTTGCTGCTACACACCTAGAGGTCAATTACAATACGTTCTCGTATAGAGTTTAAACTTTCAGTTTAAAAGAAAAAAATGTGCACATTTCAACAATTTTGTAGGCCTATGAGTCCTTTGAAAATTATAAAGGTACAAATAAACATTCAGCCATACATTAGTTGAAAATAAACATAAAAATAATACATATTATTAAAAAAACAACAGCAACAACAACAACACAAGTACAACCAGACATCCTTGTGCGGAAATTTGCATGTACAGACTGCAGGCTGGGAGGTTTTGGGTTCAAGTCCCATCACAGGCATGATTTGTAGAAAGAGTTCGGTTCTGGGTAGCTCCTGTGAAGAGCGGTTAAGAACACATTCAAGCGTCTCACAGTGTTGCTAATTTAATTTCCCGACTAACCACGTTGCAGGTGGCTGTATCTCTCGGGCCTGTGAGACTCCGCAATGTGCCTACATGATTGGAAGGAATCCAAGATTGTAACCCCGTCGTGTGGTGTCAGACCCAAAACGAACTTTTTAACACCATTTTCAAGGGTCGTCTTTGAGATGAAAAAAAAAGTGTCAAATTCAGTGACCCTTTATGCCGCGCTTTCATGGTGACCTCAGTTTTGATTTCACTTCCGAACCCACACCAGCGGCACATTTATGAGTGGGAGGGAGCATGTGGACCTTTTTGTGGTTTAAGAAAAGTATATCCAGAGTTGTTTGAGAAACAATCCAGGCAATTAAGGGGACAAGTCATCCATGCTTCTGACCCTAATATCTGGCTCTGATCTCAGTCTCTGCACACGAATCTCAACTTAGAAGGGGATAAACAAATGCTTCTGTTTAAAATGTAAACCTCAGTGGTCTAACAGATGTCAGAAAAGGATTTGATATGTATACTTTAAAGTCCTCCTTTTCAAACAATCTCTTCGTCTCCTCCCTCTCTTTTCATAAGATCTCTTCACCTTTTACTTTCGGACTCCCTCTTGTCACCTTCTTGGTGACTAGGGTTTGTTCGCCTGCACTTATTTTTCCGCATTACTTATCCATTTCTGTTGTTTATTTGTTTGTTTATGTTTGTTCCTGTCCTGCCTGAGGGGCAGTGATAGGTAAAAACGTTCGTTACTGTGGTGTTTGTTAGTCGTCTGGCGGCTCAGTTCTTCAGCATTCAGATTCCTGCTGTGATTGTCAAGTGGCCAATACTGGTCCATGTCCAGAGTTACAGATTAGGCCCCAAACGCTATATTTTCGCTATCACATTTATAGCTGCTTGTAGTGTAAGTCACATG
>JADBJO010001094.1:202500-230000 GCA_016801955.1 Conus betulinus
GAAGGAGGACGGCAAGGTATGCGTGTATTTTCTCCCTTTTCAAGGCTTTTATTACAATGGGTCTTGAGTGAGTCTTGTGGGATAAACATCTGTGTTTATGTGTCATCGCACCTGCTGTAAACGTGTCCATTATTTCTGTGTGAATCACAAATTAGTCATCGGCCGGGCAGCACAACCCATTGTCCTCTCAACACGCGGCATGGACAGTGTCTGTCACTTCAAACCGTAGTTACGCAAACATTACTGGCCTGGCCATCGATCCGTGCTCTCCCGCAGGCCTCCATTCCATTGGCAGTACCAATGGACTTTGATCAAATTATAGTATAAAAAGAAACAGACAGGTCTACCAGCCCAATATGTCGTTTCACACCCGAAATTCCTGTGAATGCACTTGCGCACGCAATGATCAATGTTGTACAAACGGACTATCGGTGCTGGACCTTTGATAGAATTATAGTATTATAAAAAGAACAAGATAGGTCTACCAGCCCAATATGTCGTTTCTTCTTGTGATTTTTTTTCAATCGGTTCTAAAAAGAAATACAGCCGCGGTGATCGTAAAAGCACCCACAGAGACATGTGCACTTGACACGCCTCCCCATCCCTCAGAGGAAAAAAAAAAAAAAAAAAAAACACCCTGTTGTCCTCACTCTCTCTCTTGTTTCAACCCTCCGTTTCCCCGTCATCGAGAGACACAGACACATACACACACATGGATGTACACATATGCTAGTCCAACACGTGCATGTGTGCGAGTGCAGGGGGGGGGGGGGGGGGGTAGGGAAGGAGAAACTAATTCTGGCATGCCTTATTGGCAGCATACAGCACTAGCGCCAGTGAGGTAAGTGAGACTCTACAACAGTGACAGAAGGAGTCGGTGTCCAATAGTACTTAACAACTTGACGCCCTGAGAGACAGAGAGATACATGGAGAACGGATGGGGACAAAGGAAAGTACAGCCTAAATAAACAGACAACTTTGTCTTCGTATCAGCCTTGTTTTTTTCCCCCTGATTATGAGAATGGTCAAGAAAAGTAGGGCCTATTGAAAACAACAACAACAACAGAGATTTGAGCATACGTGTTTTAATAAGCATGTGTGTGCGCGCGAGAGTCTATGTGTGTAGATGTATGACTCTTTGTTTGGAGGATGGGTAAACATGGAAGAGAATGAACAGAATTTTTCGGGGAGAGGGGTATAAAGTGAGCTGGGGAGAAAGTTCATCCTATCTGTTGGTACTTTCACAGTCACAACAACCTTGCTGCTGAGAACTTAACCACGAGTTCACTTCTGTGGGATCCGACATGGTGGGTCTCCTGAACGATTCCCACATACTGCAAGAGTGTTGTTTCAGAAGGCAAGCGTTTCATACCACATAAATGTAGCAGGACCTTAATAATACTGTTCTTTCCTTAGCTCACATTGTCTTGAAAGCAGACATGAATAACATACATCGATTTTTATTTTTACTCTAATAACTCAAGCAATTAGTCAATAAATGCTTCTGTAGTTTTATTCATTACTGGTATAGAGTCATGGTCTGGAACAGCTGTGACATCAACAGCATCATGAAAGCGGCGTTTGCTGAATGGAGTGAATGGGAGTGCACAACAAACCTTTCGGAATGGGGAAAACTATTCATATATCATCAGAAAGAGTGGCACATGACTAGTTAGAGCACTCTACTCAGATTCATCAACACAATAATTCTGATTGAAATCAATGTACCACATGAAATCAGAATGAAGGAAACTTGAATAAGTAAGAATGAGAAGTAGCCTACACCAGTCTTGTCAGCTACCACAGAAAACAAAACAAAAGTTTTTTTTTGGGATCATCAGCAAGATCTAATGAAACTGGTCTCAATTTATAGCAAGAAGAGAACCAGAGCTCTAAAGGCAAGGGTAGAGGCAGCTGAAAAGAGTTCCAGTCTGGTCGAAAGGGAAAAAAAAAAGCGAATGTCAAAAAGCCTAAATCACCCTATTTAGAGAAAGTGCCTAACAGCGAGTAGGTACATCTGTGAAAATTCAAAAACAGCAAACTGGGACGCTCAACCACCCAGAAAGTGTAGGTTCAAATTCCAGAAGCGCGCAAAAATGTTTTGAATGGGATATCTTGGGAGTCATGATCTGGATGCAGATTGGCCACCATCGAGTGTAAGGAGTTCAGGACTTAAAAAACATTTGTCTGAGGGTGGCTTCTTTCCTGAAAAAAAAAAAGTCAGGCTCTCCCCAAATTTCTTCCTACTCAAGGGTGGATCTGATGATGATGAAATCTCTTGTCGGTTTGATAGAGGAGCAGGCAGGCAGAACATTTGCCAGAAAGAGTCTAAATGTGGAAATGATTTTGTCTGAGGCAACTTCTTTTCTGAAGACGTTCTGCTGCAAGCTCTCCCAAAGTACAGGCAAGTTTCTTATGATGGAACCTCCTGTCGTTTGAAAGAGGAGCCAGCAGCAGGCAGATCATTTGCCAGAATGCGTTGTAATGTGGGAATGGAGACCTGTCTTTGAAGGACACAGCTGACCGCAGATGTTGCATGGAATGGTGTTCAGCCAGCCTGGGACCTGCTTCCTCCTGTCCCTCCTTGCCTCCATAGCAGTAGCCATGTTCGTCTCGGTCTCTGTGCCCTGATGGTATCGCTTCTCCAGTAAGGTCTGACAAGGGCAGCGTGTTTCCAGTTAACAGCAGCGTTATCAGCCTTTATGCACATAGAGCATTACAGGTTTCTAAGCTGTGAGGTCACAGATTCAAATCCTGTCAGAGGCATTCATTTATGATTTTTTTTACCCTGACTTATTCATACCAAGTGTTCAGTATGCTGTGGACTCAAATGTGACCATCTTCCACAAAATGATTGGTAAGTCAGGCCAGGAACTGTCCTGCAGAGAAAAAAAAAAATGTATGGGGGGGGGGGGGGGGGTCAACACGGAATATGGACCCCCCCCCCCCCCCCCCCCCCCCCCCCAAATTAAAATTCAATTCAGACATTTAACTGATTTTGCTTAAAGCGAGCCAGAAATATGATAAACTGATAACTTTCAGACCCATTCTGTCATGTCATGTGACAGTAGTGCAGCTTTCATCACCATAGTCATTGCATGGTAACTGCACTCAGAATGCCAGTCAGTCACTGCTTGATAGCATGGGCATGCTGTCACTCATTTTCGTTTGTGTGTGCATTTCTTTTCAAAGTTCCTCTATATTTGAATAGTACATGAAATAAATTTAAACCATGCTTTTTATAAATGGTATACAAGTAATGACAATCAGTTTAGTGGTTCAAAAGTTACAACCTAGACAATCTTGTAGCCCACGGGAGCTCTGCTGTTCTGCTGGTTTCCACCCGATCACAGATTGGGGCATAGCTGGAAATGAAAGCACCAAAGTACTTTTACTCAAAATGGCTACTGTACTACAGTACTGGAACATTTGGAAGTACAATAACATTTTCAATCTTTTAACACTCTTTAACATATCAAAACCCTTCAAATGCCATTGAAAAGGCTTCTCTCCCCTATATCTATTGCAATGTATATCTTGTCATGTTATACTTATCTGTCTCTCTCGTGGGAGGTGGTATCACAAATGGGATGAAAGAACCACACAGTTGAGTTTCATTTCCGAGAGTTTGCTCAAAATTTGCTTCCTGACCAAAACTGCGGGTGTCTGTATCTCTCAAGCCAGAATATATTACAAAAAAGAGAGCAGAGCACAACCCTGTCATGCAGTCTCCGACCAGAACGGAATACCATAGTATCATGGTCTCAAATTTTGGGGTCCTTCATACCCAGCTCTCATCAAAATATCAGTCTAAGTTCCTCTCCACATTCATGACTATTGTCACTGTGTCAAAGAGGTCAGTTGTGGCGAGGTCATAAGGGACCGCTACTGGATGGTGGTAGTGGAGCTCTCTGAACTGATGCTCACTTATGGTGGCTCTGCAACAAAGCGGCTATTGTTGGCAGAACAGAATTCAGTACATGGTGTCCTGTGCATACTGTATCAAAGCAGACAATGAATTCCACTGAGGTTACTCTGAAGCAAAGCAGTGTCTCCTCCTGCAGGTTGCCTCTAGCCATTGACTGCCTCCTAAGGACTGTGGTGCTAGGGCTATGATGGACAATACCTGGGTGTGTGGGAGCAGCAATGAATGGTAGACAGGATTCATAATGAACAATCCTGATAAAATTCACAAGCTTTTCCAAGACAACAACTTGGGGCATACCACCAAAGCCAAAACTTGGAGTCCGTCTTCTTGAGCAAAATATCCTGGAATGAACAGGGCATCCTTAGTAAAGATGTTGGTGATCCTGCTTATCGGAGTGAAAAGAGTCAAACTGTCACCAAGTCATTCTTCCAGATCTTGGACCTAACTTTGCTGGATACAAAGTTGCAGACAGTAAGGTTCTGAGTAGTGCTGGTTTGCTGGTAAGAATTACTTATACATTTTCTTTGTGCACTGAAAATCTTGAAATTAACAAGCTTTCACAAATCTCTTTCAGTTTTCACAAACTTTCAATGCTGTAAAAAGCTTCTGTCTTAACTTTTTGCGACGCGCCGTGCGATGGTGATGGCAATGCTGCTGTACTCCGTGGATGTGCCGTGCCGCCACAACTGTAAAAAAAAATTCCCCTGTTCGCTGTCTATGGTCTAAGGGATGCAGCTGCCCTAAATATTTAGAACAGGGTTCTAGCCACTGGAAGGGCAAGTTTACATGCACCAGCGATGACCTTTGTGACCCCAGAGTAGTCTGAACAAAGAGACCCGTCTGGCACTGGGAATTTCTGCAAAAGGCACGTGTGGAATTTCCTGCCTAGCCAACATATCAGGCAGAAGAAGAATGACATGGGGGGTGTTACAACTGGTTCAACAAAGTGGTTCAGAGGATGAGGGGGGTAAAGGTGTACAAGTTTATTGAAAAGAATCGGAGCTTGATTGATTTGCTTTGTGTATTTAATAGTTTTATACGTTGTATCCTCAAAAGCCAAATCAGAGAAAAGTGTGTCCAGTGTACAATGATTTAATTTCCTGTTTTAAAAAAAAAAAAATTCACTTGAAATTACACATTTTGAATACCCCAGGCTTCCCCAACATCTATTCAAAGTGAGAGCGAAATTCTACGCCCATTTTCTTCCTCATTTGCTGTTGTCATACTAACCAAACAAACGTAAACAAGATTGTGTTCTCCTCCATTTTTCTTACGTTGTTTCCGTAACTGTAGCGTTAGTATTTTACCCAAAAGGTATCTAAGTCTATGCTCATTGCAAAGTTCGCGTTTTACCCTTTCCGTTGATATATAACAATTGCTTGTTAGGTTTATATCGAAGGACGTAAAATAAAACCAGAAAGTGCGAAAATCGCTCGTCTGCGACGGTTGTACCTATGTGTGGTGCCCACATCGGCAGGGAAGTGATGTTGCTCTGCAGCGACCGTCATTGAAGTATTAAAGAAATTTTTGTTCTGCTTCTCTCAACATTCAATGTCAACACTGGATGTAACTATGATGTCACTGAGAAAAAATGAGGGCCAGAGAGAGAGAGAGAGAGAGAGAGAGAGAGAGAGAGAAAGATAGAGAGATAGATAGAGAGAGAAGAGAGAAAGAGAAAGACAGACAGACAGACAGTGAGGGGCTGGGGTGGGGGGACCTGTGAGAACAAAGTTACATTAATTAACCTGGAAAGATGAAGTATTCTGACCGCATTTCTTTTGAGGTATCTATGATCTGATTTCATCATTTTACAGAATGTAGCTTGATACAGTCTGACCGATCCGACCAAAAATTTCAAGCAAAACATTCCAAGATGCGGAAATAAATGGCTTTCAAAAACAAGCCCTGATGATCAAAACAGATTCAATTTCAATAAAATTTATTTACTAAGCAGTCTTATTTCTTTCACTCTGCCAAACAAAATACACTCACATCAAAACAAATCATGATTACAGGCCACTGATGACAAAACCCATTCAAACAAAAGATACAATTCAGAGATCATTTTGCATGAACATGCAGACACCAATTCAAATATGTGAACCCAGTTCTTTTGCACTATGGGCATTTAAGAAACATAATTCTGAATCTCCTGAAATCAAAGCACTTGATTCATTTCTGACTGATCTGAGCCATTTGACAGCGCAGAAGTATGATCACACAGGTGAGCCTCAAGGGCAGTAGATTTAGGGTTCAAATCCCATTAGGAGCATGAATCCTGGATTTTGTTGTGTGTGTGGTCCTGATTAGATCCTACTCTGGTGTATTAGGTGTCCATTATGGACTGAAATGGGAACACCAGATCCACACAAAGCAGTTTCATCCACTCAATCAATGCACATCTGACTTACTAGACTGTCTTAAACTTGTTTCCCAAGCTCACCATGTTTTTTGTGTGGCAGTGTGAAAAAGCAGAGCACAGGAAGATTCTGACAGGTTAAAGAATATACGAGACATCTACAACTATACACTGTACACTTTCACATGCATGAGGTAACGCTCTTATACATCAACAAAGTACTTACTTCATGCAATGCATTTTCTTCTTCTTCTTTGACTTTACTACCTGAATCATCATGAAATTTCCTGACAGGTTTGGTGTATACCATCAGGCATCCATCGCAAATCATTTCACAACTTTTTTTCTTCTCTTCATTTTGTGTTTTTGTGCATGTTTGAAGATTTGTCCATATACATATGAGTGTACATGCACATGAGAGAGAGAGAGAGAGAGAGAGAGAGAGAGAGAGAGAGAGAGAGAGAGAGAGAGAGAGAGATTCCTGCAATATCCATCTTTGGAAATATTTGAAAGTACGAAAGAGAGGAAGAACCTGAACAAACAGAGCAAGACTGGATCATGTTACAACGCTCAATCTGTTCACAAACTGCGAAAGTGTCCAAATTTCCCATGATGCTGCCCTCTCTATGTTTTTTTTTGGAAATAGTCACTGTCTACCAAGTCCTCCGGTGGTACCTTTACCCAGTCTCTTGCTAGTCTAACTGACTGAGGTTAGCAGAATAAGACCTTCTCTTCAAATGTGCCTCGATGATCTTGCTGAACTCCGGCCTGCCTACCAGCTGATACCCCAGTGGCAACAAAATGCTGATGGGCGAATGGAAACACTTTCCCCCGAACGTGAAGAGGTCAAGGCCAAGCTCCAGACCTTCACCGTAGTCACACTCATCGTTGGCAAACTGCACGTACGTGATGATTTCCTGCAGCGGCTCCAAGTGCTTGTCTCGCTCTGCTTCCGTCTTGCTGTCCCGGATCTTGGCAAACATCTTCTTCAGTCACCTGCCACCAAAGACACACTCTGGACAGTTAAAATCTGCACCCGATGAACAACACTGCAACTCAGTAACACAAACCCATGTCCACAATGTAGTGGATTCTTGTGCCTTACTTTGTGGACAAGGCATTTTCTATTGATCCTTTGTGTCAAGGAGAAAATAAAGCAGAGAAATACAAGACGCAGTTGGTTCAGGTGGTAGAATAATGAATAAACTATTCTGTGCTGAAAACATTAAAAACAAAAGAGAAGCTGTGTATAGATAAAATTAAAAATAAATACTTTTTTTCCTATTTTTTCTTACATGTTTCATCGTCAGTTGTGCACAAGTGTGTATGGGTGAGCGACCAAGTATGAAGAGGAATATAAAGTAAAAGAGGAGAGAGCAGGAGGACAAAACTGAATATAAGGCAGACAGATGGACAGGCAGGGAATACATCCAGTTCTGACTGAAACATGAAGTAAAACTTCAAAGCTTGAACCAAACATCCCCTGCTTTGATTCAAACTAAAAACAACAATGTGAAATTAATTTCAAGCATTTCATGTTTCATCCCTCATGGTCTGTTATGGTCATGCAAGAAACAGGATATGCAAAACGATCATTTCTTCATCCATGCATGGCAAGACAATGCATGCAACTCAATGTAATTTTAGGCACGAATACATTTAGCACAAAAATGCACACAC
The DNA here is from genome assembly GCA_016801955.1 of Conus betulinus. Lineage (NCBI taxonomy): Eukaryota > Metazoa > Mollusca > Gastropoda > Neogastropoda > Conidae > Conus > Conus betulinus. Next base: position 210,468 of record JADBJO010001094.1, read on the forward strand.
CCGGACACAGAAAAAAACACTTCACTTTGGTTGTGTCTTACCTGGGGTTTCGGGGACAGGTCTGTAGCCCACCTCATTCTCATCCACTGGGACCACCAGCCCGGCACCATGGAAAGTCTTGGTCACCACCTTCTTGTCTCTGTCCTTCATTCCCTTTGTCTTCAGTTCCAGAGAGTAGTCGCCTTCTGAAGCTGCGGACTTGACCGATTCCTGCAGCTTGGTAAGCGACTTCTTTAGGTCACTGGACAGCCTCTTGTCCTTCAGCATTTCTCCAATGTAATAGCTGGTTGAGACAGATATTCAAGAAGCAAATGGCATCATTCCTCTAATGCAGCTATGAAAAAATGATTACATCAAGCCAGTTAATGATACTTGACATGTTTTCAGTAGAAATGGCAAGGTCTGTCAACTGACTGCCAGCTGGTTTCCTTATGCAGGTTTCTTTGACTAACATAGTGCGTATCTTATTACAAGTAGTGATTTACTATAATTTTAACTGGTGGTGTTTTCTTTCTTTTTTTTTTTTTTTTTTCAATATATCATCATTATTCTGTTATGGTTCTTACAGATGCTGATAACTGTGGCAGCGCGCAAAGATACTCTTACAGGAGACGCATGTTTGGTAATTTCTGTAACACCAAATGCGAATTCTATGATCATTTTCCTATCCCTACCTTTTTCTTTTCTTTCTCTAAACAATCAAAGGATTACATTAAAAAAAAAACAAAAAAAAAACCAAAAACCCCAAAAAAAAACCCTGGAGATGACAGCGAAAGAAAACAATGTCTCATTATCAATCACAATAAATAACCTGCTATATTTTTTTCTATGCAGATCATTCTTCACTTATTGTATTATTTGGCGTTTATTATGGTTAAGAGAGGGATTTCACATATTCATAAAAAAAGAGTCTATATGAATGTTATCTCATCTTACACTATTTTCTCATCTCAATTTATTTTTCACCATACTTACACATGCCATCTACTTCATGCTAATGAAATAAAGGAGGAGGGGGTTGGGGGGGAGCTCAGAGGATATTTTTTTTCTTTCTTACAAATTCTATTTAAAAAAAAAATTGTTAATGCAGTCTCAATCAATTACATTGAAACACTGCAGTTAATGTCCTCCCACCTAAATGTCCTTTTATCTACATTTGCCATTACCAATACAACGACAACAAACACACTTTATATCACTGACCTGAAAACCCATACAAGTTCTGATATCCCCCCCCTCCATCTCCTACCAGCTTCATGATGCTTATGATCAAAGCACGCTTTATGAATGATGGCTAGTTTGCATGGAACCCAGCTCTGACAATACTAAACATAATCAACTGTATCAGTCCTGTGCAAACAAGGCTGTGGGTAAGCTCATCCTTGCTGAGTTGCTCCTTCCATTTCCAGCAACTTTATACAAAGTTTTCGTCGATTCCTTTGAAGATACAAATGTCCTTTTCCCCCCTGAAATATTGAGTCTTTTTGTGTGTGTGTTTTTTTTCCTTTTCTTTACCCTGTCTAGTGTTTTCAGTCAATCATTGTCATTGTTCAAACAAGATGTCATTGTTCAAACAAGAGGCACCCATGGCTTGAAAGAAAGTGTCATTTTTAAACACTTACTGTAATTTTCCATTCAAAGAACTTTCAGTAATCATGACTAATGTTTTGCACTGAAAATGTATGAAATGGGTGGGGGGGGGGTGGGGTGGAGGACAGCCATTAATAATTTCTTTTCAGGGTTTCGATTTTTTTCCCTCCTGTCGTACTACACCAATAAATTATCAAGAACATTGAACAACAAACAGAATACTGAATGGATCCAAATGTCAAGGTTCTGGAAAGTACCCTAACAAATTCTGGCCACATGAAGATACCCACACGCAATCTCTCTGATATGAAAATGGCTGAGCCACAGTCTTTCTGTTCCAGATATCCACTATCTTTTAGACAACTTGCATCCTTGCAGTTGGCCCATATATTTCTTAAGTCTTTATTCCTGGGGTTAAAAGGTAAACTGATCCAACATGTGTCTGGTAACACTGAATTAATTAAAAAAAAAAAAAAAAGTTTTCTTTTTACCTGACAGCAGCAAAGAGGTTCTCCCCCTTGGGAGTGAGGATTCCATTGTCATTGGCACTGTTGGCTGCTACGAACACTGGCATCTCTGTGGGGACATCTCTGATACAACAGTAAAAGAGTTACAGTTAGTGACCTTACCAACACTGTGAGGTTCTGTACAAAAAAAAGAACAACCACACCACAACAACAACTTAACACCCCCCAACAAACAAACAAAAGACAAAATCTGAACAAACATTATATAACCAACAATGTATATGTCGCCAAATAAAGACCAAAAAAAATGTGGCCACGCAAACAGTCTTCTCTCCAACTGCTGTCTCCCACAATGCTAATTTCTAACAAGGTTTCGCAATCAATGAACTTAGTCAAACGTTCCAAAGATGTGCCACTACTTCCATCTGCTCCACTCAAGAATGAAATAAACATGGTATAAGCATTCATAAACTTGTTTAGTATTCTTTTGTTTAAGTAGTTAAAACATACATTAATTGAAAAGGTGAATATCTACTGACAAACCATATCACAAAATACACAAAAGAAATATGATGGAGTAAAGTTAAATTTCATATAAATACACCCTTAAATACGTCCTTTATTTACAGCTATATTAATATCTTACTAAATGTCGTATTCTCTGGGCTCTGTGAGGTTTTCACAAAGCCGGGGAAGCTTTTGATGTTGCGTCTCCAGTACAAGAAAACATCTGACAAAAGAAATGGATCCTGTTTTTTCCAACTGTCTATGCATGCTCCAGTAGGTCACAGAGAAATTTCTTTGTTTATGCCATGAAGCCTGAACCGTCCTGTCTCCAATATTTGACATCTACTTATTTCCTTTTTAACCTTCTGTGATAAGAGATCACAGACGAAAAGGAAGAAGACAGAATGAGAGTGACAAGAGGACCTGGATTAGGGTAGGAAGGAAATACAGATATGGGGGAGCGGAAAAAGGAAAGGGATGAATCAGAATAGGAGGAACAGGGAGGAAGATCGAAAGTTCGTTTCACGGGAGACAGAGAGGGAGAGCAGAGAGGAGAGAGAGACAGGAGACAGGAGAGAGAGGGAGAGCGAGAGGGACAGAGACAGGCAGGAAGATCGGAAATTTGTTTCAGGGGAGACAGAGAGGGACAGAGACAGAGAGGGAGAGCGAGAGAGACAGGAGACAGAGAGTGAGGGTTTCCTTTTCATTCATTAATTCACCTCACTGAAATAACCAAGGTGGAACTGTTTATCATCATCCCCTTGATAACGGTCACAAACTCTGGGGGGTCGTAGTAGTACCGCCAGTGTAACAGGAAGTTAGGGCGCCGCCCTGTGCTATTTCTCTCCACATCTTTATGCTGGCCGGCCAGCACGTCGTACGGACCCACCAGGGTGAACCCCAGGGTGTCCTTGAGAGCCTCTGCCCATCAAATACAACCATGTTGTTTTTATCTGCATTACGAAGACGATCACACTCACCTTCTTTGAACACACTGTAGCAGACGTACAGCACTCACAAAGACAAACTGGACTTTCCCGAAGATTCTGGAGGTATCAACAAGCTTCTGGAGTGTTCCTTATTTTTGTTGACTGCACATATGTCATCTGGTTAGGAAGCAACCCATGGTGTAATTTCCTTAAAACATTTAAAAACCAGGGCTACCAACAAAGAACAGAAAAACCACTGAAGTTCAGTTTGGGGTATGTTGGGAGCAGTGGGTATGCTCCCCCTTCTTTCTTTCTTTCTTCCTTCTCTTTTATATTTCTATTATTTTCTTTTTTCAGAAATCCAGAATTAACCAAGGTTACTTGAGCTCTGGATTTTACATGTCCAAAGCTTCAGCTTGTTTTCAATCACAATGGTGCATACGTCCCCTGGACTCTTAAGGTAAGGGGACAAAAAGCAAAGGCATGTGACAAACTGAAGTCAGTACCTCATAACTCTCAAGTACTTTCAAACAATCATTAACAGCAAACATCATCAATTTGCTCTGCTTGTACTTTTCACCAACTGGACACTTGTAGTGAAGAATATTTTTTAATTTCAGACTTGATACTACAACTGCTGAAAAATATCAGTGCACAGCTACAGAGTGAATGTTTGTCTGTGTTAACACAATTATACAATTTTGGTAGAGAAAATTTTGTTTGTTATGCATTAAGTGTGGTTTTTCCTCCTCATTCAAATCACATGACTGTGCATGAAAAATTTAAAACAGTACAGCAAACTGCCACAATCCTTTATACACACTGGCTATCCTAAACACTTTCATGGGTTGGTCTTGAATACATACATTCAAAGACCCCAGCAAAGCCACAGTGTTGTGTGACCAATGGAACAAAGACAACAACAAAAACAAAAACAGAACAAAAAAAAGGGTTGGGTGGGGGAGATGCCATAAACATGAATTATCACAGCAAAATACATTATTAAAAATAAATACTGACCTAATGGGTCTTCGTCATTCAGCTTTTTACAGAGTTTCCAGAAATCATAAAAATCCTCAGGCATTTCCACAAGAAACTTCTGTTTGATGTTTTCCCGCACGTCCACAGGAGACGGAGGGACTTCTGCTGTCTCCTCATCTTCATTACTGTCATCTTCATTCACATCCGATGCCAGTTCATCTTCTTGTATGACGTCTTCTTCTGGAGACTTGCCTGGACCTATATCAAGGTACACACATTCTCTGTAATCAGACTATTCATGCACTGCCCGATCATTTCTGGCAATGCTTAAAATGGTTGGGTAACACTTCAATTACTTGATAAAAACGTACACTTATTTTTTCAATTCAGCAATGTCACTAATATCTTATGATGTATACAATATCATTCTGAGACAAACTGTTGTTTCTGACCTCTGAAGCAAGAAAACATTACTCATGCTAATGTATGCATGTATGTGGCAAGCTCGCTATAAAGCATTATGGCCTTAATCTGTGATCAGATTCAGCCGTTTTCTTTTCAAATTCAACACTGAAAAACATAACTGATCTTTATTTTTCAAACATCATTTGACATGATTCAAGTATAATCTCAATTTTACCATTATTAAACTGTCATTGCCCTTTCTTTAAACAAACAAACAAACAAAGAAAAAAAAAAAAAATCAGCACCAAAATGTCTGAACTCTTCAGAGTTAAGATTTGGCCACCCAGATACAGGCCACGACAGACATCCCCCATAAAACATAAATGGTACTGACTTAGATTGTTTGTGCATGATTTTTTGTTTGCTTGTTTCCCAAGTCATAAATGTTTCTAAACATCATGTATTACCTTCTTTAAAACTCTTATATCTGAATCACAATGAAAGTGAAAGGAACTTTCCGTTCACCTGCCACCACACGACAGCTGTAAGGAACAGAACAGCAGCAATACTAAAATTAAAGCAGTCTGGTTTGCAAAGTGAAACGACTGCAGGCGGAAATCTAAACAAATCTTAAATAAATGTCAGCGAACCGCCCAGAGAAACGTGGACAAATGAGTCACAAGACAACACACAATGTGTTTCGACCTCTTAGGTCTTCCTCAGGTGAAACAAAGATGGACAAAATAACAAAAATGCACTTAGCTTTGATCGCTTTGATTGCTTCTGAGTTCAGCGCAAGGAAGAAGGCCGCGCGCGCACAGAGAGAGAGAGAGAGAGAGACAGATTGCTTCTGAGTTCAGCGCAAGGAAGAACGCCTTCTTCCTTGCGCTGAACTCAGAAGCAATCTGAAGAGATCAAAGCTAAGTGCATTTTCGTTATTTTGTTCGTCTTTGTTTCACCTGAGGAAGACCTATGAGGTCGAAACGCGTTGTGTGTGTGTCTCTGTGTGACGTTTGTCCACGTTTCTCTGGGCGGTTCGCTGACATTTATTTAAGATTTGTAAAGCAGTCTGAGATATTGACATGTACTTTTTTTTAAATAGCTATACTTGTAATGGTACCCGGGAAACAATTCCCCTGTGGTGACTAACGTAAGAAAAAAGGAGAAAAAAAAAACAACAACTAAGAACCTTACTTACTTTATTCTCTCTATCATGAATGGCGACTAAAGTAAGAAAAAAAAAAGAACTAAGAATTTACTTCATGCTATCAAGAAATGTTAAAACAATGAAATATATGAGGGATCATCCCTTAACTTCTACATTCTCACAAGTGCTACCTATATCCAGTTATAAGACAGAGAGAGAGAGAGAGAGAGAGAGAGAGAGAGAGAGAGAGAGAGAGAGAGAGAGAGAGAGAGTTTGAAGAGGGAGGGGAGGATGAGTGAGTAAACAACTCCCCACTTTTGTTGTCCACTGATGATTTTGATGTGCTGGCTTCCTCTTTTTCCTCAGGATCTTTTGTCTTCTTCTTTCCAAAGTATTGGTCTATTGTTCCTGCTTGGGCCTTTGGTGCCTTCACTTCTGTCTTCTTTCTAGATGGCTCGCCTCTCTTGCTTTCTTTGGTGGCTCATGCGATGTTCTCTTTTCAGGTGACTCTCTTCATCTGTCTGGCGAAAAAAAAAAACACATTTATCCATTCACTCAATGGAAACAAACCAACTATGCCAAACTGCCAATTCATTTGTGCTAGGGCTCCAAGCCGAGGTGCATATATTATGTGACAACAATCTGATCCATGTCCACTTAAAGCAAGTTCTGCTTTTAAAAGTTACTTGCTCATTGTTTTCCTAGTTTACATCCATTACATTTTTTCTTCCAGCAGTGAGCATTTTTTTTTTTTTTTTTTTTGGCTGTCCCAACCTCTGCGCGACTTCAGAGGCAGTGCACCCACGCCGCTCATTTCGACACCCCGTCCACAGCCACAGCCTGGTCGGCCCCGCCGCCGCAGCCCACAGGCAATCCACAGGGATCAGTCAATGTCAAGTCGTCAAGAGGCAACCCACCGGAGGAGACACTGCACTGCTGCCGAGTCACTTCGGTGGTGTTCAGTGATGCCTGTTCTGATCTAACATACGCAGGACACCACCTACTAAGCCCCCTACTGACGACAATAATTGCTTAGTCGCGGAGCCGGCGTGTGAGTGAGCTCTCCCTCCGGAGGGCGCCACCACGTCCGTCCAGCGACAGCCCCCATGGACTCGCCGATACCGGTGACCCCGACGGAACCAAACCAAGGCCACAGACGTGGAGAGGACATCGAAATTGAGGTCACCATGAGAGCAGGGCATGAAGGGCCACAGAATTTGAGACTTTTTTTTTTTTTTTAATACTGATTGATGACAATGAGGATGATAAGATGATGCTACGGATTTCCATTTCGGGTCTGAGACTACATGACAGGGCTGTACTCTACGCTTCCTTTCATAATATATCCTGGCGGCGTCAACCAGGCCCGAGAGTTACAGGCACCTGCAGTGTTGGTCAGGAAATTTGAGCAACACTCTCAGAAACGCATCCATTAAGTGGATGAAACTGGACTGTGTGGTCCCAGTCTTCCCAACTGAGTCCGCAGCAACTCAACTCTGGGTAGGAGCTGGTCGGGGCAGAAAAAACCCACATGACTTCTGATGGGATTCGAACCCACGACCTCCCTGCCGGGAGTCCGCGACTCTAACCACTTCGCCACGGCGGCTGGTCAGCAGTGAGCATTGCCACAGCGCATTGCAGACAGTGCCAGACAAAGAGTTGCTCCTCATGAATCAATCATGAATCCCAACCACATAGTATACTGATGTCGTGTTGGAATTTTCCTGCATGCCTAGTGGCTTTCCTTCTTTCTAGTGACATCTACTGTAATTGTGCTGAGAGTTATGAATTTACGAAAAAACACTTTAGGTTTCCACTTTCCTTACAGCAGAATAAGATTATCGAAATATCACCCAACTTTGGGGTGATCTAAAACACGAACGACATCTAGAGATTTGTCACAAAACCGAAAGTAAAGTCATTCCCGTTAACAAAACAAGCTAGAACTGAAAAAAAATCTTAACATTTACAAGTTAATTGAGGCAGTAAACAGTAATTAACGAACAAGCAGGGTAACTCTTGCTCCCGAGATGAAATAAATAGATGGCCATAACTCCAAAACAAATGCTGCTTACGATACAAAATCACAAAACAGAAATGACAACACAGCACTCAAGGAACATCCCCTGAACACAGAACAAGCAAGGAAATATCCCCAGGGTCTGTTTTCCATGTTTGTTCTGTGTTGTCATTTCTGCTAGGGCATTTAGAGTCATAAGCAAGCATTCATTTGTATCAGTTTTGTACTTCTGTGTGCCGGAGCAAAATTTGACTTTTTGCGGTAGGTTCACTAATTTGATCAGTGCTCATTTATTTGTACAGATATCTCTTAGATTTTTGGCATGTTTTTTCTTATACCCAGGGCTATAATATCTGCAAATAATATTTGATTTTGTTCATTATGAGTATAATAAATAATCTTATAATTCAACTTTAAAAAAAAAAAATCATATTTTGCAAGCATACAAAACCCCACAGCAGCAAAACAAAAAAAAATACAAACCCAGTAAAAAGTGGTTTTAGTATTTACTGAACACCTGTGTAAATATTTGGTAGTGAATTTACAACCCACAACATTGTTGATTTATATGATAAATTTACGCATTTCTGGGGTACAGTACAATCCAGGTATCAAGGGACACAATTTGTTTTCTTAGGTAGGCTCACTGATATGCCCACTGCTCTTTCAATTCTTGACATATATCTTAGATACTTGGGAAATTTTCTTGTTATATCCTTGGCTACAGCCAGACATCACAATAGTTTGATTTTGTTTGTAATGAGTAGACCAAAAATATACATAATGATGATGTTTTGTTTGAAAAACAGACACTTTCAGAACATAAACAAAACTATAGCACTAAAATCACAATGAAATACCACAAAAACTGGTGTAGTATCCTTTGAACTTCAGGACCAACATCTATATTCACAATAAAGCTTGACAATGCATAAATGTTTAGCAACCCATATCATAGGGGGCACTCCAGCCCAGGTAACGGGGGAAAGAAGATGGGAACTGCACATTATCCACAGCATCAGTCTGCACATCTTGCAAGCCTCTGGGAATTTGTCTTGTTTAGCAGAGATGAACTAACAATAGCAACACTAAGTGTAACTTCCAATTATTGTCAGTTTTCTTTCACACATGTGGTTTGGTTCACTCATGAACTAAGTGCGATTGATAAAAAGTCATCACCACAGAAGGTAATAAGTAAAACATTGCAAAAAAAAAAAAAAAAAAAAAAAAAAAAAAAAAAAAAAAAAAAAAAGGAAAAAAAGACTGCTAAGATAGGACTGAGCTACAAAAGGCCCCACACCACAGATGATGAAAGCACACTAACAACTGAAAAAATAAACCGGTGTCGCAGAGAAATACACCACACCACAGAACCTATGGGACAGAAGGATCAGGAAAAAAAAAAAAAAAAAAAAAAAAAAAAAAGTTGAAAAAAAGAGACTGCTAAAGATAGGACTGAGCTACAAAACACACACCACAGATGATGAAAGCACACTACACACTGAAAAATAAACGGTGTCGCAGAGAATACACCACACCACAGAACCTATGGACACAGAAGGATCAGGATCCCACACTACTGCCATAAATGCCAGTTATAGTTGACTGACATACACATTTGGGTACACACACACACACACACACACACACACACACACACACACACACACACACACAGCACCATATTCAAAACACACACACACACACACACACACACACACACACACACACACACACACACACACACACACACACACACACACACAGCACCACACACAAAGCACCACACCACACCACACACATTCACAAACACACACACACACACACACACACACACACACAATGTATACCCACACCATGCACAAGCACTCTCTCTCTCTCTCTCTCACACACACACACACACACACACACACATACTGTGCACAAGCACCATATTTCAAAGCACACACACACACACACACACACACACACACACATGCACACACACACACACACACACACACACACACACACACACACACACACACAACTCCATTGAAATTATCAATGTTCACCTTGATACCTGGATCACCCGTGAAAAAAAGGTCGAGATTTGGGCAATCAGCACTGGCCTCTGTCCATTCTGAAACAAGTTTAGACTGACGAGTGCCACACCCTCTTCCTCTGCCACGCCCCCTCACACTGGACCCTCGCCATTGTCCTGAACCCCCTCCCCTCCCCTTCCTCGACTCTCCTCCGACCCCTCACACGAAAGGAGGGAGGAAGGCAGTCGACGTAGACGGAATCGGCTCGTTTCTCTCTCCGATCGGGCCCACTTGCGCGCCGGTATCGCTCGGTTTGAAGTCGAGGATCAGCTTCGTCATCAATACCAATCTCCGATAGCAAAGGGTGGTGTTGATTGTGATCGCTTTATTCCTCCTCCGAATCGCTTCGTTCCACTTCTCTGAAGTCTTCGTCATCGTTTTCACGGTCTCGGATAACTTCTTGAAGCACTTCAAGAGCCATTAGATCGTTTGAAAACGGCACGCGCCTGATCGAACTGCCTGCTCGACTCGCTCATCTTGAAACGAAAATGACTCAGCCGAACTTTGTCGAAGTTATCGTCCGAGCGGACGCGAGCCGGTCAGTCAGCGACCCTGCGAAAGGGAAGAAACCGTTTTAGGGGGTCCCTACTACCGTTTTTAAACCATTTTTTTCTCCTTGCCTCCCTTTTTTAAATCGCCGAAATTTTGATGATGAAATTACTCGAAACGCCGTTCGTGCAAGGGCACACAGCTTTCCCGAAACCACCACGAACGCCATTCGTGCCAGGGCAGACTCACTCTTTCTCTCAGTGCTTTCTCTCATTCCCGCAGCAGTGGCTATGGCCAGTCTAAATGAGGGCACAGTGAGGAACATCATTTGCTACTACATGAGGTGTAAAAAACCCATCAGAATAAACTAGTATGTGTGTTTTAAAAGCAGAAACTCACCTTATTTGAGGGAAGGGGGAGAGGGGGTAGGTGTGGAACAGAACTTTTTTAATCTATAGTGTGCACAGCCTTCAATGTTACCTGAAATGTAAATCACCCCTCCAATGGTTTTATATCTTGGTCCAGTTTAAAATTATACATCCCTTTTTCATTTTCTGGCATATTATTTGACTAAACCATACATCAAAACTAATTTAAGAACAGTGATCAATAAGAGAAAGCTCACTTAAACCAACAAGTCATCTATAAAATATTTCTAAATGTGCACATATTACAAGGAGTAAAGTGACTGAATCAGTTGGGTTTAGATAAGTTTATCCTATATCTGGGCCACCTGGACTCCACAATGTTTTTGGCAGTGGGGGAGAGGAAGGGCAGAGGGAGGGGGGTGGTGGGTGTCGGAAGGAAGCAGAAGTGGAGTGTTTTGGGGTAAGTGAAGATGGAAGATGAAGAGTGGATTCTGAAGGAGTAGGTTACTAGATGGATGGCAATAACATTAAAACCTTGGATTTGAAGCCATCCACTGAGAAACATGATATGGCCTTAGATGGAAAGCAGTTCTCCTGACTGATGGCCTGTGGAAAGAAAGAAAGAATTCTTCTGTAGCTGGTTTTACAGAAAGAAAAGTCGACTGGTGGGTCTGTCTTGTTGATCTTGTTGGAGGGTTGGAGGTGGGCCTGTATGGGGTGTTGATAGTAATTGATGTTAATACCATGCAAACTTATTCCTTTCAGGTCAGTCTCCCTCCGCTTCAACAGATCTAGTAAGTAGTAATATGGTTCATTTGGATGCCCTGCAGTTCACTGGGCATTTTATTTATCACTTGTAAAGTTGTAAACACTATGAGAGTTTGCCAGATATGGAAATTTATTTCAAAGCACATGTTTAAATCTTCCTCGTGACGTTACTAGCAATAAAATGGGGTGTAACAATCTCTGTCATCCAACTTCCTGTCCCCTGTGATGTTCCAACTTGTTCGTAATCACACACCTTCATCACTTTTCAACCAGTTTTTCAAAGTCAAAATCTGATGGACTTAAAAATAATAACTTCTTTCTCAAATGTTACCCTTTCAATATTTTTGTGTGTGCTCATTCTGGTGTTGCTGCTTCTTTATCTTTATAAATTCATTTGTTGATCGTTTTCCCTTGTCATATTACTATTATTGTCATACCTACAATTGAAACTTGAATTTCATCAAATCTTGTCATGTTTTGAAATGGTAACTTTTGCACAACTGTTTTCTCTTACAAATTGTGAAATCAAACCGGCTTCAATAGTCTGAAAAGCCCTCGGCGTACGTTTCGTCTACTTCGCGCCAAATGTTTATGCGGTATCTATATGTACCTACGGTGAAGATGCGACTCTGACAGAGATTGCAACACATCAGTGAAAACAAAATCAAATCACACACACACACAAACTGACATCTTCATGGGCTCGTTTTGGATGTCGATATTGTTTAAGATGGTCTGCATTCTTGCGATAACACTTAGCACCATATTTGCATACAGGTTTCAAGTCTACTTTCGAAGGAGTCGCCATCTTGTACAGTTACGTATTTGTAGAAATAGGGACCTGTAATTATTTTCCGTAAATGTGTTGTTGGTTTGTCGTGTTTTTATCTCACTGTAGATAATAGGTTGATGTATATCGTATTATGAATGTAAAATATTTTTTTAAAATATTTGGGTCTTTTACTACTAAAATATCACATATATTATTAAAATGAAGAACATTCAGTGCATTAAAATAAAATTTCTCCCTGACACAAAACGTCATCAATTAGTGCTTATGTACACAAGTACCTTGGCAAAAGCCCAAAGTTGTGACTGCGTGTGAAAGCGCTCACGGAAATGGTAATTTTATGAAAAAAAAAAAATTACAAATGGGTCAAACAGCCATGTCATTACTCGTGTAATCTGTCTGTTATGGTACAAAAAAATTTCAGGGAGTTTTTCGTAAACGCTCAGTAGAAAGTTTACATCAGAATAAAAACACATGCATTGTATGACATCCTAGTTTGCCAACCCTCCCTTTGGTTTGGGCGTTTATGTTTTTCTCGATCTCATTCATGGTGTGTTAATGAGAATAAAAGAAGAAAAAGACATTCTTCCGTAATAAGCTAATCAAAGAGATGTAGACAAGTGTGGTAGCAAAACTAGAATTCATTTTATGATCAAGGAGCCCACTGAATGTAGTAGTTGATGTGACCCATACTGTGATCTAGCTGTCATGTATCATGTTGGTGCTGTGAGGAATAACAAATTTATTCTGCGATGATGAAGATAGAGTGACTAGAAAATAAGAAGTTGTCCAGACTGAAATCTCTCTCTCTCTCTCTCTCTCTCTCTCTCTCTCTCTCTCTCTCTCTCAGTGATTGCATAACAAATTCTGCCTTCTAGTTTTGCCCAGGATTGTCACAGAGTGTTTAGAAGACTGTAGACATACAAGCAAGGAACTATGCTGTGTATTTTTACACTATGTGATATGAACTATTATTTTAGAATAATGACTTTAGAGTAGTGTGTTTTGAGTATTATTCTTTGCATATGTTTGTGCAGATGATGATTACACTGGAATAGTAACTCAAGTTTTATAAATAGCTTTTAATGTGATAATGTTTCTGCATGCGTGATATCATAGTTTTTGTATAGTTCATTGTAGAACCAATTTAATAGTCTGTTCAGAAACAAGCGCAACAACATGCATATATAACACTAAAAGTAATCGAAAGCTTTCATTAAAATGTGTGTGTGTGTGTGTGTGTGTGTGTGTGTGTGTGTGTGTGTGTGTGTGTGTGTGTGTGTGTGTGTGTGTGCCTCTTATGTACGTGTGTGTGTGTGTGTGTGTGTGTGTGTGTGTGTGTGTAAGGTAGCACACACACACACACACACACACACACACACACACACACACACACACACACACACACACACACGCGCGCGCGCGCGCACGCACATACACACATACACACACACACGCATGCACACACATGCACACACACACACACACACACATGCACACTGCATTCATGCATGCAAATCAAATATTGTATAGTCAGAATTATGTAATATACACTGGTCTGTTTGTGTTTACAGCCATCTGAAAATGTTCATGTGAAAGTCATTGGTCGTTCTCGACCTCTGACGACAGAGGAAGTTGACAAGGGAGGCAAATCTGTGGTGAAGGTGTCTGGAGGAGATAAGATTGTCGTAGAAGCTGCTGGAAAGGTGAGCATGGTATATAAACACAAAGCATACTGTTTGCTTGTTTGTAAGTCAGGGAGCAGCGAGAAGCAGATAGGTTGTACCAAAAAAAGTGCCACATGTTAATCTTCTTGTCCAAATACACCTAAATTCTTGATATTTATTAATGCTATTAAGCTAATGTGAATTAATGAAAATGATCTACACTTTTATCTCATATCTTAATGATGTAAATCAATTTAAGAAAAAAAAATGATGTGAATATAAGTTTTTGTACCTGTTTCTAGCTGTTTCATAACACTAGGAAGTTACCAAGATTAGTGCTTTAAGTAAGCTGATTTTGATTTCTTCTGCAAATTTTTCATGGAAATCTTTCTCAGGGAGAGACTTTCATTTAACATGCTATCATAAAATGCAGAAATTATGTTCATCAGTCTGTTGTAATCACAGTCCTGCAATTTTTTTTAGTATTTTTATTTATTTATTATTTTTGTGAATGTGCACTGTCTGAACATGATGTGGATAGCATAGTCATTTCATCAGTTAATAAATGATGTTTAGAGAAATTGTTTTGCTTAATTTATTTGTACATAAAAGCTATTGCTCTACATATGTATGGTAATATGGTATTATTGTATGTTATGGAGTGGTCAGTAACCTAACAATAACTGATCATAGCATATATCTTGATAAAGGTAGTATAGATCAATACTGAGTATGATATTACACTTAAAAAAAGAAAAAAGTGTCTTGGCACATCCTAGTGTACATGGATGCATTGAATAAGTTCTTGATAGTGATAATGTTGACAGATAAGTATGAGTATGTATTACTTATATTTCTAAATATTATCCAGCACAGGTTTTGACATGTCTCGATACAATGTTTATTGGATACACAAGAAGGAATCTTGATTATGATACAGCATAGCATTACAGAGTGCTCAGTTGTTTCAGACAGCATCCACAATGAACATTAATTGATTCTGGAATAATGTTGCAAATCCTGATCTCTGTTGAATGCTGTGCCTGCTAAAGTCAAGGGGAAGTTAACTTGCACCATGCGTCTATGGTATGCTTGCACCCAGACACACAAAAAAGTCTTAACGTAAACCTGAAACCATAGGAACTGTCATTATGAAACTTTATGATAATTGGTATTGTTAAAAAGAAACATTGACTTTAGCTCAACAAATTTTGGTGCATAGCATGAGGAGGCAAAGAAATGATCAGTTTATTATTTGTAGGATACACTGCCAATGAAGTGTGGGTTCTGGTGGACCCAGACTTTAAAGTGTGGTATTTTGGGATGCTGCCATGCATTGAATATGGACACAGGAGGATCAGCATCATCTGTTAAAGTTCAAACTCTTTAGATTCTTTGACATGAGTATTGGTCAGCTTGGCTGAAGAGGGATAAGCACAATAAAAACACACAGTAAAGTGCACAGATGAAATGTATTGTACGGGGGTTGGGGGGGGGGGGGGGGGGGGGGCTACTAGACTGTGTGGTCAGGAGAGCAACATCTGATGAGAAAAAAGAAAAGACGAAGAAGCAAACAAACAAAAGGTACACCAAAGAAAAGCTACTGTGTGAAATGTAAGGTTGCACCTAAAAAACACATAGGGTTAACCAGGAAAGATTACTTTCGACCAGCTCTCTATAACTTACAAACTAAACAATAATAACAGTTTTTGTCAGCAATCACCAGTGGATTTACAGAAACATAATCTGCTCTGTGCTGTTTATTCATTTGCAGGAGCAAACTTACTCTCTGGATGGTGCATATGGACCAGACGCAAACAATGTGAGAACAAAGTGTGCATGTGTGTGTGTGTGTGTGTGTGTGTGTGTGTGTGTGTGTGTGTGTGTGTGAGTGAGTGAGTTTGTGTCCATGTTTGTGTGCATAGCATTGTTATGTTTGTATGTATGCAAGTGAGTGAGAAAAAGTCAGAGACGTAAAGAAGTTGGGGGGGAGTGTTGTCTATTTTTGAATTTGTAGAAACTTTTGTTAGATAACTCTTGTATGCCTGAATGACAGCCAGTTGGGATCAATGACATGATAATGCTTTTGCTTTGATCCTCTTGCCTGTCGGTGTTACAGGATCACTGCAGTGCAGATCTATACAGATGGGTTTGGGACAATACTTGGTAAAAGCAAAGCTCTTCCTGATTCCCCTGTCAATGTTGCATGTCTGTCTCCGTCTGTCCTGTTTGTCTTCCCCTGTGCTCTTCTTTGGATCAAAGGATCACAGGTTTGTGACCAGGGCGATCCATCCAGCTGATGTTGACCATGGTCAAGTGTAGAGAGGTTAGACTGCTAGGGTAGACCGCCAGGGCATAGGTATGCCCAAAACACACTGCATGAGGAAGTAAAGGTGATGAATGAGGGGGAAAAGTTTGGGAAAGTGTGTGGCTAGGGCATGTCCTGTTTAGTGTTTCATTGGGTCTGTCAACATATTTTAACATTTAGGTTCATGAAAGAATGGAAGATGGAAAAAATCTTTATGAATCATTCTTGAGCGTTTTTCCTGTCAATGAATTATCTTCTTCTAAAGGATAAATCTTGATACAGCTGTTTCATTTTATTGTGAAAATGAATAAATCTGGGTATTTTGTGTCTATTACAGGGCCAGATATACCAAGAGAAATGTGACGCCTTTGTGCAGCGTGCTCTGGAAGGTTATAATGTCACCATCATGGCTTTTGGAGCTGTAAGTTAATACTGTTACATCACCAGTTGATATCATTTAACTATGAATAAGCACAACTATGTAACTATGGACCGGAAATTTTGTACATTAGTGTAGGAGTCTGTAAAGAGGAGGGGGGGGGGGGGGGGGGGGGAGAGAGGAGACAGACAGACAGACAGACAGACAGGTGGAGACAGACAGAGAGACAGACAGACAGTCAGCAGACAGAGAGAGAGAGAGAGAGAGAGAGAGAGAGAGAGAGAGAGAGACGGAGACAGACAGAAACAGACAGTGAGACAGACAGACAGACAGACAGACAGACAGGTGGAGACAGACAGAGAGACAGACAGACAGACAGTCAGCAGACAGATTGACAGAGAGAGAGAGAGAAGAGAGAGAGAGAGAGAGAGAGAGAGAGAGACGGAGACAGACAAACAGACAGATGGACAGACAGACAGACATAAACTGTGGGTCATTCTAGATCTAGAGAGTGATAGCATGCAAGCATGTGTTTTTCATGTGTGTGTGTGTGTGTGTGTGTGTGTGTGTGTGTGTGTGTGGTGTGTGTGTGTGTTTGTCTGTCTCTCCGTGTGACTGTATTTGTGTGAGCATGCAAGCATTCATGTGTGTATATGTGGTGTACCTGTGTCTGTATGTGTGTTGCATGTCCTGCACGCTTCCATCATTCTTATCTGCTTGAGTAAGGTGATACTCCTGCTCTATTAGAGGTAGTTTCAGGAACGCTCAGTCTTCCAAAACAACTGTTTCAGACTGGCAGTGGAAAGAGCTACCTGATGAGTGGGAATGACCAGGATGTTGGCATTGCTCCGCTGGTATGTACTGCAGAAACTTGTACAGGAGACCCTTGATTATGTTGTAGCACAGGTGCATTCCCAATCCCATTCCCAGTGTTATAGGTCACACAGAAATAGGAGTATCATGCCCTTTGAAGTTAAAAGATAAAGATAAGATAATGTTGCTTATAGCCCAGCCGACCGCAAAGGGCCATATCAGGGCTGTCACCACGTTAAAATCAACTCACACAGTCATTTATTCACACAATTCTTTAAAATACATCGTCTAAAAACTCAACCAAAACTTGTTAAAAATCTTTCCACTGTAAAAAGGGTAATGATATGTAGCTTATCATGTTCTCGGAGTCTTGACTTGCATTTTAAATGCATGGAGGTTTCATGGTCTGAACAAATTGTATCACTGTGTCTGTGGTGTGTTGGCACTCAGTTAAAATCAACTCACAAGTCATGTTCTTTTATTCACACAATTCTTTAAAATACATCGTCTAAAAACTCAACCAAAACTTTGGTTATTTAAAAATCTTTCCACTGTAACAATCTCAGGTCCGATGAAAATTGAAGTTAGAAAGCATGTAGAATAAAAAAGAGGGTTATGTGATAGCTGTTAAATATTTCTCGGAGGTCTTGCCATGCATTGTTAAATGACATTAGAGGTTTGTGGTCTGACAACTCAACCCAAAACTTTGTTAACGAATTTCATCAAACTCCATGAGATTTGCAAAACTTGAATCTCATTGTTTAAATGACATTAGAGGTTTGTGGTCTGAAAAAAATTTTGCACCAAAAGCCAAGAATGTCAGTCAGAAGGTTGCACACAAAGACTGACTCGATGAAAATAGTCTGGCTTTGGCTTCTTATTGCACCGATGGATTGTGTCCCATACCATGAGAGTATGCTCCCTTTGAAAGCTTCCAACTTTTTGCAAAGTGACGCTTGTCTGAGAGTGAAAGTGTCAGTGATCACAAAGCAAATGAGCTGTTCAGCATTTACAACAACAACAACAGCAACAACAACAACAACTCTCTCAGTTTATCTTGCACCACTGAAAATTCTTGCTACAGGTATGATTACTTCATAGTTTTTTTCTAGAAATAAGTATAAAAGCACTTTCTCTAAGATGGATCTCAGACGCTGCCCACCACTTTTACTTCCTACCTTTGAAACACTTTAATCTTTTTATGTGGCTTGGCTTTCTGCCTATGGGAAAGACTGCGGTTCTGTCCAGCGACCCTGAACAAGAAACAAGTACTGTGACAGCCAGGGAGTCGCGTCACAATTCAGTGCTTCCAGGCATCGTAATAGTCCAATGAGGGACAAGGGGAGAGAGGAGGGGATGGAAAGGAATGGGATGGGATTGGGCTGTGGGAGGAAGGGTGTAGATATGGGGAAGGGGTTGAGGATAGTGATGACCAGGAGGCAAGGAACTGGAAGTAGTGGAGAGTGAGAGGGAAGGTGGAGGAAGGTGGAGGGAGTGGTAAGATGGCTGCTTGAGCCACTATTTAATGTGAGTGTGTGTTCTTCAGTAAAACATCTATCCACATAATGTGATATTAGACAATTACGAAAAAAGAGATCAAGTCCTCATAACCAATACTTCAGAATATCTAAATGAAAATAGATGTAACAGATATAACAAATGTTGAACAACAGCACCCTACTGCAAAAAGAAAAGAAAGAAAAAAAAAAAGTAATGATGGATCTTGGAATTAACCCTAAGCAGTATCTCAGATTTGAATTGAGTAAATTTAGACCTCTTGTAGAAAAGACTCTCAGAGAAAGCAGGCAAAAATGATTTCAG
>JADBJO010001094.1:237500-245000 GCA_016801955.1 Conus betulinus
TATGTCGGCACAGGACTCAGGGCATGGTGAACGTGCTGAGTGCTCTGGGGGACCCCCAAAAGAAAGGAGGACATGTTCCGTACCGTGAATCCATTGTCACTCGACTGCTACAGGTAGGAAAGTGGGTGGGATAATGGATGGATGCATGCATAATTATGTGCATGTGGTGCATGTGAGTGTTTGTGAACAATCTAAATTATTCAGCTTTCGGGGGGGGGGGGGGGGGGGGGGGGGGGGCAACTTTGGTGACTATAAAACATTACTTGGAGTAGCATCTCTATCCAAACCAACTGATGAACCATCCAGTGAATTAGCCAGTCATCGAACCAAACATCCACTCAGCCAAATTACTCCCTCCCTCACTTGCCACCGAACCACCATCACATGAAACCTTCCATAACGAAAGGTGAAGGTTAACATCCCATAGCCTAACGGCTTTAGGGGCAGTGAACTTGTGAGAGATTCACTGTGTCTAGGGCAAGGCAGTGTGGAAGATGCAGCCCATCGTCCCATAACCTAACGAACTTAGGGGCAGTGAACTTGTGAGAGATTCACTGTGTCAAGGGCAAGGCAGTGTGGAAGATGCAGCCCATCATCCCATAGCCTAACGGCCTTAGGGGCAGTGAACTGGTGAGAGATTCACCGTGTCAAGGGCAAGGCAGTGTGGAAGGTGCAGCCCATCCTTCTCCTTCTGCCGCCTTAAGCTTCCCTGACCTGAATCAGGTATCCATGTGCTGCAGGACTGATAGGAATGGTAATTAACCAACAGGTAGGATAACTCTGGTTCCCTTGAGAGAAACAGAGGTCCACAACTCCAAATGAATGCTGCTTACAACACACAATCTCCTTGTAAGTAGCATTTGTTCAGAGTTATGCACGGCTGTTTATCTCATCGAGGGAGCAAGAGCTGCCCTACTTGTTTCTTCACTGTTCCCTGCCATGTTTACGATTTTTTTTTCCTGATAAGAACGGTTTTCAAGCTGTTGTGTATTTGTTCAAACGATCTGATGCCTCTCATTCAGAAGAGCTGTATTATTTAGAGTGCTAACAGAATCCCCCCCCCCCAGCCCCCCACCTCCCTTTTTATTTTTGTTTGGTAAAAAAGAAAAAGGAAAATCATGTCAACTCAAAATGCCATGTTGAAGTTGGTCATTCTTGCATATTTACAAGCACTATGAGAAGGAGCTCCACAGAGAAAAGTATATCAGTCAATGGCCCTGTATATACACAGTCTTGTTTGTCAGATGTGAACATGATCACCATTCTTTATCAATTGAAACAGGGCAAATAATTGGAATTCCAAGAATCGATCATATTTACAGAAAATAACACATGAATGTCATTGGTGATAAGCTTATCCATCGAGTATTCCTGTTTTTTTTTTTTATAATATGATAATTATGTCAAATGTTCTTAATTGATGGATGTTTATGTCTAATATCTGTGTATTCATTTTATAGATTGTTTTCTGTCGACTTACAGATTTTATTCTGACTTTGTAAATCCATTCAAACTTGGAGTGTTGCATTGCGCACATTCACTGCTCATCATGTCCCCCCCAACAACCCCAGCGGTCAGGGGAATGACTGACTGACTGATGCAAATCTCACATTAAATCTCATTGTGTTATTGATTGTGTTGTTTCTGGAAACCCTCCAAGCTCCATTAGGGGTCACAGGAAACTGAGTCGTACACCTTGTTTACCACCAGTCTACCTGAAGGCCCTGATATCAGTGTCAACCAATGTGATTCACCTGTATACCTGTACAGGACAATCAGAACTTTAGGCACATACAACTGTATCATCATTTGTAACTACTAGGAAAATAATTTTCTTAGCAAATCTTAAATAAATGTCAGCGAACCGCCCAGAGAAACGTAGACAAACGAGTCACAAGACAAAACGCAATGCGTTTTGACCTCGTAGGTATTCTTCAGGTGAAACAAAAATGAATAAAATAACGAAAATGCACTTAGCTTTGATCGCTTCAGATTGCTTCAGAGTTGAGCGCAAGAAGAAGGCGTTGAATGAGGGTAAAAAAAAAATCTTACAGAGTTCTCTCAGACCATAACTTGGATACTCACACTGGTGTTTTGAGCTCCCTAACAGAAGATGCTTATCACAGAGCTGACCTGCAAGTGTTTTTGCCTCTAACAAAACGTCATTTCTTTGGGATGTAACCATGATTGTTTTCTTAGTTTGTAAACTAAGTGTGCACAGTTTCCATCAATCTGAGCTGATTTCCCATGTGTTTGGTTTGCAGATCTAGAGGTGGGATGTAATGAGATATGTGGCTGGTCAGAGGGTGAAGAACCTTAAGACTCTTAGGTGGCTGACTTCTTATTCTTTGGTGGTGGTGTTGTTGGTACACATTTATGCCCAGGGTGTGTCTTAGTGTGAAGGTGAAGGTGTTCTTTCCGCTGTGTGCAGGACTCGCTGGGTGGCAACGCCATGACGCTGATGCTGGTCACTGTTTTCTCCCCTGGGTAAGCTTCTGTCTGTTTCTCCCCTGGGTAAGCTTCTGTCTGTTTTCTCCCCTGGGTAAGCTTCTGTCTGTTTCTCCCCTGGGTAAGCTTCTGTCTGTTTCTCCCCTGGGAAAGCTTCTGTCTGACTGTTTCTCCCCTGGGAAAGCTTCTGTCTGTTTCTCCCCTGGGTAAGCTTCTGTCTGTTTCTCCCCTGGGTAAGCTTCTGTCTGTTTCTCCCCTGGGTAAGCTTCTGTCTGTTTCTCCCCTGGGTAAGCTTCTGTCTGACTGTTTCTCCCCTGGGTAAGCTTCTGTCTGACTGTTTCTCCCCTGGGTAAGCTTCTGTCTGTTTCTCCCCTGGGTAAGCTTCTGTCTGTTTCTCCCCTGGGTAAGCTTCTGTCTGTTTCTCCCCTGGGTAAGCTTCTGTCTGTTTCTCCCCGGGTAAGCTTCTGTCTGACTGTTTTTCCCCTGGTAAGCTTCTGTCTGTTTTCTCCCTGGGTAAGCTTCTGTCTGACTGTTTTTCCCCTGGTAAGCTTCTGTCTGTTTCTCCCCTGGGTAAGCTTCTGTCTGACTGTTTCTCCCTGGGTAAGCTTCTGTCTGTTTCTCCCCTGGGTAAGCTTCTGTCTGTTTTCTCCCCTAGGTAAGCTTCAATGTGACTGTTTCTCCCAATCAAAGTGGTTTTTTGTTGTAAAGGATGAAGCTCCACCCACATTTACAATGCAATACGGTATGCAATCAAAGTGGTGTTGTGCAGGATGAAGCTCCACTCACACTTACAATGCAATACAGTATGCAGTCAAAGTGGTGGTGTCGTAAAGGATGAAGCTCCGCTCACATTTACAATGCAATACAGTATGCAATCAAAGTGGTTTTGTCGTAAAGGATGAAGCTCCACCCACATTTACAATGCAATACAGTATGCAATCAAAGTGGTGCTGTTGTAAAGGATGAAGCTCCACCCACATTTACAATGCACTACAGTATGCAATCAAAGTGGTTTTGTCGTAAAGGATGAAGCTCCACCCACATCTACAAGGCAATACAGTATGCAGTCACAATAGTTTCGTTGTTGTGATGGGACAGGCTTCATTCGCTGATTCTTGTAGGTTTACCTTTACCATGTTGCCTGGGGGGGAGGGAGGAGGGGGGAAGGGATGCCTTATTCTCTGACGACCTTTCGCGCTGTTGATCCCTACATAGAGTTTTTTTTTTCTGGATAATGTCTGACGGTGCCATGGGAGTGTTTACTGATGTTTATTTCTTCCTGTCTGCAGACAAAGCCTACCAAACTACACAGAGCGCTCTGCAGTATGGCCAGTTTGCGAAAGATGTGAAGAACCATGCAAGAATGAATCTGGTAACTGTGACAGGTGTAGGGAAGGGGGGAGGGAAAGAAGGGAGTGTGTGAGTGTGTGTGTAAAAAGAGAGCGAGTGTGAGAGTGAATGAGTGAGTGTGTGTGTGTGTGTGTGTGTGTGTGTGTGTGTGTGTGTGCATGCTAATGAGAGTGTGCAGGGAGTGCTTTTGTTTGTGATACAGTATGTGTCTATTGTGCACGATTCTGTGTATTGTTTGTACATATGGTAAACAGTCACAGGCAGGATGGATCTGTCACTGGAGCAGGGACAACCAGTTCAGCAGATGGATCGTTTTATGGAGATTGCCTGCCAGATAAAAAACAATCAGAACAATTGAAACTAGTGTGAATGAAATAAAGTAGAAAATGAAATAAACTGTTATTTATAACCCTGTGAACCCTGTGGAATAAAGTGAATTCAAACACTTGATAGAACTTCAGTTTGTGAGAGAGCTGAGCAAAGTTATGCCAGTTAAAAGAGAAACGTCTGTTGGCGTTTTATAGCATATTGTGTAGCAGGGTGGTGTAACGTTTGCATGCTTCGAAGGTCACATTGAAGTGATACAAGTATTGGGACTCTACTCTTGATGTATGCCATTCAACTTTGTATGTATCATTATCTGACAGGATGACACTCAGGACATTATCGCTGAACTGCGTCGGGACATTTCCAAACTGAGAGACAAGATTGCCTCGGCACCTGAACCAAACAGAGATGATGTGTCCAAAATGGAGGTCAGTACTTTTCGTGACTGATTTGGGGAAAAAAAAAGTTTGACTTTTTGTGATGGCATCAGTAAACCAAGAGGTTACATGGTGACAGCAATATACTGTCAGGAAGTTACAATATTATCGTAATGTTGTTTTTCATTTTTTTTTTATTCATTCATTCAAAAGAAAAAATTGTCTTTTTTTTTTTTTGTATACTCTCTCATCTTTTATGTCTTCTTAGTGGCAGTATTCCAGCATCACTCATTTTGGATCACAGACACACAGCCACATCCAAACAAGTCGTGTCACAGACTCACCACTGGCATTCCCCAGGGAGGTATGAAGATTGGGTTGTCATGAAGCAACCCACCAGAGTAGAGTGCAGAGTTCTTGGAATTTGGACTTCAGTGCTTGTGAATACCCCAGACTGCTTGAAAGAGCTTGAACATGAGTATTCTGATGGAGCAGTGTATATTTTGGTGAGAAAACCACAAAATCATACAGAGCATCAAATGTGTTTACAAATTTTGCGTTTTTTTTTTTTTTTTTTTCTCTTCTACATCTGCTGAAAATGTCCAGTTCCCTATCCTCTGCTTCTGACCACTTTTTGCTGATGCGACTATTTAAGATTACTGAAGTACGCAAAAACGCTTGTATTTTTGTATATTACAGTCCTTGAATTTGAACTGAAAGTCCTTGAAAAATCCCTGATTTTTTTGTTTGGAAGTCGATATGAACCCTGTGAAGATGATGTTTTGAAGTTCCATCTTAGTCTGCCACTTCATGACAGGGCTGTGCTTTCTGTTTCCTTTCATGATCTCTCCCAGCACCAACCAGGCCTGAGGAATACAGATACCTGCAGTGTTGGCCAGGAAATTTGCTCAGTAATGTCAAATATTACACTGTTTTGTTCTTATCTGTCCTTTTGAGGCCATGAGATAGTCAGCAATTCTGCATAGGAGTCAACCTTGGTAAATAAAAAATCTTGCAAACGTTTGCATGTCGCTAACTTCTGCACTATAGAGCTTGTTGTGTTGTTGTTTATAGGTACTCAGGATACTGGTGTGTTACTGTGAAATACAATGTTTTTACTGCTTGGTTTGTCCACTACATGCTTCATGACAAAACAAAATCATTAATAACTAGGTTACAATACAAGACTAGATGGTTTTGTTTTACATGCTGTCCCTGCCCACAAGCAAAGAAGTTAATCAAACAAGAGAAAGGTGAAAATCACTAAACATATCACTTGTAGTTAAGTTGCAGAACCTGTATTTGGTTGATTGATGATGAGTTATCAACAGAGAAAAATATACAGAAAGAGATGAAAGAAAGACAGACAGAGATGGACACACTGACCAGGGTGGATGTTACCTGTCATTCTTCAGTGACTGTTGGTCCATGGGTTTTTTTTTTTTTTTTTTTTTTTATTGTGTGTGTGTGTATTACAGTTAAATGTTTATCATCAATTATTTTTGTTTTTACACTGCTTTGAATCTGAGAGTGGTAAATAAAACAAGTGGCTGACATTATCAGCACAGCTGATCTCACCCACCTTATGTACGTCAATTGTCCAGAAGCCATTTCATTGATTGTTTTCGTTTGTTTATTTTCAGGATATTACCTTTTTTCTTTTTTTTTTTTGTGTGTTACCTTTTTCCCTTCATTAGTCTGACGGCATTGAAAAGGCCATGGGTTATGCGTTGGGATATAATGTTTAAAAACTGTAACCTTCCAAATGATGTTGTGTACACGTAATGAGTATGGATGTAGCTGCACATACCCATGTTGTGTTTTTCACTTCAGGACCTAGTGGCTGATCTTCAGTTGGCCAAGAAGCAGACGTGGGAGGAGAAGGAGAAGCTGTCGGGACAAAATGAAGAACAACGCAAAATCAACTTGGCCAACAGGGTACATAACTTGTTTGCATTGATGAATAGTGTGTCTGCTTTACCCCTAAATGGATGATATGGTGAATGCAAGTTGACTGACAGGCGCAGTACCACCACTGCTTTACATACCTGAAATTTGTTTTATCCAAAGTTCAGGTGACTGGAATGGACGAATTTCTGTTTTTTTAGCTTTGGATAAAATTGACTAGACTGTAAATGTGGTGTTGTTTGTCTTTTTTGCTTTTATATGATAGAACATAGTCATGTATGGAAATCGATTTGTGCTCTTACATCCAAGACACACACATGCATGCACACATGCATGCATACACACACACACACACACACACACACACACACACACACACACACACACACACACACACACACACACACACACGCGCACACACACACACACCCTTTAGTGTACCCAGAGTATCTGACCACAGTATCATTTTATTTCAGGGTATCTTGGAGTGGGTCATGGACAGCATGAAGAAAGGAAACCAAGAAATGCAAGAGAAAATCCTCTTGCTCCAGAAAGAGAGAGATCAGGTATTAATTCTGCATCATTTTAATTATCCATCATGATTTTGCCTGGTTATTTGTTTGGGTCACTTTGGCTTTGTTGAAGGTCAAAGGAATCCAAGGGAATTATTCTCACAAGAAAGAGAAATTTTTTTTCATTTGTAAAGATGTCTTTTTTATTTCAGGACCATGAAATGTTCACCAAGTGAAGCTCTGATGGTTATGTAGCATGTCCACTGTGGCAGCGTCCTATTTCTGATTTTTTCTTAATTCGCAAAGCTGATTGAAACAAAAGGAAACATTGATAAAGGACAGCAGTTTTGTATGTTTAAGGAAACAAAGCACGCAATTTCAACGCAGTGCTTACTGCTTCACGTTAATCTTAAGAGGTGTTTATAGTAGCTCTGCCAAACAACATGCACAAATGAGTCATAAGACAAAATATGGTGCACTTTGACCTCTTAGGTCTTCTTCAGGTAAGATACACAATGCTCAGAACAGTGAAAATGAAGAACAAGCAACCACACTTATCACCTGCCCTTCGTTAGTTT
>JADBJO010001094.1:252500-257500 GCA_016801955.1 Conus betulinus
GATGATATTTGATGATTGCTGTGAACAGCTGATGATGATGTTTGATGATTGCTGTGAACAGCTGATGATGATATTTGATGATGGCTGTGAACAGCTGATGATGATATTTGATGATTGCTGTGAACAGATGATGATGATGTTTGATGATTGCTGTGAACAGATGATGATGATATTTGATGATGGCTGTGAACAGCTGATGATGATATTTGATGATCGCTGTGAACAGATGATGATGATGATGTTTGATGATTGCTGTGAACAGATGATGATGTTTGATGATTGCTGTGAACTGATCACGATGATGATGTTTGATGATTGCTGTAAACAGATGATGATGCTGATGTTTGATGAGTGCTGATCACGATGATGATGTTTGATGATTGCTGTAACAGATGATGATGATGATGTTTGATGAGTGCTGTTGATGATGTTTGATGAGTGCTGTGAAACAGATGATGATGTTTGATGAGTGCTGTGAACAGACGATGATGTTGATGTTTGATGACCAGATCCAGACACTGCAGCAGGAGAAGGAGCACCTGTCTAAAGAACTGGAGGAGGTGTACAGAATGCACAACGAACAGCTGGAATTGCAGCAACTACAGCACTATCAGGTTTGTGTGTGTGTGTGTGTGGTGTGTGTGTGTGTGTGTGTGTGTGTATTTGTGTTTGTGTGCATGCATTCATAGGTGTTTGTGTGTATTTACATTGTGTGTATGGGTTTGTGCGTGCATGGGCGTGAACATGTGCATATGTGTGCATGTGTATGTGTGTGTGTGTGTGTGTGTGTGTGTGTGTGTGTGTGTGTGGACAGGTGATTTACATTGGAGATGGATCTAGCAGAGTCATAAAGTATGCTTGCATGTGCCTTTGCACTGATGGGAATTCAAAGACAGAGGATGTTTATTTTCAGCTCGACTATTTGCGTGCATGAATGGCAGGAGGATGGGGGCTGGGGGTGAGGGGAGAGATGGGGGGAAAGTGATCTGGGAGGTGAATGCTGCTGGTGTGTTTGTGTGTCTGTCCATGGGTGCGTGACGGAAATGATAGGGAATGAACATTCGAATGTTGAAATTTTTTATTGTTCGTTTTTGAAAGCATCCTAAGCTCTACAGAAATGGAGTGCATTCTTATTACATGACAGACATTGTTTATATAATTTTGTTTCATATCATACCAGTTTTCAAATGCAAAACTCACGGTCTTTTCCTGGCTATGTAGATGCGTTTCATGCATGTGTGAATCAACTCTCTTGTTGTTCATCTTTGTGGCATTTGGCCTCAGGAAAGATGCAAGAATGAATTCAATAGAAGCGACATGCATTGTGACAGTTGAGAGGCTGAAACTGAAGTGAAAGTAACTGCATATGCAGGTGGAATATCAAAGGTAAAACACAGGAACCCTGAAAGGATCAGTTGGTCCAGCCTTGTCTGAGTAGCTCAGTTGTTGAGTTTCAGATCCATGATGCTTGGCTGCAGATCCTAGTCTCTGTAGAACTGTCCATTTCAGGTAGATTTGCCCTTCGGAGTTTACATTGGATTTTGACTCCATTCTCAGAAAAGTCCTTTGAATGTAATTTTAGGGTGAGATTCCATTGGTGAATGCAGACATAACCATTAGTACAGGTGTTGAATTTCATCAGACGCACACATAACCGTTCGCACACATGCTGAAATTTCATCACCATTTTGCAGGTATGTAAGTTCCACAGGCCAGTGGTATGGAATACATATACACACACAGCATGCAGCTTGTGTGCTAATTATGTCCACATGAACACTGGCTGAACACGGGACAGGGTTACTTCCCTAACTGGAAGAAGAAGTCTCAGTCGGTTATTTACAGGTCAAGGGGAAGTGACGTAACTCAAACCAGTTAAGTACATCAACCCACATTCACAACAACTTGAGCTGAAGACGCAAAGAATTCTTCAGCCAAGAAAAAATAGTCGCTTCCTTTCCGCTGAGCTTGTCAATTATTTGTTCTCGGCAGCAGGCAAACTAAGTGGTGTCCTGAGTTTTTGTTGGAGGGACCAGTGAACATCACCATTGTGAAGCACTGTCATGTCTCCTCTGATGAATTGCTTTGTAATGATCTGGTATTGACAGACAGATAAATAAACAGAGAGACACAGGAGGACCTGAGAATGGGTGAACTTTAAACGAACAATTCAAGAAAATGTCTAAGTTGATTAAGTTGGAAAACATAAATCAATTTTACAGGAGAAACTGTCTGTGAGGAAGGCTGGATTCAGTTACTCTTCGAACACTCTGGATCCATATCGCACAACCTGTACTGACTCAGGTAGCTGTGTCTGTCTCAGACATTCCGTATCTGATTGCAATCTCCGTTTCCTATCCCTGCTGCAACCTGGGGAGTCTTTATATGCAGTTGTTCATGTCTCTACTGTGTGGGGACTGAAGACGATGTGGTTGTTGAATATTCACTGATCTGATTTATGTTTTGTTTATGAAAATGTGTTACTTTGCAATCTGTTTTATGCGTTTTATTTTCAATTTTTGCCAAGATTACCTTTGCTTGTGACAGAAGTATGTCGGTTTCCTCATGTCCATCTTAACATTTTGGAGCTGATTCAGATTGCTGTCTCTGTCTCAAACATTCTGGAGCTGATTAAGATTGCTATCTCTGTCTCAAACATTCTGGAGCTGATTAAGATTGCTGTGTCTGTCTCAAACATTCTGGAGCTGATTCAGATTGCCGTCTCTGTCTCAAACATTCTGGAGCTGATTCAGATTGCTATCTCTGTCTCAAACATTCTGGAGCTGATTCAGATTGCTGTCTCTGTCTCAAACATTATGGAGCTGATTCAGATTCCCCAGTCAGAGATGCTGTGGAGCAAAATCAGAAGTGTTTGTGTGTGTCAGACGTTCCGGAGCTACCGGGAGATGTTTGAGGAGCAGAAGGCGGTGATTGACCAGCGCTACAGGAAGCTGCTGGAGGACTGCATCCAGGACGCAGTGTTCCTCTCCTCCCGCAACAGCGACCTGACTGCCGAGAACCAGAGTCTGAAGCGACGTGAGTAGGACGAGTTTAGTGGGGTGACCTGTCTTTAGAGACATTTCCTTTTTGTTCCTCTGGTCTCATATTCTGTGTCACTCCAGAGAGGAGCTGATCGAGGCAGAAAAATACCACAAATGAATGGGTCTGATAAGAGAGATCTCTGCTTTGTTTGTATGTGAGAGACACATACTGTTTTGTAGGTGGTAGGCTGTTTATTATCTGGCCTTTCATGTTTAAAATCATACTTGCTTTGTGCCCCCAGTGTACATTGGTGTTGTGAGGTTGAGAAGCAAAACAGAAGCTGTGTCGAAATTGAAAAGCAGAGATTTTACATGGTGAATGTAGGGCACGAGACGGAAAACACATTCATATTTCTAAATGTACACCAGTGCAGCATTATTATCTGCATTTTACAATTAATTTCATACTTAAGTTCTTTAGAAAGTGGATATTTTAATTCATTTTTCATCACTGTAATGGAAAATATATGAATCATTAAGATCCATGTAAAAATATGAAGGAAGCTTGTCACAAGTTTCTTGAAAGTTGATCTGATAAGCCTGAAAACAGATACTCTGGGAAATCAATTGTTATCAAGCTGAGGATGTGAACATCGAGTGCATTTGTTTTAATTGTTTATTTTAATAACATTTGAATAGGAAGCTTGTATATTTTACTAAAAGATGTATATCGTCTGGAGTTATTGGTTATTTTTCTGTTGAAAAATGAGATTTTTTTTTTAATGTGTTATAACCAGTTATTTTTAACTTTCAGAAATTGGTGAACTGAAGGATGTGGTGACCAAATTAGGCGGGAAGATTCCATCCTCTGTTGATTCTTCAGCCTAGATGGCTTGCAGCTTTCAACCATTCCACTGATGGATTTTTAAAACCTGATTTCTTCCCTATTAACAGAAAATGAGATTACATACTTGTAATTATTTACAGTTTTAACTGACAATGTGTGTTACATTTTTATATGCGCACACATTAAACTAACATATCTTTGTGTGATGAATCATAATGATAATTGATTTTGGAAGTAAGAAAAATTATGAACTGTAAAGAAAACTGGAAGTTTTATATTCTTTATCAATGTTGGTATTGTCATTGTTTGTTTGTTGTTGTTGTTGTTTTAAAATAAGATAAGTCAGCTCTCCTGTTCAGTTTGATCAGAATTGTTTCCATGATGAGAAAATTATTTCATTATTCTTCAAAGTGAGATCATCTTTTATTTTCTTTTGTCACATTCTGTCTGTATTAACACATTGGCAGATATACACTGTGATATCTCTGTTTTGCCCCACAGGTGGTGTTACTTAACATCATCCTTCAGTTTTGCTGTGCTAACTGAGGATTAATTCATGCCATTTGAAATGTTGTCTTTCTTTTTTTTTTTTTTGTAATAGTAAGATTTTATCTAAATTTACTAACATAGAATCTTTTAATTTGATATGGTTCAGTCCATATAATATATGCTACTATAATTATCATAGTTATTATCTCTACTGTTTATTTGGGTATAAGGACGGATTGTGTATAAGACTGAAACATTCCTGCAACATATTATTATTTGGTATGGTAAGATTTAAGTGATGGGATGTGTTGTTCTCTTTCTTTACAACTTTCAGATTTCAGAGGATCAGAGACTGCTGAACTGATTGTAAGAGTTTATGTTGGTGTGCATTGCTCACCTCTTGTGCAGCCAGATATGTGCATTCTTTGCCTTTGCCAAGTTTTTTTTTTTTTTTTTTTTTTTTTTTCCAAATTAACAGGATTCTCACAGATATTGGAGAATAAAATCAAAGATTTCAAGGCCATAGCAAGGCATCTGAACAACACCAGATTGCTGACAGTAGTACATATTCACACAGAAAATCAAGCAAACAGCTAGTTAGTATCTGGGTGTTATTTCGGAGGCTTCATTGCCATCAGAGAAGAGTCAGCGTCAGTCAGGTTTTTTATTTACGAAGAAAATAC
>JADBJO010001094.1:262500-265000 GCA_016801955.1 Conus betulinus
GAACAAATCCGCGGGAGCAGTCCTCTCAACTTACAGAAACCCTACCCAAAGGCATGTATATCTCTAATTTATACAACAGTTTGTGATCAATTCGACGGTGGAAATGTAAAAAAACCTGAAAATCCATTGTGTACCTCTTAAAATACCTCCAGAACTCTTTGAGTCAAATCAGAAGACACAATGGGCTGTGTCTTTCAATTAACACTTTTTGTGGAAATTTTTAGGATTTAGAAAGACAAACAACCCCCCCCCCCCCATTGACAAACAAAGCACCATTGTGTACCTCTGTAAAATACCTCAATGTCTCTTGGGACAAATCACCCCCACTGGCTTTCTAGGCTTTGTCTTTCGCATTCTACATTAAAAAGCCATTTTGACACAAATTTTAGTCAAGTGTTTAATTAAAAAAATTCGTATTCACCCTCTACTGATGTCCTTTTTTTCAAAACGCTTTTCAAATAACACAAGGATCTACCCGATTTTTCAGTTTCCTACTTGCTTCGATGGAAGTGCTTCACACCAGCATGCAACAGGACCCAGTAGCAAGCCTGGTGAGCTCTTCACAGAGCGAAATAACTCTCACTTGTGGTTCTTTTACCTCCACTTTGGAGGAACTATGACTACTTACTGGAGAAGGATTACTTTTCATGCCCCCTTCCCTTTAAACGCAAGTCGGTCTTTAAAACGTGTGCCTTAATTAAAACTGGGATGGGGTTTCATGGCTGCCACACTCCCTGTCTGGGAAGGAAATGCGTCTGGATCTCTAGGTTTTACCATTATTCCTATTTTGGCGTGTTCTGCATCGACTTTTACCTTTTTGAGGTTGTGGAGTGACGTGGAGTGCTGTAACCTTGGGATTTGCTTGGAGTCATTTTCAATCTTGCAGATGTTTTTTTCTCCTTCCCCCCCCCCCCCCCCCCCCCCCTCTGCATTCATTGGCTGTTTCTTCTACAATCCCATCTTTTGATTTTGAGGCAAATTCAAGTCTTCAGTTCTATTAAAAAAAAAAAATCTTATTCCTAATTTCACTGTACACTTCTCGAATGTGCAGAGGACCTACTCGATTTCGGAGAGTTTCCTTTTCTTACATGGAAATGCTTTTAACCAGCAGGTAACCAGGATTCAGTAGCGAGCCTGATGAACTCTCCACAGGGCGAAACAGGCGTAGCTTGCTGGCCCTGCTGAGTTCCAGAGCACTGTCTGGAGAAGACGTGCTTCTCACGCCCCCCTTTTCTTTAACTGCAAGTCTGTCTCCTACGCATTCTAACTGTGACGGATTTTCATGTTAGGTTCACTCGCTATATCAAAGTAAAGGCATCCGGGCCTAGGTTTTGAGGTCAATTTTTTTTTAGATGTCCTGTTTAAATGTCCTGCATCTGTCTGTGAGTCCCCCAAGGCTGTGGAGCGGTGTCCAGTGTTTTAAACTTAATTTTTTTTTTACAGGTAATATATCATACAAGCCGACAGGTCTTTCTGTTGATTAACTCTTCCGAGAAGGTCCGACGTGTCAAGAGACATCTGCCACAAGTGAATCTTTCTAAGGATGCTAGGTTCATATGAAAAGTGGATTTTTGAATTTATCTATTAACGGGGGCACAAAATACTACTACTCTGCTTGATTTATTTTTTCGGAGCAGGCAATTGAAAATATATCTGCCTTAAAAATTGCGATGGTTCCCTTATGCAGCCAAAGAGTTTTCATATTTTTGTGTTCCCAGTTTTTACATCTTGCCCCCCCCCCCCCCCCCCCCTCCTTAAGTTCAAGGTTTTGCATTATCAAGTCATTGCCATTCGAAAATGCCATGGGTTAGTTGTTGGCCTGCGCTTGTTTTACTATTAGATTGTTCGTCTTTGTATTTGTCTGTTATTCAAGTTTAAAAGGCTGTGCCAGTCTTGAATCCAAGTTACTGTGTTAATGTTTCCTTATGAAAGGACTACCCCACTTGTTTATATTTTTAATGTTGAAAAAAAAAAAAATCAAAAATTAATCTGTGTGTGCAACGAAAATGCCATCATTGCGTTACAAAAAAAAGAATCCAAGACAATGTTTCGGTTAATATATTAATTGATATATACTCTATGATCAATGAATATTATATGAATTACCTCTCCTGAATTCTCTGTGTGGCTGACTTACCAACTAACTGTCAAGCAGATCCCTAGACGTTTGAGATGCTTTCGCCTTCCCATAGCCGTTTTCGGCCCCTTTCAAATGCTGATTACTTCTTTTCTCGCGACCAGTCGGTAATGTTGACCACCAAGCCAAACTACACTGTACCAACCATCTCTGCCCCTGCCTGCTTGTACACACAAACACCCCGCAGTTCTGGGTCTTTCTCGTTACATAGGCAGCCACAAGCATCACGAGGCTGCATAACGTATACGACAGGGAATCCCGTCCCAGAATTCACTTCGGTTTCAGGTTCTTCAAAACAAATCGAGGCTTCTGAAGGTAAAATGGAATTGTTCCTCGTGCAACCTTTCCGACATCATATCAGTG
>JADBJO010001094.1:270000-275000 GCA_016801955.1 Conus betulinus
TGACTAGGCAGCAGTGCAGTGTCTCCTCCGGTGGGTTGCCTATTGACTGCTCCCTGTGGATTGCCCGTGCCGGGTGCGGCGGGACTGACCGGGTTGTGGCTGTGGACGGGGTGTCAAAATGAGCGGCGTGGGTGTAATGCCACTGAGACGGCACAGAAGATGGGACAGCAAAAAAAAAAATAAAATAAAATAAAAAAAAAAGGTTAAAATTTCCACCTGTAGTCGCCTCACTTTGCATGCAACTAACTCATAGAAATTGGTTTTTTTGTGAAAAAAATCTGCTACGCAAAAGCAAAACAAAACAAAACAAAACAAACAAACAAACAAACAAACAAAAAAAAACACCCCAAGACAACCAACACATGGGCAAACAGACGGTGCAGAAAGGACGGCTAGTGTCCACTGTGGTCAGTGTGTACAACTTCACTACCAAGCGGTCAGAGTGCAACAGACAGCTGGCAAGTCATCAAGTGTGTACAACTTCACTACCAAGCGGTCAGAGTGCAACAGAAAGCTGGTATGTCATCAACTGCTATCATGAAAAAATAGAGAAAGTTTCAATAGCAATGACAGGCGAATGGTCCAGAAAGGCAGGGAAAAAAAAAAAAAGAAAAAAGAAAAAGCCTCGACACACACACACACACACACACACACACACACACACACACACACACAGAGCTGAATCCAGGACCAGACCGATTTTTCTGTCTGTCTGTCTGTCTGTCTGTCTGTCTGTCTGTCTGTCTCTCTCTCTCTCTCTCTCTCTCTCTCTCTCTCTCAATAGCTACCTCTTGATGTTCTAAATTATTTGTGTTTGAATTTCTCTACAGTCATTCGTATTTGTTTCAGATATCTGAATTTAGAATGTTCATCCACCCCTTCATAAGGGGCCAAGGCCTATTATATGATGAAAAACTCTCTCTCTCTCTCTCTCTCTCTCTCTCTCTCTCTCTCCTCTCTCTCTCTCTCTCAAATTTGTAGGCCTATATGTATATCCAGATCCGTGCCACGTCGGGCTGGATGATTCGCCCACTTCCTGCGATCATCAGGAAAAAAAGGAGGGAAGAAGCAGTAATGATCAATATGGCTGTTCACCAGCTGGGGAACATATTAAACCAAAACCAATTTGTTCTATCGGGAGAGAGAGAGAGAGAGAGAGAGAGAGAGAGAGAGAGAGAGAAGGTGTAGAGGTTAGAGAGAGGAGATAGAGAGATAGATAGGGGGTGGGTAAGTGTGTGTGTGTGTGTGTGTGTGTGTGTGTGTGTGTGTGTGTGTGTGTGTGTGTGTGTGTGTGTGTGTGTTGGGGGGGGGGGGGGGGGAGGGGAGAGGAGAACTGGAGCGAAGAACTGGTTGTGATCGATAAGGCCATTGACCAGTTGAGAGAACTGATAAAACCAATTCTGTTGTATTAAGGGGTGAGGGTGGGGGGGGGGGAGAGAGAGAGAGAGAGAGAGAGAGAGAGAGAGAGAGAGAGAGAGAGAGAGAGATGGGTGGAGGGACAGCGAAGAGGGGAAGAAGGGGGTAGGGAAGGGGTGAGGGGAGGTGGCACAGGTACAGAGGTGGAGGGAAGAAGAGTGGTCCAGACTTCCAGCCTGTAATCTGAACTGAACTCTGTATCCGGTTACTGTAAAAAGGGAAAGCGACCATTTATCTTGGCTTTCACGTGAGTTCATTTGATACGGAACCCACACTTTTGTTTCCTCTACAGTACGCCAGCATGTAATCAAAGCGCGTGTTGTACACGGACAGACAGACAGACAGACAGACAGCTAGACAGAGGCTTGTAGAAATAGTATGGACTGGGATTCTTGCTATAGTCTCATCGGGTTTCCTGTTCCCAAAGCACCAAATCCATCGCTTTCTGGGCCTGAATGTAGGATAATAGTATAGAGAAATAGCTCTGATGTGTCTTCCAAACAGTGGCATTTTTTTTTAACTATAATCCACCTCCATTCTTTTTTCGAACTACGAAAACAGAAATTTAAATTACCAGAATAGTTCTCTGGGCTAGGATTCTGTAGCACTTCTGACGTTTCTTCCGAAGAACTGCAATTACCGTGTAATAGATGTCTGCCTAAAGACGGTTTTCCCCATGAATACAATCATGAATGAATATAACACTGAAACAGAGACCAAACCAGACCAGATTGTTTTCAGTAAGACCATTGGCCCATTTAAGGGGGGATCAGCACAATCATTTACGTTATAAGTAAGGAACAGATCATTTACCAGGAAAAGAAGAAATCAACCAATCAAACAAACAAGAACACCAACTAAGAACGTCACCATGTCTCTTATCTTAGACGCCTTAAACAAACAAACCAACAAAGAAAAAAACCTGTCTAAATTCCTAATAACGTCATAATTGTTAGAGCTAAGCAGTAGCTGTAAGGGAAACATACATGGGCGCCTATGATATTTCTGTGGGATATATTTTGGGTGAATATCTTCTAAAGCTGGGCAAATGAACATAAACTGTACTTTATCTTCCTCGTCTTGCCTACACAATGGACATACCAAGTCATTTTGTCTATACTGTCTATATCTCAAGAAATGAGTCCTCATTTCAGAAACAAGTAAGGCTGGATACAATGATAACTAGAACAATTTATGTACAAATAACATCGTTCATTGATTTCGTCATGATCATTTCACATTTTCCATATACAGTCAATCAACTTTTACTGAGAGAGAGAGAGAGAGAGAGAGAGAGAGAGAGAGAGAGAGAGAGAGAGAGAGAGAGAGATTTTACCTGAGTAAAACTCGATAATGCGCGGGCATGTACTCAAGTATGTATGGGAGAAATGGAAAGGGTGAAAGGGATGTATACTTGTATGCGTGTTGATTATGTCTTTGTTTGCGTAGGGATGACTGAGGCATCGTGTGTGTGTGTGTGTGTGTGTGTGTGTGTGTGTGTGTGTGTGTGTGTGTGTGTGTGTGTGTGTGTGTGTTTTGCAAAGTCAAAACGTTATAAAATTTTCAGCTGGTACACTTTGTTTTCGTCAGTTCAGTTCTGGGTTGTTAACAACATTAATAGATGAAGAACAAAAATCGTTTTTTTTTCCCCACTGGATTTACCAGCTGAAGATAAAATGAAACTTAAAAGAAAATCAAGTACTATATCCGCCAAACATGTACAAACAAACCACAAGAACGAGCAATCACTTATCTCTTTCGGCGCACGATGGATTCAACGCCCATCTTGCGCAGAATTCAGTGAGATAAGTGATTGCTCGTTCTTCATATTTCGTTGTCCTGAGTGTTGTTTATCTTGCCTGAAGAAGACTTAAGAGGTCGAAACGCGTCGTGTTTTGTCTTCTGATTGTTAATTCATGTTCGGTAGAAAAAGTACTTTTTTTTTGAAAAAAAAAAAGATTTGTTTAGATCTCCGCCTGCAGTCGCCTCACTTTGCCTGGAAAAAAAAAAAATGAAAGTTTGACTTCGGAAAAAATAAACCAACTTCATCCACAACTTCGCCTCTTTCTCCCCTATTCCCACCTCCACTCCTTCTCTATCCATCCTTTCCCTGTCCTCGTACTCTCCTTTCTCGCGAGGGCTGCATTTTCACCAGGGACCATAAAAGAAACAAGATGCAAAGCATATAAACGTACTCCCAGTTTATCTTGAATGCTCGTGAGATATTCCGTAAAGAGGAAAAACCGTTTTGGGCCGTTATAACCGTTAGTAACGGCTATTCTGGTAAACATCGGGCATCATCCGTGGTGCATAATGAACATACCTACAATTTTTCAGAAAGATCGGCCCAGTACTTTCTGAAATATTCCATAAAGAAGAAAAACCGTTATGGGCCTTATAGCCGTTATTAATGGCTATAACGGTAAGATAAACGTGACCCATAATGAACATACTTACACATTTTCAGAAAGATCGGCCCAGTACTTTCTGAGATATTCCTTAAAGAAGAAAAACCGTTATGGGCTGTTATAGCCGTTAGTAACGGCTATAACGGTAAAATAAAACACCCGGCATCATCCGTGACCCATAATGAACATACCTACAATTTTTCAGAAAGATCGGCCGAGCACTTTCTGAGATATTCCTTAAAGAAGAAACACCATTATGGGCCGTTATAGCTGTAAGTAACGGGATAACGGTATAATAAACATATCGGGCATCATCAGTGACCCATAATGAACATACCTACAAATTTTCAGAAAGATCGGCCCAGTAGTTTTGTCTGGAGCGAGTGGAACACATTTTGACCACGGACGACATATACATACATACATACAGACAGACAGACAGAGCATTTCTTCATTCCCATTGTAAAGTACTGTCCTGTCTTTAAGAACAGGGAGTACAAAAAGGAGAGTGAACGATGGTTGGTCTTTGTGAATTTGCAGACACGAGCTGTTTAGACAGATGTATGGAAAGTTGGCTTCGCTCAAATCCGAAAGAAAACAAGTGAAAATGATTGGTAGGGTTGGTGTTATGAGAAATCATCAGCTTAAAATCAATTGATATCAAATGTTAGCTCAAACTTATGCCAGACCTCAAAACGCTTATATCGATTATGCAGTGATTTAGGGCATATATCGATTATGCAGTGATTTAGTGATTTAGAGCATATCGATCATGCAGTGGCCTAGAGCAACATCCTCATTGTGGCGTGTGGCCACTCAATTCGGAAAGATTTTACCTTTGACCTCTGACCCTTAAGCCAGCGCACCTTGTTCATATCTAAGACGATGAAGTGGATTTTTTTCCCCCACAAGAAAGAAACTGAATTCGACTTGACACACACTTCGCCTTCATTGTTCGTCTCTTATGCATAGATATTATGGGATATGTCAAACTGTGTCGGTTTAAAAGTTCTTTTTTACGAGGCGCACAAGATAAAAAAGAAGGGCGATTTTCAGCTGCCCATGTTGGCGTGTTGTAGTTCGGCTGGGGCTGGGCTGGGCCCGGTAGTCCGACGTTTCGATAGTCCGACATATCGGTAGTCCGACACCCCACGTTCAGATGTTTCGATAATCCGA
>JADBJO010001094.1:285000-292500 GCA_016801955.1 Conus betulinus
AAAAGGGTGTTCGCATTTTCGACATCCTAAACAAACCGAAATCCATTATTACCCCCCCCCCCCCCCCCCCCCCCCCCCCCCCCCCCCCCCCCCCCCCCCCCCCCCCCCCCACCCCCCCCCCCCCCCCCCCGCAACCCCCCCCCTCCCTTCCGTACCGGAAAACCCGCGACTTTTTATCATGCGATTCCAATCCCAGCAGCATGTTATATGCTTTTGTGGTAAATCTTTTCACATCCATCGTTATTTTTCTTTAAAGTCAGCACTGTACAGATGACCTGACAATAGAATAGAGGTTTGTTTCACTATAAACAACACTATTTTAGGTGTCTTCTTATCAACCCTTAGAAATCTCATACGTATCAACATATATGAGTGGCACAGTTATATAAACCCTAAATCTCACTGCCTATTGAGCAACTGGTAGAACCTGGGCATCAAACGTTTTTTAGAAACACAACTAAGGAATTATCTTCAATGTTTTTTCTTTTCCAAGATAGACGACGAGGCACTGTTTACTG
Organism: Conus betulinus; assembly: GCA_016801955.1. Classification (NCBI taxonomy): domain Eukaryota; kingdom Metazoa; phylum Mollusca; class Gastropoda; order Neogastropoda; family Conidae; genus Conus; species Conus betulinus. Next base: position 285,519 of record JADBJO010001094.1, read on the forward strand.
TCTGCTCGCTAGATCCTGGCGAGCAAATGTAAAACTGAAACGTGTAGAGAAATGTACACCAAGATAAATGACCGTTCACAACAGTCACCATCAGTCCCGAAAAAACAAAACAACCACCTTCCCCTTGCTGCCGAATAGTCCATTTCACAACGGTGTTCTCTTTCACTGATAGTCGCCTCAGCAGAAGTCTAAAAGCAACGTGGTGTGGATTGTTTAACGAGTTTCGGAGGCCAGCGAAGAAAACAAACAACATCTGCAACAAATAACAAAATAAGCGGTAAAAAAAAAAATCAGGAGAAAGTGTCGCGCAATGTGTTCCGTTTGCTGCTATTTCTAGCGCTGGTACATTTGTACACCAAGATAAGAGAACAGGACTTGTTTGACACCCTGTGTACATGTTATAATCTAGTCTGTATGCTCTGCTTTCTCCCCCACACCCCCCACCCCCAAACATCTAACCGTTGCTTTAACATTACTGTGCAAATGTTTTTAATACTCTGATATTACACTAATACCGTTCTTTTTTTGAATAGGACTGCTGGCCAGAGTAGCACACACACACACACACACACACACACACGCGCGCGCGCGCGCGCACACACACAAGGAGGTGCGTGCGTGCGCACGTGTGGCGAATGTGTGGAGCGGGTTGCCGTAGTTGTGTGTGAAACTTTCACACATGCAATGATCATGCCTTTCTTCAGTTAGATCTAGCAGCATCTTCTAAATCTCTCTCTCTCTCTCTCTCTCTCTCTCTGCGCTACACCTGTCTTCTGGACCATCTTCCCTCATCCACCAATCCAAACCCCGACACCCCCTCCCAACCGCCCCTTTTTTCCTTCTGACTTCCAGTTAAAGGGGAGAGGGGAGAGAGAGGGGTGGGGTGACCTTTGGCTCTTCTTCCTCCCCGATCCCCGTGACAAGCGGAGCCGCCATCCCAGCCCTCAAGCCGACAGAGAGAGGGCTACAATGCATCTCTCTGTCACCGTGGATCTCTTTGTTCCAACACCTCCCCCCCCCCCCCCCCTCCGCACTCCCCCCGCTCCCCAACGGCTCGCTGCCTTGTCAGTCCATCTGTTCATGTAACGGTCCCTGTCCACCTCGCATAGGCATGGAGTCGTGTGCGTGGTACGGGGAAATTCTGATCACGTTAGAGACTAGTATGACCAAACTCTCCCTCTCTTCGAGTCCTGTGTGACAATAGGTCGTAGCCTCTGAAAACAAACTGCTTCAAAACTGATGTGTGCTAGCTCACAGGTTTCAAGGACAAGCTGCTCTTAAACCGAAAAAAAAAAAAAAAAAAAAAAAGAAACTGATATCTGTGTATGTACCCTCCAGCAAACAAAGGTTAAACTTTGACAACCAAACCGGCACCTATCTTAATGATTAAATAATGCTGTTAAGATCTTTCTCACGCATTAAGATCTTTCTCAGATCTTTCTCACGCATTAAGATCTTTCTCACGCATTGAACGTTCACGCACGAACGAATTCCAGATAATCCTGTCTGTATTAACTTGTGTTTGTCCTGTGTCCCAAGAACATGGAGTTCTGTCGCAGATGGCTTGGGTTACAGTAGTCTTCATACATGATGTTTGTATCGTTCAATGTGCATCATGCCAGAATTGGTTTATGTGTATACGACGCTCAGCATCGTTAATTTCGCCGTTTTTGATCGTAATCCACCAACCCGTACTTATTCGCGACGTTAGATCAAAAACAGAGCTCGTCTGCATTCCCATGCACAAGACACAAGTCAGCTTGCCCTAATTTCATCATCATCTTGTTCGCCCTGCGAGTGATGAAACAACTCATGTTTTTGAGCTTGGGCTGCTGAAGAACGTGCATGCAGGGGCCAAAGCGCGCACATGGGATGGGTATGGACGGGCTGACAGCGGGGGTCATGCTGGGCATTGGGGCAAAGTCTCCGGGCCGCAGTGTTGGGGGTTTTGTCTTCTCTCCCAAAGCCGCTTTGCCCTGTCCGCCATGGCCGGATCAGCTGGGCCAGGCTTGGCACGTCACAACACGACCTCGAGCTTGAGCACATCACGTGATCCCGGCAGACACCGCGCGCCGGCAGACATCGATCCTGTCTGCATGCATAAACATTAATTTCCGCCCCGGGTCTGTATTCCTACGCGTCCTCTCCCCCCCCTTGTCCTCTCCTCCCCCCCTGTCCCCTCCCTTCCCCCCAGACAGAGAGGTATTCCTACGCGGGTGATTGAGTGTGTTGTGGCGCGGAGAAGAGCGCATGCGCGGGGCCGAGGGTGCGTAGGTGGATAACGATTGCGCCGTCTGGGCCACACATCCGGGTCTCGCGGCTCGCGCGGCGGGGCGGCTGGCACGCGGGTCACATGATTGCAGGTTGTAAAGAGGCAGTGACCTAGCCTCTACCTGCCTGACATTGACTTGGTTCGCTCAGCTGACTCGCCGGGACCATGCCAGCTGTGTCGTTGTTCGTAGCATGGCGGATGGTGGAGGGAGCGGTCGGGCTTGCTTGGTGTAGAGGGCTTGGCGTGTACACACAGTGCTGTAGATATAGAAGGAAGGAGAGGGGGGTGGGCTGGGGGGTCTTCTCTCTCTCTCTCTCTCTCTCTCTCTCTCTCTCTCTCTCTCTCTCTGTGTGTGTGTGTGTGTGTGTGTGTGTGCTAATCTCCCGAAAGGATCGGGTTACTGGTAGAAACCATAAATGTATGTATGGCCTGAAGCGCTCATGATAGGCGACACAGAAAGCAAGCGGGACACGTACACACACTCACACATACACCCATGAACTCCGGCCATGGAAGTTACAGAGTGGGTAAGTAAGCAGCGAAGGACACGTGTCAGCATATCAAACGCTGTACATGAATTGTTCAGTGACATGCGTGTTAGACCGTGTACAGCGCTTTGTGAGCATGTATACACAAGTCTATTTTCACACCTAAATCATAAAACAAGAAAATAACATGGTGAAACGATGACAAGCAGACTGCGGCACCCATTCGCTCAGAACACATGCAGAAACGAAGCACACACAGAACTTTTCTTTTTTAAATATTGAAAAAATGAGGGACATTGGAAAGTGTCCTGTCACTTTATTCACTTTATTCTCTCTCTCTCTCTCTCTCTCTCTCTCTCTCTCTCTCTCTCTCTCTCCCTCTCTCTCTCTCTCTCTCTCTGTGTGTGTGTGTGTGTGTGTGTGTGTGTGTGTGTGTGCTGAGAGAATTGGTAATATATGCTACATTACTTTGGAGTTATGGGCAAGCGATTTTCGACATGGGAGCAAAATTTACCTACATTATTTACTGTCCATGTTGCCCTGATTCGCTCAGAGTAGATCACGGGACAAGGCTCTAACGTTTGACATGCTGTGCGGAGTGGTGGGCGTGTGTATAGCCTGCACTGAAGACAGAAACTGCAGAGTGGTGGGCGTGTGTACAGCCTGAAACTGAAGACAGAAACTGCAGAGTGGGCGTGTGTACACTGAAGACAGAAACTGCAGAGTGGTGGGCGTGTGTACAGCCTGACACTGAAGACAGAAACTGCAGAGTGGTGGGCGTGTGTACACTGAAGACAGAAACTGCAGATGGTGGGCGTGTGTACAGCCTACACTGAAGACAGAAACTGCAGAGTGGTGGGCGTGTGTACAGCCTACACAGACAAACTGCAGAGTGGTGGGCGTGTGTACACTGAAGACAGAAACTGCAGAGTGGTGGGCGTGTGTACACAGCCTGCACTGAAGACAGAAACTGCAGAGTGGTGGGCGTGTGTACAGCCTACACTGAAGAAAACTGCAGAGTGGTGGGCGTGTGTACAGCCTACACTGAAGACAGAAACTGCAGAGTGGGTGGGTGTGTGTACACTGAAGACAGAAACTGCAGAGTGGTGGGCGTGTGTACAGCCTACACTGAAGACAGAAACTGCAGAGTGGTGGGCGTGTGTACAGCCTACACCGAAGACAGAAACTGCAGAGTGGTGGGCGTGTGTACAGCCTACACTGAAGACAGAAACTGCAGAGTGGTGGGCGTGTGTACAGCCTACACTGAAGACAGAAACTGCAGAGTGGTGGGCGTGTGTACACTGAAGACAGAAACTGCAGAATGGTGGGCCGTGTGTGTACACTGAAGACAGAAACTGCAGAGTGGTGGGCGTGTGTACACTGAGACAGAAACTGCAGAGTGGTGGGCGTGTGTACAGCCTACACTGAAGACAGAAACTGCAGAGTGGTGGGCGTGTGTACACTGAAGACAGAAACTGCAGAGTGGTGGGCGTGTGTACAGCCTACACCGAAGACAGAAACTGCAGAGTGGTGGGCGTGTGTACAGCCTACACCGAAGACAGAAACTGCAGAGTGGTGGGCGTGTGTACAGAAACTGCCTACACTGAAGACAGAAACTGCAGAGTGGTGGGCGTGTGTACAGCCTACACTGAAGACAGAAACTGCAGAGTGGTGGGCGTGTGTACAGGTGACAGAAACTGCAGAGTGGTGTGGGCGTGTACACCGAAGACAGAAAAACTGCAGAGTGGTGGGCGTGTGTACAGCCTACACTGACGACAGAAACTGCAGAGTGGTGGGGCGTGTGTACAGCTGAAGACAGAAACTGCAGAGTGGTGGGCGTGTGTACACTGAAGACAGAAACTGCAGAGTGGTGGGCGTGTGTACAGCCTACACCGAAGACAAACTGCAGAGTGGGTGTGCGTGTGTACTGCTGAAGACAGAAACTGCAGAGTGGTGGGGGTGTACGGCGTGTGTACACTGAAGACAGAAAACTGCAGAGTGGTGGGCGTGTGTACAGCCTACACCGAAGACAGAAACTGCAGAGTGGTGTGCGTGTGTGTACACCGAAGACAGAAACTGCAGAGTGGTGGGCGTGTGTACACTGAAGACAGAAACTGCAGAGTGGTGGGCGTGTGTACACTGAAGACAGAAACTGCAGAGTGGTGGGCGTGTGTACACCGAAGACAGAAACTGCAGAGTGGTGGGCGTGTGTACACCGAAGACAGAAACTGAGAAGAAACCGGAAGTCTGTCCAACTCCAAAGTGTGTGACCGGTCTTCCGAACAGATCCTAACTCCAGCCGTCTAACGCTGATCCTGATACCGAGTCGAATCACCCTAACAGCACAACGAAATCTTTTAAAACCCTTCTCCGTGGTTATGACTAAGATAGGCGGTGGAATCACCAAGACATAGGCATTGGAATTGTTTCCTCTGTCCTTTCTCCGTTCATGAAAGAAGGCGGCGTTCTTACGCGTTACAGATGGAAACTTTCGAAATTCCAGACCTTAATCCCATCTCAGACCCAACCCAACTCTAAAACTGATTGTGATGCAAACGCTAACTGTATACAAACCGTGTTTAAACTTTCAACGGTCAATTATTGCGCTTACGCCACATCTTTTACGCCATTTGGCTTAGACCATACGAGGTCGGGATAGTTGAGTTTTTTTTTTTTTCTGCTTTCTCCATCCATAAAACAAAGTATAGCCTATAAAGTCAATCTTTCCCTGGTCTAAGGTAGGTGCGTTTTTAAAGGGTTGTCTGAATGTTTTTCTTTTCTTAAATATGACTGTGAGTTGACTTTGACGTGGTGACAGCCCTGATAAGGCCCTTTGCGGTCGGCTGGGCTGTAAGCAACATTACATGCCGCGTCTTAGTATCCCATCACTAATATGAACCGTGAATGACATTTACGTTAAACCTCAGACAGATTATGATAACCACCCCATGAGAAAGATAGGAGAACGGGCGAATTAACACGACATTAATACCCTTCATTAATTTTGGCCCGAATGCACACATCGGCGTGCAGTTGAGACATAGGGAAAATAGTGACTATCCGAACGGAAGACGTGCGCAAATTCCAGTGCACAGAGGAACACGATGGGCGATGAGAATGCCAGTTTTTCTTTCTCTCTTCTTTTTTTTCTTTTACTGGTGTCAGGCAACAGAGGGATATGACCTTAGTCGTAATGTCTGGCTGAAAAACAAAACAAAACAAAACGAGAAACAAACAAAACAAACCAAAAAAAAAAAAAAAAAAAAAACCCCCACACAAACAGATGCCAAACCATAGGAATATGGAGAGACTTTCAGTTTCAGACTTCCAGACATGCAGTCGAATTATAATCGCCCTGCTGATCACACAAGACACGCCAGGCCCTACCACGGTCGTCACCACACAGAAAGACATGACAGGCCCTACCACGGCCGTCACCACACAGAGATGGCATGCCAGCCCCTACCACGGCCGTCACCACACAGAAAGACATGCCGTCACCGCACAGAAAGACATGCCAGCCCCTACCACGGCCGTCACCACACAGAAAGACATGCCCTCACCACACAGAAAGACATGCCGTCACCACACAGAAAGACATGCCGTCACCACACAGAAAGACATGCCAGCCCTACCATGGCCGTCACCACACAGAAAGACATGCCGTCACCACACAGAAAGACATGCCCAGGCCCACACAGAAAGCCGCCCTACCATGGCCGTCACACACAGAAAGACATGCCGTCACCACACAGAAAGACATGCCGTCACCACACAGAAAGACATGCTAGGCCCTACCACGGCCGTCACCACACAGAAAGACATGCCAGCCCCTACCACGCCCGTCACCACACGCATGCCAGCCCCTACCACGGCCGTCACCACACAGAAAGACATGCCAGCCCCTACCATGGCCGTCACCACACAGAAAGACATGCCAGCCCCTACCACGGCCGTCACCACACAGAAAGACATGCTAGGCCCTACCACGGCCGTCACCACACAGAAAAGACATGCCAGCCCCTACCACGGCCGTCACCACACAGAGATGGCATGCCAGCCCCTACCACGGCCGTCACCACACAGAAAGACATGACAGCCCTACCACGGCCGTCACCACACAGAAAGACATGCTAGCCCTACCACGGCCGTCACCACACAGAAAGACATGACAGGCCCTACCATGGCCGTCACCACACAGAAAGACATGCCGTCACCACAC
>JADBJO010001094.1:305000-312500 GCA_016801955.1 Conus betulinus
TTTTTTTTCCCATCAAATTGATCTCGCGCCAAGATCAATGGGGGTGCAAAATCAATATGACCGATAAAAGAGCAAGGTCATCACCACGACTCTCCTACTACCCACAGCGCGCGATGCCATGGTCAGCGTGACGGGTGAGGGGTAACAGGGTGGAGGTGAGCGGGGAGGGGTGGGGGGGTGGGGGTGGTGGGGGGGTGAGGAGCGGACAGGTTGCGAGGAGGGTTCGCGTCCCACCGTTGGCAAATTCTAATTCTTTTGTGGGACCCGAGATGGCTCCTGTACTTAGCGTTGGTTTAAATAAATGCCTTTTCAATTTCGAGTCACACACAGCTTGACAGTGAATGCCAAGAAATGAGTAGCAACAAGCTAGTGTTTGTAGTGTGTTCAAATGTTTTCTAATTTTGACATACGTGGCAAAAGCAATGGGCAGGAGGAGACTGCTGAAGTCGCTATTCTAAATAGAAAAGGCACACACACACACACACACACACACACACACACACACACACACACACACACACACACACACATATATATATATACACACACATATACATATATATATATATAACTATAAAAATATATATACAATATATATATATATATATATATATATGTATGTATATGTGGGGTGGGGATGAGGGGTTTAAGGGCCGTCATACACATACGGGAGCAAATCTGACATCCTGAGAAAAGGTTACATCCCGAAAAAAAAAGTTACATCCTGAAAAAAAAGTTGCACCTTTTTTAAAAAGGTCGCATCCTGAGAAAGTAAAAATGTGACACCCTGAAAAAAAGAATACATCCTGACAAAAGTTGCGCTCTGAAAAAAATGTGACATCCTGAAAAAAGGTTACATCAACTTGCACCTTTAAAAAGATCCATCCTGAAAAAGGTCACATCCTAAAGAAAGTTAGGTCTCGAAAAAGAGGCTACACCATGAAAAAGGTTATATCCTTAGAAAAAAGGTGACATCCTGAAAAAATTCACACCCTAAAAAGCATAAAGAAAAATGAAAAAAAAAAAACGATGACATAGTAGCTGAACAATTAACATCCTTACAATGGAGAATACGTCATGCAGAAAAGTCAGCCATTTTACTTCATATCTCCGTCTCAAAATTCAAAACAAAGGCATCAAAGTACTTAAAACATCTACTTACTTCTAAGACTTTGATGCTCTCGCGTCTTGCAACGCATGAGGCAGTCAAGGCGCTCCACTGTGCACGGTCCTCAGCCAGTTTGCTAGTGTCACTCCATCCTCTGTCAACGAGTCTGAGGTCTCTCTCCATTGTCTGTCGCCAGCTCATCCTGGGTCGTCCTCTTTTTCTCTGGCCTGCTGGGGTCCATTTAATGGCCTGGTTTGCAGGTCTTGAAGAGGGTGATCTCAAGACATGACCCAGCCAGTGGAGGCGCCGTCTGCAGATGATGGTTGACACGGGAGCTGTTTGGACCTCTCCCTGACGTCTTCATTTGGTATGAAGTCTGACCATTTGATGCCCAAGATCTTACGTAGGCACTTAGTATATAAAAAACGTCGAGTTTCTTCTCTGGGTGGTCTTCAGTGGCCAGGTTTCACAGCCATATAACAGCGTTGAAACATTTAGGTGAACAAAATACGTGAGAATACCATATGAACGAACAGACCCAGAGGAATGATCAGCTAGTGTCCATTTGTGGCTAGTGTGTGCCATAGTCTCCCCACCTAGTTCCCAGACTACCACAGAAAAGAGTAACGTGTCAGAAACTGACTAAACGGACACATGGAAGTTTCTAGAGCAAAGACAAGAGAATGATCCACAACGGCGGGGAAAAAAAAAAAAAACAACAGGCAGACGACTGTCCATGGGGAGGGAGGGGAGGGGGAGGCGGGAGGGGAGGGGTAGGCATAGTCAAAGAGAGTGATAGAGAAGAGGAAATTACTATCATGGAACCTGCGGAAGTCAGGGACATTGTGCTGAAAGAGTTCCCGTTGTCCTCGCCAGGCCACAGATGCGCCAGAGAGATGAGAGAGAGAGAGAGAGAGAGAGAGAGAGAGAGAGAGAGAGAGAGAGAGAGAGAGAGAGAGAGAGAGCTGGTGGAATTGCCTGACCAGCACTGCTGATGTGATGACGTGTTTCTCTCAAATCGCGTTCTCTTTTTGATGACGTGCGTCCGTCTCTACCAATCACGAATTCTTTGATGCCAGGATATGTTCTGAAAGGAAGTGTCGAGTACGACAGCTTTGTCATGTCGTCGGTGACCGGATCGGAACTCCATAGGAAGCATCACGATGACATCCTCGTCTTCATCATCAAAACATGCATGCTCAACTCTCTATCGTTCTTCTTTTCTTTTCTTTTCTTTTTCTTCCTTCCTTCCTTCCATCCTTCCTTTCTTTCTCTTTCTTTCTCTTTCTTTCTTTCTTTTTTTTTCTTTTTTTTTTTCTCCCTTTCGTCCTTCCTTCCTTCTTTCCTTTCTTATTTCCTTGTTTCTTTCCTTCGTTCTTTCTTCGTTTCTTCCTTTTACCCTTCCTTCCTTCCTTCCTTCCCTTCTTTCTTTCCTTCCTTCTTTCTTCCTTTCCTTCCTTCCATCCTTCCTTCCTTCTTTCTTCTATCATCATCAATCATCATCATCGTCATCATCATCATCATCATCATCATCATCATCATCGTCGTCATCGTCGTCGTCAACTTAGTTATTTCATTATTATTTTTTTTTTTGAGGCGGGGCGAAGGGGGGGAGGAGGGAGGGCGGAAAAGAGCACGTGGTGGTGGTGGTGGTGACAGTGGGTGGGGTGGGGTGGTGGGTGGTTGACCACTAACTAGGTCCCCTAGAGTCAGTTGGCCGAGAGCCTATCCGGGAGAGGAGGGGAAGAAGAGGGTGTGTGCCATGGACGGACACGCGCCAGGTCAATAATGCACCGAAAAGGTCCCAGGCCTACGTGTGTGTATAGCTGGCCACCGTTTCAGGTATGAATCAACCAGAGAGGTTGAAAAAAAAAAAAAAGGACCGAAGGCGGGCAGGTAGGGGGAGGGGGGTGGGTGGGGGTGGGGGGGGGGGGGGTAGGGGCTGATAGGGGAAGGATGCTGGGGGAAGGGAGGGAAAGGTGAGGGAAGAAGGGGGGGGGGGGGGGGGTGGGAGAGAGAAGAGGGAGAGGGAATGAGGAGGGGGCGGGAAAAGGTGCGCCGGTTGGTGGGTTTAGCGAATGGGATGAGTGTGTGTTTTATCTTTTAGTTGTACTTGTTTTACTCTCTCTCTCTCTCCTCTCTCTCTCTCTCTCTCTGAGTGTGTGTGTGTGTGTGTGTGTGTGTGTGTGTGTGTGTGTGTGTGTGTGTGTGTGTGTGTGTGTGTGTGTGCGCGTGCGTGCGTGCGTGTGTGAGTGTGTGTCCGTCCGTCTGTCTGTCTGTCTGTCTGCCTGTCTGTCTCAGTGCCACTACGTCTATTCTTGCCAGTAGTATCTCTCTTATTGTTTCTCTTGTCTTTGATATTCGTCTCTGCGGGGCAGTGCACTGTTGTCGATGTGTAAAAAAAAAAGCTTTCCCTGACCACTGACAGTCATTGTACATTGTAGAGGAAAGACAGACACTGACCTGTGACCACAGGTCTGCTGGGGCAGAACAGCTGTGGACTGCTGATGCCTTCTGTGTGCCTGACCAGGTCTAGCAGAAACAGCTGCGGCCTGCTGATGCCTTCTGTGTGCCTGACCAGGTCTGCGGCCTGCTGAGGCCTTCTCTGTGTGCCTGACCAGGTCTGGCAGAACAGCTGCGGCCTGCTGATGCCTTCTGCGTGCCTGACCAGGTCTGGCAGAACAGCTGCGGCCTGCTGATGCCTTCTGTGTGCCTGACCAGGTTTGCATTCGAGGGCAGGAAGTCATAGACACCATGCAGGCAAGAGACACATGACGCTCTTTTTTCTTTCAGTGAGACGTCTTACGAGTGAGACCGTTTTGTGTGAGGAAACAATTCAAAACAAAACAAAAAAGCAAAACAGAACAGAGCAGAATAGAAAATAGAACAGAACATCACACACACACACACACACACACACACACACACACACACACACACACACACACACACACACACACACACACACACAACACACACACACACACACACACGCATACACGCACGCACGCACGCACACACACACACACATGCACGCACGCACGCATGCATACACACACACACACACGCACGCACACACACACACACGCACACACACTTACACACACACACACACCCACACACACACACACACACACACACACACACACACACACACACACACACACACACACACACACACACACAACATACGCGCGCGCGCGCGCAACAAAAAAACTGGTTTTGCTTACCAATGTCAGCTGACGTGAGATTCAGTTCGCGCGTATTTTTGGCGCTGTAGACGATGTGAACATAAGATTTGTTGACAAACAAACACTTGCAGTGTGTTGAAACATGCTATGCGTAACTATGTTCTGTGAATAAAGGCGCGATGAAGATGTTTCGTTAAACAAAGTTGTTACCAACGATAAATGTCAAACTAAAGCATTGCCCTTTCTGCAGTGACACACCAACAGTTTACTGTCAGAACTTCATGATAATAACTTTGTTTCATTTACGAACTCTTTTCATTTCGTTTGTTTAGATGGCACATTCGTTGATGCGTTTCCAAGTAGTGTATTTGTTTGTGACACGAATTTCTGTGTGCCCGTGATAAAGTTTGCAACTAAAGGGAGACGACGGGAGAAAGTATTACTCCATGATGAAGATGTGTATGCATTTAGCATGAGCAATGTTAATGTGAACTCTAATATCTCTGAGGCTTTATTTTATTTTATTTTTTTTTTCATTAAGTGTTGTTTATTGGTGACACCACTGTATGTTTATCCTTACATTCTACCTGGATGTTTTCCATATTATATACTGTTCAAAATTTGCTAAGAATACAATAATAACGACCGTGAACCCCCAGGAACTCACACAAATGGGAGTGTTCCCAGGCAAGCACATGTTGTGCGGTGTTTAAATGCAAAACTGTATCCCTCTGTGACAGACTTGTGAACGATGACCACGCTTTGTATCTTAAAAACATTTATATTGTCTCGCACATTATTATAGTTTAATAATGTTCATATTTCTTTCTGTAAAATTGTCAAAAACCTCGTTAACGAATTTTGAAGGGTATATTTAGATTGCGAACGTTGTGTGTGCACTATTTGAAGACATCTTAACTAAGTTTTTATACACTGGCACCGATATGTATGCTTTGCTGTGTGGGAATCTGAACAGAAGATATCTGAACTGATTGTTTATACACTGGCACCGATACGTGTACTTTGCTGTGTGGGAATCTGAACAGAAGATTTTCGAACTAATTTGTTTATACACTGGCACCGATACATATACTTTGCTGTGTGGGAATCTGAACAGAAGATATCTGAACTAATTGTTTATACACTGGCACCGATATGCATGCTTTGCTGTGTGGGAATCTGAACAGAAGATATCTGAACTAATTGTTAATACACTGGCACCGATACGTATACTTTGCTGTGTGGGAATCTGAACAGAAGATATCTGAAATAATTGTTTATACACTGCACTGGCACCGATACGTACACTTTGCTGTGTGGGAATCTGAACAGAAGATATCTGAAATAATTGTTTATACACTGCACTGGCACGACCGATACGTACACTTTGCTGTGTGGGAATCTGAACAGAAGATATCTGAAATAATTGTTTATACACTGCACTGGCACCGATACGTACACTTTGCTGTGTGGGAATCTGAACAGCAGGAAGGACGTGTTTTTCTCACTATTGCCAGGATATTTCAGGTGCGATACATCTTTAGCACGCAGGTCATTCTGTGGGTGCCAATTAATGCGCTGAAGATTCTGTATTGAATAACCTCGGCAAATCGTTATTGAATAAAGTTACTGCGTGCATTTTCGTTTGCGTGTGTATGTGTACATTCGGCATTTTCTGTGTATGAGAGGAGACATAATGAGTGTGTGGAATGGTTTTCTTAAGGGAGTAATTCAAGGTATGACTGATCTAAATTGAAAAAAAAAGATTGCGTTGCATTGTACATGGTTGTGTTGTGTGGTGTTTTGAGTAGTATTGTATTGTATAGTATGTTTGTTGTATGACGTTTCATTGCATGGCATTGTACTGCGCTGCATTTTTATTGCAATGCGCTGCATTGGTTTTACATGGCATTGTAATCCGCTGCATTGCATTGCATCGCGCTGGACTGCATTGCATTGTATACATTGTACTGTATTGCATTGTGTATGTTGTACTGTATTGCATGTTCAGAACAGCGGGTCACCAAGGTCCAACGCCATTCAGTTTTTTTAACCCCCCCCCCCCCCCCCCCTTTTTTTTTCTGCCTGGGTATGTTCTTATTGACCTGCCAAAACGGAATCCCTCCCCCCCCCCCCCCGCCACCCCACCCCGAGAGAATTTAACAAGGGCCAGCTAATTGTCCTCCATCTTGCCGTGGGATCTTTTACGTGCGTTGAATAAATGCGTGCCACAGCAGACGGGACCTGGGTTAATCGTCTTTTTTATTTTGTCCCTGTGTTCTCCATTTCTGTTTCTCCCCCCCCCCCCCCCCCCCCCCACCCCCTCCATCGCTCATCCCTTCCCTATACTTTTTTCAAATGACAGTTTCGGGGGTGTGGCTTGATTGGACATTTCCAAATAAAGTCTTCAAAACGAAAACAAAAAGTATATATATATATATATATATATAAAGCCCACAAAGAGTGGATGGCAGCGTGACAAAGGAGAGCGTTATGGACTCCACCAGACACAAGAAGTGCTGGCTAGACGGTATAATTGGTGTGTGGGAAATAGAAGTCGACATCAATAGATCTCTCTCTCTCTCTCTCTCTCTCTCTCTCTCTAGTCCCCCCCCCTCTCTCTCTCCCTTTTCTTTCTCCCTCTGCTCCCCCTGTCTCTCTCTCACATATTGCTCCCATCCTTCGCACCTATCTCCAATTTCGCGCGCGTGCGCGTGTGTGCGTGTATGCGTATGTGCGTGCGTGTGTGTGTGTGTGTGTGTGTGTGTGTGTGTGTGTGTGTGTGTGTGTGTGTGTGTGTGTGTGTGTTGTGTTGTTGTTGTGTTGTTGTGTGTTGTTGTTGTTGTTGTGTGTGTGCAGGCATGCATGTGTGTGTGTGTGTGTGTGTGTGCAGGCATGCGAAAATAACCATCTCCCACTCCACTCCCTATCTCTCCCCCCCCCCCCCCCTTGTGCTCTGCACGTTCTAAACCCTTCACCAGCCCCCCCCCGTCCATCACCCCACTTTTCCCCCCCCCCCCCCCCCCCCCTCCGTCTTCTCTGTGTCCCCTTTCTCCCTTCTTGCCCCCCCCCCCCCCCCCTTCGCCCCTCTCTCTCCTCTCTTTCTCCAGTGCTTCTGTCTGTATTTTGTTTGGTATGCATCTAAATGCTGGTGTGTCACTAACTTTCAAGGTGCTGCAGCTGTTCACACACTACCCCTCC
>JADBJO010001094.1:317500-322500 GCA_016801955.1 Conus betulinus
AAAATCTGCGTTTAGTACTTCAGTATAATCATCGGAGGGGTCGTTGCTGTTTTGTCCTGTCGCCATAGACACCCGTCACGAGGACACTATGTTTCTCTTCAATTCGTTCCTCGGTGACAAGACTGACGTGAACAATAATGATAAGTCAAATTATGGAACCCGGCGAAAATGTATTGTCATTTTCAGAACCGAACAGTTTTTCCATACTAATGGCAGGAACACAAGGCATCCTGTTCAAAAACTCCATCTGAGTCATTTTTGTGTGTGTGAATTATCTAGTAAATCTTGTCTCACTGTTTTTTCACTAGCGAAAACTTATAAAGGCGATATACTGATTACTAGCCTTAATTTCAACAATTGTTGGTCCATGTACCATAAATCCTAAAATGCACCATGAATGACAGCTCTGATTGGTCCCTTTGAAGCGACAACTGTTAGTTCACACTCCCCGTTTACAGACATGATATGGAAACGACTCACGTTTTCGGTGTGCGAGCAAAAGTTAATGGTTAAATACTACGCTTTATCTTAGACAAATCTCTCACTGAATTAGAAAAAAAAAATCTTTTATGATTAGACGGAGTGTCAAAGAGCAGATGAACTCTCTGTCTGACTGTCTGTCTCCCCCACACACACACACACACACACACACACACACACACACACACACACACACACACACACACACACACACACACACACACACACACACACACACACACACACACACACACAAACATGTCCCTCTCTCTGCTATCCCACTCTCACTCATTTCATTTGCAACACTTCCTTTTCAAAGTCATGAACATTTCAACAGAAAACTTTGCAAGATTCTCTCTCTCTCTCTCTCTCTCTCTCTCTCTCCTCTCTCTCTCTCTCTCTCTCTCTCTGTTTTTCACACACACACACACACGCGCGCTTGCGCACGCGCGCTTAAAGTACATGCAAATTCCCCTCTTCCACCCTTCACCGACTCTTAAAAACACATCATCATTCATTCAAACGCAAAAACGGTTTAACAGAAGTATGGTGTTCCTTCACTGTCAAACGTCGCACACAGCCACGACAAACACACACACACACACACACACACACAAAGAACGAAATGCCAACCGAGCGGCGACTGTCGCCTGTGTAATCTCCCTGTCCTGTCTTCCCCTTCCTGCAACACACAACACGTCTTGTTTACAACACCCGTAGGGATTTACCGTTGTCTATCTGTCTCTCAAGTTTCAGAATCCCTTGCCACCTCCCCCCCCCTCCCTCTCTCCCCCGGGGGGTAGAAAAATTTTTGCTAGTGTGACATCATAAATTTGTGATGAATGTGGAGGCTGTTTAAGTCGGAGCTCAAGTTGACAGGAGAGGGAAGGGGGAGGGGTGGGAGGAGTGGGAGTTTAGGACAGGGTGGGGGAGGAGGGCAGGGGCGGGGGTGAAGATGGGGATGTAGGTGAAAGAGGGTGGTGGGATGGGGGGGGGGGGGGGTGGGGGTGCGGTAAGGTATGTGTGTGTGGACGACTGGGGCTTGAAGGGTTGAACGTGACGTTCAGGCAGAAGGGCCACTAGGATTAATCCCACTGGGTCTGATCAAATTATAACACCTCAGATGGATACATGGAGCAGTGGTTGTTCCATGTGGGACTAGTCCCGCAGGACTGCTGTGTAGTGTAGTGATGCTCGGTCTACAGACATATGATAAACCTCGTGAGCATCATCTTTAGTACTGCAACCACTACTAGTACTTTTAAGACACAGATCTGTATCTATTGCCGAGTTGAATCTTTCCGCAAGTTAAGTAACACGAATCACGTATGAAATGAAGTACGAGATATATACCACATCATGGCTGCATCACTCCAGCCCAGCCCAGTGATACAAGGATGCAAGTGAAAAAGGGCGCTCCGGAGAGCGCAGACTCCCATCAAGTTGAATGAATCCTGGATCCGCCCGTTGAGTCAGTTCATGAGTGAAATCAAAACATCGTTTCACCCGCCAGGGGAAGTAATAATTAATACACGCTGAAAGAGTTACTTCAAAGTACATTTTTTTTTTCTACAAAGAAAATGAAAACAGAAATGTGAACTTGTACATCATCAGAAAGCTGAATGTTTAATGAAAATATGTTACATCATACAGGGTTATCAATTTGTAACAATAACTTTACACTGTTCATATTCAGTGAAAGCTTTCATAATGATTTCTCTGAAAACAACCTGGATTATCGTTTGATACAGATTCACACCACAAATCCACACCAAAATTTAACCTCTCATCCTTGGGTCACAGGTCATCTGTCCACCAAGTCTGTTTGAAGCGGGTTACATCGTTTGTGCGTTATCTGTTGGCAAACAAGCAAAGAAACAAAACGACAAGGTTGTAAACGTCCAGCTTGGCGTGAGTTCTCAGAGTCCATTGAATTTTCACAGTCGTGTCCATTATATCTACATAAAAGATTTAGGCCCCTTTGGTCATTTGAACCCGAGTTTTGAGGCGCTTGATCATGCCGATTCTCTCTCTCTCTCCCCCTCGCCCCCCCCCCCCCCCCTCTCTCTCTCTCTCTCTCTCTCTGTGAGTCTCGTACCAAAACTATTTTCAAACTTTCAAAATGGCGGCGCTACTGAAATTCACCCTTTGAAATCTTCAACTCTTTTTCCTTCACGTTGTTTGACATATAGACGCTTTTTCAATACCAGGTCAAGTATCCTTTTCACTCCGAACAAGCCGGAAACGTGGTATGCTGTAAAAACGTTTTCGAAAATTCAAAGCATGTTTACAAAGGGAGGTACACTTCATTGCCAGTGACCCGTTGCAGAACCCCCCTGGAATGACAAAACAGGCCACCTGGCCTTACTCCAGGGAGTGTCAGCAGTGTCAAGTACTTGGATGTTACCATCACCGAGGGCAAGTGCTGCTGCGAACAAGGTGTGCACAAAGCCAACGGGATATGGGTCTTTCCCGAGAGGTTCGAGGAATTTTAAAGAGGCTGACTACAAATCTTACGTTTGTCCCTCTCTTGAGTATGGATGTGCTGTTTGGGACTCGTACATTCAATATGGCATCAATCGCACTGAAATCATCCAGCGTCGATCTGCATGATTTGTCATGCGACAGTTATAGTGGAACGTCCACCGTCTCCGTCGTGATCCCAGATCTGAGCTGCGCCTCTCTCCAATGGTGAAGAAAGACAGTTCGCTTGCCAGGTGTGACGTAAGACGAATTACAACATCGTCGCTACCGACATTAAAAGCATGCTTACATCTCCGCCACCGCGCCAACGACGATGACACAGTCAACAGTTTTCACAGCAACACTTGCAGAGAACGAAACGAAACAAAACAAACAAACAAGGAAACAAACAAGTAAACAAACACACAAATAAAACTTCCGTCAGTTTTTCGATCTTCGGAAAAACCATCAGAAATTGGAACGATTAGCCTCATCAGGTCACTGAGGTCAAGACCATAATTTTTTTTGTGTCAAGGGCCTCCAGACCGCTCTACATGATGTTTAAAGCGCTTCGGACCTTCCCTGAAAAAGAAGATTGAATGACATGACGATTGCTGTCGCTCTACAGGAAGAAGAAGAAGAAGAAAGTTGAAGAAGAAGAAGAAAAAAAGAACAAGAATTGTGTACCTTGTTCTCGCCATTGTGAGTTCCTTTGTCAGGTCATGCAGAGTGCAATGTTACTTGTTACCTGGCTTTTCAGAACAGTGCGCACATCTGCAGTTGGGCTGAGATCATGTCTGGCCTCGATAGATTAAAAATGCACTGCTGTCACTTAATCCATTGTGTTCCACGAGACTGTGAAAAGAGGCATGCGCTGTTTGTTTGTTTGTGTTTTAAGCGGTGACGAAGGGGAAGTATCCAGCTTTGACGGCGCAACTTTACATGCCATTTCACTTTTGACAGATGAAGATTTCTATAGTTTGAAATGGGATTGGAGGTCTAGGTCCGGCAAAATAGCGCACGCACGCACGCACGTGTGTGTGTGTGTGTGTGTGTGTGTGTGTGTGTGTGTGTGTGTGTGTGTGCATGCCCTCGCGCGCGCGCGCGTGTGTGTAGAGAAACAGAAGAGTACTTTTATTGCCTGAAAGGGATTTAGGTAGGGGCCTATAGGTCCGGCAGCATAGTGTGTGTGTGTGTGTGTGTGTGCGTGTTGGCAGGTGAAGAAATCTATTGCCGAGGCGATTTATAGGTCTAGATCCGGCAAAATAACGCGTACGCGCACGGGCCTGCGCGTGCGCCCCGCGCGCGCGTGTGTAGAAACTTCTTAAGCAATCGCAACTTTGAATTGACAGGGTGTGTGAATACGTGCTTACACATAGGGAGGAGACTGATTTGTGTTTGCAGTCACTCACAGATCACTTTACTCATGCACTGATTGGCTTCATAAAACAAACAACGTGCGCTTCACTTCGATCATGTCGAAAATGGACGTCACTGTCTCTCGGCCGGGAAAACCGTAAATATCCATCGGTGGGTAGACCTTCAGGAAAGACCGGCAGCAGAGATCTAAGATTAGGCTTTGTGGTGATGCAGTCTACACAGAACTACCAGCTGATGGCACGTGCATATCGCGTCAAAATAGAAATATCATTCATAAAATGCATTTTGATGCATGGGATGAAACAGGGACGCTTCCTTCAAAGTCTCTTGGTCATTCTTCCATCATAAAACCAACAGAATTCATTCCTATGGCAACAAGATGATGTTGGCACACCTACCTCTGAAAACTAGCGAACATTTCTTTGCTTTGCATGCATTGCGCAGTGATTTTACTCTCCAACCGTTGGACTCTGCCAGTTCCTTGTATGTGATATCAGCATCTGCGCCCCTTTGTTCGGGAATGGATCGAGCATCCCTTTGTCATTTTTTTTTCGCGCTTTGTCCTGCAGCCGAATGGGCTTGATGCCTCCTTTGTCAGGTTTTGCGTCCCTTTGTCCTGCAGCCGACTTGACTTAATGCCTCCTTTGTCAGGTTTTGCGTCCCTTTGTCCTGCAGCC
>JADBJO010001094.1:330000-335000 GCA_016801955.1 Conus betulinus
GAAAAAAGACTGCAGAGAAAATTCGAGTGGCTTCCCTTGATCAACTGACGCCAACAATGATGTCAGATTTCATTGTCGAGTGGAGACGATGAGATATTTCTATTTTACGGCGCATTCGCTTGTTACATGTGAACTGGTTTGAAGTGTACTCTCTGGTTCTCTACTTTGCAATTATGAAAATGCTTAAGATTTTGCTGAAATGTTTCTTTGCCGTTCAAATCACGAGTTGTCCACAAGGTTTGCGCGCCAATGTGGATATGGAGGTTAGGGAGTTTGTCTGACGGGTTAATGTTTGTAATATGAGACTAGAATTTGTATCATAATAGTGAACAATTTTCCGTGTTATGTCTACTGTTCCATACAAAGAACAACAAACCCAACAAGATTCATTTATGCAGCATCAGGCTTAAAGGCTTGAAGGGGGGGGTACCAACGCTATTTTCTTTCTTTTTCTCCGTTTTTCCCTCGCGAAGTGCAATTTGGTTATCAGAAGATGGAACAAACATTGTCTGCATGTAGAGTGGGGGACATACAAGCCTTAGGTCATTGAGACGAGCATGTGGACTAGGAGCCTCCCACCAGAAACTCCATTTGGATGGGATCCATAGACACACTAAGCCTGGGGACTGGGTTACTCGGCAACCCAACCTCACTTCCAGAATCTCGTGGCAGATCGTGTGCTGTGCAAAAGGTTCTATTCATAGACTTTTTTCCCCCCCCCTTTATTATTCTCTGTTATGTTTCATGTTTTGAAAGAGGCTGATAAGGAACAAGAGAGAGAAAGCCCTCAACAGCCAAAAGAGAAACTGTGAGTACCACGATATGAAAGTACAATTCACGTCTGACCAAAGACCTGGTAATCAGAAACAAACAAACAAACAAACAAAAAACCAACCAACCAACAACCAACCAAAAAAACAACAAAAACAACAACAAAAAAAACCCCCACCAATCTGAAAGTCGTCTTCGCCAAAAAATCTGATGAAGTTTAAAAAAAATTAACTGTTTCATTTTGTATTTACCCGTGCTTTTTACTGAAAAGCACTTATGTCTAAAATAGGACGTATTTTCTGAAAATGAATATGTAAATCTTCAGTTTTATTTTACGCTGATGACTATATATATATATATATATATATATATTCCTGTGATAAAATCTTTATATCCTAGAATATGTTTACAAATTGCTTCCAAGAAAATAACATTTTTTGTGGGGGTGTGTTTTACGTAAAAATCCTTCTTCCAAATAAAACCTTTATTTTCTGGAAAGTGTTATTGCTGCGTTGAAAATTAGCTTATAAATCATCCCTATGTATTTCATATTCAGTAACCTCCCTCTTCTTGCACTTTTTAACCCCCCCCCCCAACCCCCACTCACCTCCCCCCTCCCCCACAAGACCTTCCGTTTCCGCATCTCTTTTCTGTACTCATCTCCCCCCCCCCCCCCCCTCCCTTCCCCTCCATCTCTACTGGCGGCGTCAGTCGTTACAGCGACTGATGCGTGGAGGGGTCAACGAGAGGTCATCGGCAGAAGGGCGGCAGGAGGTCAGTGGTCGGACAATCATTGGGAGCAGACTGGACAAGACGCCATGGCCGCATGTGAAGTGACGTCAATTGTCTGAGCCACGCATTATAAACCCGTCTGCCGGACTGACTTTCCGTTCGCCTGTCCGTAGACCCCCCCAACGATGCGCTGCATCTAAATTAAGCTCTTGCTGCTCCTCCGTTAATTTCCCTAGATCCCTCTTGGCATGTTTTGGTCGCCCCTCCCCCCCTCCCCTCCCCTCCCACCTCCCCCTTCCACTTACCAATCTCCACCCTCCTCTCCTCACCCCCCCCCCCCCCTCCCCATCCTCCCTCCCACTGCCACCTTCTGTGGCTGTGCACCCTTTTCTTTAGGATCATTGTTTTCTTCAGCCTGTTGGACTTGAACAAGCGAAACAGTTAAATGTTTTATGTCTTGGTGTTTTGTTTGGTTTTTGTTTTTGTTTATTTGTTTGTTTGGTTTTTTTTTTTGTAGGAGGGGAGGGGGGGAGGGGCAGCAATTGTTCACCTGAATGGCAGCGATTTTTTTTTTTTTTTTTTTTTTTTTTTTTTTTTTTTTTCTCTGCTGTCCTTGGGCACGCGCGCGTTGTGTGCGTGTGTGTTTGGCCGTTGGTGATATTCTTGTGGTGGTTGCCCTTGTTCGGTTTGTTTTGCCCCCTTTGTTTCTGCTTCCCCCACCCCCCACCCCCCACCCCCACCCCCACACCTCTGGCTGTTGCTGATATTGTTAGTTTGTTCTTGTGCGCTTTGTTTTGCCTTCTTTTTTCTTCCCCTTTTGTTTCTTCTTCTTCTTCTTCTGCGTCTTGTTGTCCTTGTTCTTGTTCGGAACAGCGCTCGAAAGGTTCTGTGTGGTCGGCTGGGCTGTGATTATCAAAACGTAAACTTTCTTTCATTGTCACCACCCTACTTCCACCGACTAAAACCAACACCGCTACTGCCACCAGAGAGGATCGACAAATAAATCGCTTTTACATATAACGAATACAAAATCAAACCGTTTCGCCCAGAGAGAGAGAGAGAGAGAGAGAGAGAGAGAGAGAGAGAGAGAGAGAGACTCAAGACTTGGGGATGTTTTATTCATATTAGGCCTCAGCCCATGATGCAGGAGAATGTGAACATGTAACTGAGTGAAAGATATATAACAGATTCCAAATACAAGTTGACGATAATATAAATGTTCTTGTATCTTTCAAGAAGTCACAACACCTCTCAATTTAAATCCTTTATACAAAAACAAAGAAAGATTACGCACGTTTTCAGGTTTGGTCGATGACATTAACAAACTCAGTTTAAACAGTGAAGGATGTCTATAATATTTAGGCTTAATTAACGTTTTGCGCGTAAACGTTGAAGAGCTGGGCAACAGAGAACAAAATGGACCTCACTTTCTTCGCTTTCAGTACATAAGGGACAAATTAAATCGTTTTGAACATAAACGTTTTGCATCGGTAGCGATGTAATGCCAACTCAGAAATCCTGAGCCTAAATCTAGTCGTAACATATTTAGAGATGCCTATCAATATCTAAACGTAAATAAGGTTTTAAACTGTGGTCACTGCAAAAAGCTCTATACAAGCTGAATCTGTCACTAGTTTGAATATGATCGGACCACGTTTGCCCACTGTTGTCAAGAAGATTTTGCTTGAAACAACGTATGAAGCCATGAACATTTCCAACGCCTTGACTTGCTGAAACAAAACCAGATCCATATTTAAACAAACATAAGCGAACATTTGTTTCCCAATTTTCTTACCTTTTGCATCAAGGTCAATGACATGTCATAAGCTTTGCGTGGAATCCTGTGATTCTCCATTTGTATCAGCTTAAGCCAGTAGCGAATACTTAACACAGCAGAATTTATATATATTGGACAGCGAATTGTTTCACCATAAACAAGGTCATTGAATGTTCGCCTGTCTACTCCTAAAAATTTCTCTTCAGAGCAAATAAATGGACTGATTCACAATGAACAACAGCATTGTCTAGGCCCCATAATTCAGAGCCATACTGCTGAACGGGCTATATCTGAGAGTCAAACAATTTCATAAAACAAATTGAAAGAGTTGTTATTTAACATGTATAACCTTTTAAAAAAAGATAAATCAAAGCATTCTTAGCTCTGCTTGCAAGGTCTTCGCATGCAACAGTGAAGCTCAAGCGCATAGAGAAACAAATTCCTAAATATTTATACGCATTAACCACAGGCATTCGTTTACCGTGTTACAACCATTTTTCTCTCACACTCAAATATTCACCCTTCCGAAATACTATAATATTGCTTTTAGTCGTATTAACTTTAAGTTGAAGAGATGCAGCGGCATGTTGTAAGTTGTTCAATTGTGTTTGCAGACCTGTAACTGTTTCTGCCATCAAAACGACATCGTCAGCCAACAACAGAATAATAATTTGAATGCATCAAGTGAAAATCGAGCGCCATATCTTCATTTATTAATTACTTCAACCGCCATATCGTTAATAAAAACAGAGAACAGGACAGGGCTGCAAGCATCTCCTTGCCTTAATCCTGATGTGCAGGAAATGCAACCAGTTAATCTAGAACCACATCGAACTCTAGTTTTGGCATGATTGTACATGCTTTTAAAGCATCTCAATAATTTACCTTTAATACCATTTTTTAAGAGAACTGGCCAAAGGATGTTTCGATTTATCGTGTCGAAAGCTTTTTCGAAATCAATAAATACGACATACAACTTTCGATAAAAAAACAAAACTGTTTCTGTACGAGAGCTAGTAAGGGAAAACATGTGGTCGGGGGGGGGGGGGGGGGGGGGGGGGGGGGGGGGGGGGGGGGGGGGGGGGAGAGAGAGAGAGAGAACAATTATGAACTTTAGGTTTCATATTCCACAAACAGGAACGCATAGACACACACCCAAACACACACACACACACACACACACACACACACACACACACACAGAGAGAGAGAGAGAGAGAGAGAGAGAGAGAGAGAGAGAGAGAGAGAGAGAAAACTCACACACACACACAGACACGAAGTGACACAGACAGACAGACAGACAGACAGACAGACACACACACACACACACACACACACACACACACACACACACACACACACACACTCTCTCTCTCTCTCTCTCTCTATTAAACTGCGGTTACTGTACTTTTCCGCCTTTCTGACAACACAGAAAAGCCATCACGAAAAGAACGTTGGGCAACATTGTGAAGGAAGGAAAAATTGGAACGAAAAATGATTTCGTTAACACAACAAAAACAACAACAACTTTTGCTGTCTCTTCTGGTCGCAAAGACTTCTAGAACTACAGTGGCTATGACGGCTTTTAATATTATGACGTCATTTTAAGTGTTTTACGTCAGATGCAGGTTGTCACGACAGGCTGTATCATGACAGATCTTCAGAGAGGAGGAGGTAGGAATGTGTCCCAGCGACACGTTCAACTCAAAGCACAGGCGGC
>JADBJO010001094.1:345000-355000 GCA_016801955.1 Conus betulinus
CTCACTGACAACCTGCCACCCACACCGTTCCCTCATTCTACCCCCTCAGTCACCCTCCCCCCCCCCGTCCCTCTCCCCCAATCCCCAATCCCCTCCTTCTCCCCATCACCTGTCTCCTTACCCCCACTTGTCTTTCCGTTTTCCTTTCTCTCCTTCCCCTTTCCCCCACCCCTGCTCTTCTGTCCCTCCTCCTTCCCTTCCCTTACGCCCCTCCCCCTTCCTCTGTCCCCTGTCCCCCGACCCCCCTCCCCTATCCAGCTACCCGCTTTCATCCCCCTTTTTCCCGTCCCTCTCAGCCTCCCCCTCCCCCCCTCAACCCCACCCCAACCCAACTTCCCTCTGGCTTTAGACCCACATCCATTCCTTACAGTAAAAGAAATACAATAAGAAAAGTGTCTGAACCCGGGATCTCCTTGAACCAGGGATCTGTAAGGTCTTAAGTCTAATGCTCTCCCAACGGAGCTCCTCCGGCTGACGTTAAGCATGGTGTTTGTAATGTCTATGAACGCTGACGGCGAACGGCGTTTGGTTCTCTTGGAATCCGGAGACTGCTTCTCTTCTTATTAAGGTAGCATTCAAATGCGATCGATGCTACTTTCTAACACACAAAAACGATTTCCTTTGATCTGACTGGTATGCAAATGAGTCACCATGGCGAACTGAGGGAAGATTAGACGCAAAAGCTGGACTTGCATAACAACAAAGATTGCAGATCAAACACACACACACACACACACACACACACACACACACACACACACACACACAGAGAGAGAGGAGAGAGAGAGAGAGAGAGAGAGAGAGAGAGAGAGAGAGATAGAGAACGCGTTTGATGTTTCAGATGAAGTGGATTTTCAAACGAAAGAAACAAAATGAGAGACTACTTTGATTTCAGGTTTGTTTTTTCACCCCTGTCTCTTTCATTTATGAATATAGCCACATATGTCGGTCTACGTGATTCGCTGAATTCTGTAAACTTCCATGCCATTCGTACCTGGCTAGCCCATTTTTCACCTGCTGCTCGCTACGTTGCTACAGGGTGTGACATGTCAAGAGAAGCAGACATCATCGGGGCCCTCAAACTTCTTTGCTTTTCTTGCACGATGAATTAAAAGCCAGGACGGAAAAATAGGGGTTTCCGTCAGAATTAGCAAAAGCAGTTGAGCGGCTCACGAATGCGCTTTGCTGAAACTGCTCAGCAGAAAAAAACTTTATGGCAGCTGAATATGATTTGGCCATTCCCGAAATAAAGCAACGGTTGCAAGCCAGAGATGAGCCAGAGACCACGCGATTGGTAAAAATTGTTAACGCACACACACACATACATACATACATACATACTCTCTCTCTCTCTGAGGTCCACCACACACACACACACACACACACACACACGCACACACACACACAGGCACACACACACACACACACACACCCACACACACCACACCACACACACACACACCACACACACAACACTCTCTCTCTCTCTCTCTCTCCTCTCTCTCTCTGTCTTTCCACTCTCTCTCTCATCTCTCTCTCTGAGGTCCAACACACATACACGCACATACGCACACACGCACACACACCACACACACACACACACACACACACACACACCACACACACACACACACACACACACACTCTCTCTCTCTCTCCTCTCTCTCACACACACACACAACACTCACACTCTCTCTCTCCCCACCATCCCCACCCCCCCCCCCCTTCCACCACACCCACATACACACACAACATTCTCTCATTCTCTTTTTTTCTCCGTCTCTCCCCTCCCCTCCCTCTCCCCCACTCTCTCTCTCTCTGGTCTTTCTCTGAGGTCCACCGGGAACGATGATGACGTCAGAAATACTGCGGGTGAACACGACGCACAATAGAAGTCGGATGCGCAGATGTGACGGCACTGTGGGCAGTGGGCATGTCACAGAGGGACGTGAGGTCACTCTCCCCCCTCCTTGGGGGTGGGGGGTGGGGGATGGGGGTGGGGGTGACGCTTCGGCTCCAGACTCTGTAGGCGCCCGTGTCCAGAGATCTGTACTCTCTGGCGGACAGCAAATTGCCGGGCACTGTGGTCCTCTGGTAAAGTCTCCCATCTGATCCGAGGGATACGACAGACTCCTACGGATACTTTCAGATAGTCTTTGAAACAAGATTTATATAAAAAAAAAAAATACTGTGATGTAAAGCAAAAGAATATACAAATGACGAAAGAACCACTTCGCGTCTCCACCTCTTTTGGTCTTCTTCAGGCAAGACAAATAAATAACATTCAAGACAATGAACACGGAGAACGAACATACAGTCTGTTGTCTCTTTAAATTGGGCTCAAAATGGATGTGGAATGGAAACGAGGCTGCTTGGGAGGGGAAGCAATGCGGGTTTGAAATAGAAAGGGTAATAATGATAATCAAGCGAAGAGAACATTATGACTGAAATTACTTCTTTTAGTAGTAGTAGTAGTAGTAGTAGTAGTAGTAGTCCTTATTATTATTTTTTTTTTTATTCATTATTATGTTTATTTCAACCGGATTTGTCTCTCCTGCCAGCAGCCTCGTTTTCATTCCACTCATTCATGTTGCGCCCAATTTGAGAGATATAATGACTGTCTGTACGTCGTTCGTTGTCATCGCATTTGAATGTTGTTTGTCTTGTCTAAAGAAGACTAGAGAGGTCGAAACGCGTAGTGGTGTTTTAGTAAGTTGTTTTTCCTTTCGTTTGCCGGAACAGTAATGCCTTAAAAAAATCTTGTTTCAAATATAAAAAAAGTGTTTGAAATAAATCCGCTAAACACATAGACAGACGAATCACCAGACAAAAACATGACGCGTTTTCGACCTTTTAGGTCTTCTTCAGGCAAAGATAAACCACAACTCAGGACAACGAAAGCGAGAAGAACGAGCAGTCACTTATTTGGTTCAATTTTTCTTTGTCCTGAGTGTTGTTCATCTTGCCTGAAGAAGACCTGAAGAAGACCTAAGCTGTCGGAACGCACCGGGGGTTTTGTCTTGTGATTCGTTTGTCCATGTTGTTTGGCGGAGTTATTTCAAACACTTTTTATTTTAAAGATTTGTTGAGATTTCCGCCTGCAGTCGCCTCACCTTGCAACTAATCTTGTTTCAGTTTCCACCTGCAGTTGCCCAGTTTGAAAGCAGCCTTTGAATAGCCAGTCAGTATTACTTTTACCGAGATGTCAGCTCTGTGAAGAAGACCAGCTTTGCAGTGTGTCGCTTGTCGTCCGTACCACCCGTACCTGTACCATAGGTCATCCCATCGGGGCGCCCCCCGAGCTTTGTCGTGGATTGCGTTCAACGCGTTGACAGCCCTGATATGGCCCTTTGCGGTCGGCTGGGCTATAAGGAACATTACCTTACCTTACCTTGTGGAGGTGAGCCTCGATGCCAGACCGGGTCCCCCCCCCACACACCACACACACTACCCCCTCCCCCCCCCCCCCCCCAAAAAAAAAAAGCATCGTTATTCAAAATAAGTCACTATACACAACTTAAATAAGTAAAGCCAAGAAAAAACAAAAATAATCAGGATGTACATAAACAACACTTCGGTCATATTACAGCACAAATTTACATTTGAAAGACAACAGTTTAAAATGTAATTGACTGAGAGAGAGAGAGAGAGAGAGAGAGAGAGAGAGAGAGAGAGAGATAAGCGAGAGACGGAGAGAGAGAGAGAGGCAAGCCAAAGTATTTATGAAAATTTACATGATTAGGTTTTTTTTAAGGGTTCTGTACATTTCCACTGGGGCTACGCTTGTACAACGTCATAAACACACACACACACACACACACACACACACACACACACACACACACACACACACACACACACACATACACACACCACACACACACACAACGACACACACACACACCACTCTCTCTCTCTCTCTCGTCTCACACACCACACATACACACACACACACACACACACACACACACCACACACACACACACACACACACCACACACACACACACCACAACGGGCCTACAGGTTGCAGACGCACACGTGCGAACATGCACTCGCGCATAGGCTCCTCAAAAACCTGCCACATGCATGAACAACACACACACACACACTTACACACACACACAACACACACACACACAACACACACACACCCACACC
Organism: Conus betulinus; assembly: GCA_016801955.1. NCBI lineage: Eukaryota > Metazoa > Mollusca > Gastropoda > Neogastropoda > Conidae > Conus > Conus betulinus. The sequence continues at coordinate 349,161 of JADBJO010001094.1, forward strand.
ACCCCACACACACACACACACCAACACACAAGCCACGTTCCAGCGCAAACATGATTATCCATCCCACATCTAACATTCATACTCACATAAAACCGTCCCCGTGAAAACAATTCCCTTTCGTCATGCCCCCTTGTTGGTATGGAGAGAGAGAGAGAGAGAGAGGAGAGAGAGTAGGAGGAGAGAGAGATATAGAGAGAGGAAAATTGCTTGAGAGCGAGGATGGTGGAGGTAAGGCAAAGAATAGAGAGAGAGAGGATATAGAGAGTGAGAGAGTGGGGGTTTTGAGTTGGGGGGGGTTTGGGGGGGGGGGGGGGGTGTGGGTGGGGGTGGGGGTGGGGGGGGGGGGGGGGGGGTGGGGGGTGGGGGGCAACGGGGGGGGGGGGGCATACGAGATGAGAGAGAGATATAGGCAGCGGGGCCATAGCTGTTGAGATTAGATGGGATGGGGGGGGGTGGGGCGTAGGTAGTCAGAGAGTAGTAGGGGTTAGGGTAACGAACGCAAGTGAGAGAGTATGAGAAGAGAGAGATAGCGCGATAGGAGAGAGAGAGAGAGAGAGTGTGGAGGCATGGTTGATGAAGGTATGCTGAGAGAGACGAGCGGGTTGTGGAGGTGGGGTAGAGAGCGAGAGGGGGGTTTATCGGGGGGAGCACGAAGGAGAGAGACACCCCCCGATACGACGAGCCACCGAGGGTGTGCATAGCTGCGTTTGAGAGGAGAAATTGGGGGCGGGGAGGTAGATCTGCAGACGCAGGATAGGACGGGGTAACGAACGCAATGTGAGCGGAAGAGAGAGAGAGAGAGGAGAGAGATGAGGAGAGAGAGAGAGAGAGAGAGAGGAGAGAGTGAGAGAGGTGGGGCGCTGGTGAAGAGAGTATGCTCGGAGAGGAGAGGGTTCTGGCCAGGTGGGTAGGAGAGAGAGAGGGGTGGGTGGGTGGGCAACGAAGAGAGAGAGAGAGAGGTGGGGCATAGCTGGAGAGAGTATGTTTGAGAGGAAGGGGGAGGGGGGGCGTAGATCGGCATGGAAGAGAGGGGGGGGTAACGAAAACGAAGTGTGTGTGTAGTATGTGTGTGGTGTGTGTGTGGTGTGTGTGGTGTGTGGTGTGTGGGTGTGTGGTGTGTGTGAGCGAGAGAGAGAGAGAGAGAAGATGATGGGAGCAGAGAGGACTGAGGGGGAGCCAGCGGAGATGAGAGAGATAACAGGCATATTAAAGATATATGTTTGAAAGAAAGGGGAGAAACGGGATTGTGAATGTTGATTTGTTTGAATTTGTGACCCACTCCCGCTCGCGCCCCCCACACCCCCCACATCCCCCCCTCCCGGTCGGATAATGATTGGTTGTGATTTTTTTTGACAGAGGAGTAAAACACACAAACGGCCCACTCCCCACTCCCCCCCCCCCCCCCAGCCCAATGAAGTGTTACCGAATGTGTGAATTTTAATGAACCCCCCAGACTACCCCCAGGATATTGTGATTATAAAATTTAATTTGGGATTTTATGAAAAGTTGGCGAATGAAAAAGAGTGATGATCGGATTTGAATATAATGAATGAAGAGAAAATTTGATGAACTGATATGGATTGTTGAATTATTGGATGAAATAGTATCCATTTATTGAAAATTGATTTGTGTTTTTTGAACATTTTGACTGTTGATCTTATTGTGTTTGATTTTGTGTGGGAATTTTTTTGAATAGTTATTGTGGAATTGGATGGTATGTTGTTTGTATTTTGGTGTTTGCTGTTAATGGGAATTGCAATGTGAATTTTTGTTTGTTGTGAAAAAATGAAAGAGAGATGGTATTATTTTTTAGACTATAAAATAAAATTTTGAAAAACAAAAAAAAAGATAAAGAAAAGGAAAAAAACTGATGGTATTGAAAAATGACTTTGTGTGATTTGGGAAAAAGTGTTGAATTGAATGTGAAAAGAGAAAAGAAGGAAACGAGCGACCGAAAAAAGAGAATGTTGAAATTTGTTGAATATGAGTGGAAACAAAATAAAAAAAATGTGAATAGAGAGCCAGAGATGTGAAAGGAGCGAGGAGACAGATGCAGAGAGACGGCCAGAGAGGGAGGAGAGGAGAGGAGGGAAGAAAAGGAAAGGAAAGAAGCTGCGGAGATAGAGAGGTAAAGAGGAATGGAGAGAGAGAGATGAGAGATGAGGGTAGAGAGAGAGAAGAAGATGACGGAGACGAGAGAGGAGAGGAGAGAGAGATGAAGAGAAAGGACGAACAGACAGACAGACAGACAGAGAGAGAGAGAGAGAGAGAGTGAGGAAGAGAGCGACAGACAGACACGGACAGAAGGAAAGACCACGAGAGAGGATGAGGAGACTGCGGAGAGAGTACGAGAGAGAAGGAGAGAGAGAGAGGAGAATGGTGGAGAAGTGGGGCTGGGGGGATGTTTGAGGGTGAGGGCGGGGGGGGGGAGGGTGGCGGGGGAGGAGGGGGGGGGGTGGGAGGGGTTTAACCATACATGTCCCGCGCGGCTCAGTGTCGTGGACGTCGGGCAGACTGCCATCGGCCTTGAAATCTCTCTCTCTCCTCTGAAATGCAGAAAACACGCCTGGTGCACGCTGGCCCTGTGTTTTCTCTGCACGCGCTCACCTTCTTTCGCCAGGACGACAACCTGTGGCAACACTGTGCTGGGGCTGGAGTCACGAACGGATGCACCTCAGCTGGATAGAATAGTGGCTCGACTTGGAACTGGCGCCGTTCTCTCTTTTTTGTTTGTTTGTTTGTTTGTTGCCTGGTCTCTTGTCTCTTTTTGTCTGTCTCGTCCGTCTCTCTCTCTCTCTCTCTCTATCCTCTCTCCCTCTCTCTCTCTCTCTCTCCTCTCTCTCTCTCTCCTCTGTCCCAGGGCTGGGTGAAGAAAAAAAAGCATCAATAGTTGCTTATCATCATTACCCTGGTGAAAAAAAATTCATGTTGTCATTGCCCCTGTCTGTCTGTCTGTCTGTGTCTGTCCGTCTCTGTTTGTATGTCCGGCCGTCCGGCCGTCTGTATGTCTGTGTCTGTCTGTGCGTGTCCGTCCATCTGTCTGTCTGTCTGTCTGTCTCATTCACAATTATCTTTCATGGACTACTTACTTCAAAACAAGATGAATACATATCCAGGCAAACGGATACGTTATGCAGGATTAGGCACGTTTTGAACTTTCATGCCAAAAGAAGTTATTTCTGAATGCTTACTCACTCTCTTCAACCTGTTACTTTCAACTCTGCCTGATTCAACCTGCGCAAATCCAATGAAACCGTCAATCAGCTATCTACACGCATGCCCCTAAAGAAGGCCTCCTGAAAATCCTTCAGCCGTCTAGAAGGTATTCAAGTCAGTTCTTAAATTAAAGAATATGTTCGATTGGAGTAAAAGATTGTCAATAAAAAAAGGGTATCTGCATTAGCGCCGAAAACTATTCAACCCAAATTCAACTGGAATTCTACAAATTCTGCAGAACTGCCGGTTCTCACATCTAGAACAGGCTCTATTTAAAACAAACCTTTGCTATTCTGGTCCATTTGATTGGAACTCACTTCCTGAGCGTAAATGCCATCGAAATGTCTGTCTTACAGGAAGAAAATTGTTTACATATTTTGCATCCACTCTCACTTCTGAAGTAGACATGCAGTTTAATTCATATTACAAGTGCATATCCACTTGTATGCTATTGCTGTATTATCACCAACATGATTTTTTTACTTCCTTTCGCGAAAAACCCCCCCCCAATCAAAAAAAACAAAACAAACAAAACAAAAAAAACGGCAGCCCACCTTACTTTCGCAAAAAGAACTGTTGTTGTTTACAACTACAAGTTCTGTTTAAAAAATATTTGTTACTATTAATAATTGTACACGTAGCACACAGTCACTGGAAGGCGATATTACACTTGATGAAGCCGCATTTGCATTGAAAAAATGTGGCAAATCATAAAAATCCAGGCACAGATAGATCCAATGCTGAATTCTTAATTTCTTTTTTGAAAGACCTTACCGTACCCTTTTATCGTAAGAGCACGAAATGATAGTTTGAAAGATGGTGAACTTTCCCATACTCAGATCAGAGAGAAGGATAATAGTCTGCATACCAAGGGGACGAGAAACCTAAGCAATATATGAAAATTGGGAGACTGATTTCCTTACTTAACATTATATATATAAAATTGGTTCATCCTGTGTCGCCAACAGAATTAAAACTGTATTACTTTCAATCATCCACGAGAAGCAAACAGGCTTTATAGCGAACCGTTATATTGGTGATAATGTAAGCTTATTGATGATTTTATTCACTATTTGAATGGTAAATCCTTACCGGGGGTTTCGTTGTTTTGTTTAGATATTGAAAAGGCATTTGATTCTTTAAATTGTGAATTTATGTACAAAGTTCCTAGAGCTTTTGGGTTTGTGTGAGAACGATTTAAGGTGGATTCAAACATTTACAAAAACATAAAGTCGACTGTTAAAGTTAATGGACAGGTAACAGAGGAGTTGACTGTGCTACGCGGATCTAGACAAGGGGACCCAATCTCCCCTTATTTTATTTATTTTGTGTGCTGAGATAATAGCAATAATGATTCGTGAAAACAAAGACATAAAGGGATCTTTATTAATGATACAGACCAAAAAAATTTCTCAGTTCGCTGATGACACTCAGTTGATGAACATAGGAGACAGAAAATCTTTTTGAACAAAGTATGCAAATGGTGGAAATATTTGGACAGTACTCTGGATTACACATCAGTGTAGATAAAACTCAAGCAAGATTGCTAGGATCTATGAGAAAATCAACCAAAAGGTATTTACCACATCTGAAAATAAACTGTAACACAGAGAGATTTAAGATACTCGGAATTTGGCTAACAAGCGATCTAAAGCATTGCCAGTCAATTAATTATAACAACAAATTTGACCGTGTACTAGTTAAATTTGCCTTTGTCTTGAGAATGGAGAATTTTATAAGAGTGACTCAGAGAAGTGCTGTTATATGCCAATGTCTTTGGGCACTGTCCTCTTTTTTGCGCGTTTGTCAACTCTCGATTAAGATGATTCAAGATCGTTTGAAAAAAAGATTGTATGTCAGTGCACTGAACTGTCGACATGTGAAAACACAATCGCAGTTTATATGTGTGTGATGCAGCGTACTACTCACATGATCGTTGGAAGAGCGATGGCGGGATGGATAAAGGTGTCACCTTTTTCTGTCCTTTTTTTCCCTTCTTTCTTTCTCCTCATCCTTTTATGTTTTGCTTTCTACTTTTTAAAGATCTCTTCTTTATTGGTTTTTCCTCTCCCATGATATGAACATATATTTGAAAATCTCCTTCCCTGTCTCTCTCTGCCCTTCATTACGGGCAATGGCCTAAATATGAATTAAACATCTGAATCTCTCTCTCTCTCTCTCTCTCTCTCTCTCTCTCTCTCTCTCTCTCTCTCTCTCTCCAACAATATTATCTCCTGTTCTTCTCTCGCTGGGAAACCAGTTTTGCTTCAGGAACAAAATGTTGAGTATGAAGACAAGTTTGTGAACTTGAATATGACTGCCCCGTGAATCACTGTGCGTTCTTCCTCAGGTTAAGCTGCTGCTGCTGCTGTGGTGACTGTCGTTTCGTTTACTTCTGTCCGGACAGAAATTTTACTGAGTACATGTGTGTGTGTGTGTGTGTGTGTGTGTGTGTGTGTGGTGTGTGTGTGTGTGTGTGTGTCCAGACAGAAATTTTACTGAGTACATTGTGTGTGTGTGTTGTGTGTGTGTGTGTGTGTGTGTGTGTGTGTGTGTGTGAGTGTGTGTGTGTGGTGTGTATGTGTGTGTGTGAGTGTGAGTGTGTGTGTGTGTGTGTGTGTGTG
>JADBJO010001094.1:360000-375000 GCA_016801955.1 Conus betulinus
CGACAGGAGAGACAGAGAGAGAGAGAGGAGAGAGAGAGAGAGAGAGAGAGAGAGAGAGATGCGCTGGTGAAATAGTTTATTGAGAGAGAGAGAGAGAGAGAGAGAGAGAGAAGAGAGAGAGAGAGAGAGAGGAGATTTTAATAGGTATAGGCCATGGCTCTTCTGAGATAGACCACAAGACACAGACACACCACACACGACACACACACACACACACACACACACAACAACACACCCACATATATATATAATATTAGATATATATATATATATATATAGAGAGAGAAGAGAGAGAGAGACAGAGAGAGAGAGAGAGAATTTGAGATGTATTAGGCCATGATGGCCCTTCTGAGAGAGAGAGAGAGAGAGAGAGAGGAGAGAGAAAGGGAGAGAGAGGAGAGAGAGAGGAGAGAGAGAGAGAGAGACAGAGAGAGAGAGAGAATTTGAGAGGTAATAGGATAGGCATGGCCCTTCTGAGAGAGAGAGAGAGAAGAGAGAGAGAGAGAGAGAGAGAGAGAGAGATAGAGAGAAAGGAGAGAGAGGAGAGAGAGAGAGAGAGGAGAGAGGAGAGAGAGAGAGATAAGAGAGAAAGGGAGAGAGAGAGAGGAGGCACGCACTGTGAAATTGCTGTGAAATATTTGTTGAGAGAGAGAGAGAGAGAGAGAGAGAGAGAGAGAGAGAGAGGAGAGAGAGAGAGAGAGAAAGGTAGGAGAGAGAGAAGAGTGAGAGAGAGAGATTAGAGTAGAGAGGAGCGAGATATAAAAGGGAGATAGAGAGAGAAGCACTGTGAAACTGTGAAATATTTTGTTGGGGAGAGAGAGAAGAGAGAGAGAGAGATAGAGAGAGAGAGAGAGATAGTAGAGAGAGAGAGGTTTTAAAAAGGTATAGCCATAGCCCTTCTGAGAGAGTAGATAGAGAAGCCGGAGAGAGAGAGAGAGAGAGAGGGAGAGAGTAGAGAGAGAGAGAGAGAGAGAGATGCACTGTGAAATACTTGTTGAAGAGAGAGAGAGAGAGAGAGAGAGAGATGAGAGAGAGAGAGAGAGAGAGAGGCAGAGATAGCTCGCACAAGAGCGCGCCTCGTTTCGTGTGTTGTGTGTGTGTGTGGGTGTGTTGTGTGTTTGTGTGTGTGTGTGTGTGGTGTGTGTTTTTGTGAGAGAGAGAGAGAGAGAGAGACAAAAGAGATGAGAGAAAGAGAGAGAGAGAGATAGTACAGACAGACCTACAGACAGAGACAATTTTCAATGGCTAGTGCCTGGTTATAAAATACAGCGCCCACAAGGCATTACTTACTGGGCCAGATAGCATTTACACAGCTGTATGAAGAAGAAACAGAGACAGAAAACTGTTGTTTGGAAATCACCAATCACCTGCGCAGTGTCCCCTATGTAACTTAGCAGTGTTAAAGCTGTTTTCTTTGCAAGTGGTAGGACACGGTTGTATATACATCAAACAAACAAAACTATCCGATAAAACTGAGAAAAACAACAAACAAACAAACAAACAAACAGACAGACAGACAAATGAACACAGAAACAGATGAACAAACAAACAACATGACCGACCTACAGGTAACTTGGCGTTTACGGTTTCACACAAAATAGTCACGTGAACATAACACGAAACAAATATACAGCATCCAAATAATTGACTGTATAATTACACAACAAAATAGTCATGCGACCGTTCAATCGATCAAATAAACAAACACTCATACGCAGATAACTAAAACCTTAGACATACAACAGAATCATCTAAAGCTATCATCGGTATTTATCTTTTGGTTTGAACAGACCGCCTTACTGTGTGGTCACTGTAACGCAATGCTGTCGGTCTCTCCAGCCAGCAAGGGCGGCATTCACGAGCCAGTTTACAGAGTATTAGAAAGTGATGGTAAAATGCGGAAAGGCCTGTAAAATTCATGTCTTCAAGTATCAATAAAGTGATTACCAAACAACACACTGCGCGGTGACATTGAACTGCAGATTTCAACTTGTCTTGCGAAAACGCTGTCCCTTCTCATTTTTCCCCCTTCTCATTTGCAAAGTTACTTGTATCAACAATGAGGGAAATTTAGTATTTCACATTTCAAGTCATTGATTAATGAACAACCAAATGTAAGAACATAAAACTTGAACTTTCATTTGCTGATATTGCGTCGTCTGAGAGAATACACTGTCTGCCCTCACACTGAGTAATGCATGCCAAAAAAACCTTGGGGCAAATCATCAGCATACCCTTATGTTGACAAACACTAGAGAAACGCAATCAACTTCACAAGCTTATTACACTCAGCCCAATGCAAAGAAAGAAAAAAAAGAGAGAAAAAAGATGACCTTACAGCCAGGACACTGGAATAATACAAGCCAACCAACCAGCCTCTTTGCAGGAGGCTCTACCAGGACCCCCCCCCCCCCCCCCCCACACACCCCCCACCCTCTCTCCCCCTTGTGGCCACATCCACACCTGAGCCGCTATGGAACCGTTAGAAGTATCTAACCCACACGACATCAGATACGGCTCTACAGGGATCCAACACCTGGCCCCCCAGGCCCCTGCATGCTATTCCAAAGCACACGGTCATACTAACGACAGGGGCGGATCACCGTGTAAGTGGCTGCTTCCGGAAGGGAGCAGGGGACATCAAAACGAACGCTTCACTGTGATCCTACATCTAAGGTGAGCGTGGCATGGGTCAAACTCCGTTGCAAATGATTCCCAGGTTTGTGGAAATCAACCCCTCTAAAGGCTCTAGGCTACAGCATGACAGGGCCCCCAATGGCTGTCTCCCTGGCGTCTAATTATTCATCCAAACCAAGCCATCCAGACCAGCCATGGCCGAGTGTGTGGGGCCTACCGAGTGACCATAGTCGGGAGGGCGCTTCAAGTTACACCTATTATTCTGATCCCGTGACGTTAGATGAAACTGCACATGGGTGAGCTCCCTTGCCAATGGTTCCCATGTTTTGTGAGCATCAACATTCTTAGCTCCTTGGAATTCTTGGAATTCGATCTGAATTAGATGTCATCCTAAGTTTGAGGGAATAATTTCTGGTAATAGTACCTGTTTTTTCCTCTGGAAAACAAAGATAAAAGTTATTTATCCCTAGTAGAATAAGTAAAACAATGGTGATCTTGAAGAAAACTGAGGAACACAGTTATCATCCTCAGCAAAAGAAAAAAAAAAAAAAAAAAAAAAAAAAAAAAAAAAAAAAAAAGAAAAAACAAAAAAAAAAAAAAAAACTCAAAAATAATTTGATGTTAGAAGGAAGGAAAGTTTGATCCTCTCGGTAATAATAACTGTTTCCCTCTCTGTTCGGTATTTTCCTCGAGGAGGATATAATTATTTTGCCACAGGGAAACAGCTAATGTTGCCCTTAGACGCTAGCATGCTGACATACACGAGCATCTCTGACCTCCCTGGGCAAAAGGTCGGTTGGGAAGGCCCACTTCAAGGACTCTACTGGTCACACAGACAGCGAGTGAGTGCCGGTCTGTCCACTCTGGGAGAGACTTCGGTCCCGATCAGCCATAGCGAGGATCGCTCTGCAGTCTATTATGGATTTTGGCTCGGATGAGCGTCGTTGATTTTTTTGCTTGGCTGACCCTGAATGACCGGTCAAATGATCTCTCGGACCGTACTGTCTGTCGGCTTCGACAGGTCGGAGGAAAGGTCAATGCACGGGATGTAGACTCCGTCTTTGTTTGTCATTGATATCAATCAATCAACCAATCAATCAATCAATCAATCAATCAATCAATCAATCAATCAATCAATCAATCAATCAATCAATCAATCAATCAGTCAATCAATCAATCAATCAATCAATCAATCAAAAACCATCAAGCAAAACAATCAATCAATCAATCAATCAGAACCATCAGTCACTCAAACCATCAATCAATCAATCAAAAATCAATCATCAATCAAATAAATCAATCAATCAATCAATCAATCAAAACAACCAAATCAATCAATCAATCAATCAAGTAATCAATCAATCTGTCGATCAAACAGTCAGTCAGTCAGTCAATCAACCAACCAACCAATCAATAATCATCAATTAATCAAGGCAGCAAGCAAAATAAGCAAACAAACCTAGCTGTGCATTGGACACAGAATCCTTTTCAAATAAGAACACATATTAAGGCATCATCATCATCATCATCATCATCATCATCATCATCATCATCGTCGGTCGTCGTCGTCGTCGTCACCAGCACCATCATCGTCATCATTTCTTCTTCTTATTCTTCTTTCTTCTTTTTCTTCTTCAACATAACGACTCTCTTGTCTGGAACAGGAACAGTGCCAGTGAAGAGGGAGGAAGGGAAAGACTCGCGGTGATGGCTCGGACGCATCTTGCGTGCTGTAGACAAACTTGAAACCCAAATCATAACCTGTTCAACGATGCTGCTGATGATAGATCGTAGCGTGTATTCTCACAGCCCGGTCAGCGACACAGAGCTTTACACGGTTGTCAAACTCGTACGGAAAAAGGCCACCTTTGTCCTGACAAAAAAAGTGACAACATTGAAAAAACTAGCGAACAACACAAACAATAAATGACAGAGCAGCCAAACTATTGACATTTTTTAAGGCGAGGGACTCTTTAAATGTGACAGGGAACAGCAAACTATAAACAACAAAAAGGTGGGGTAACTCTTGCTCTCACGATGATATGATAACAGCGCCCGGAACTCCGAATACCTGTCTCCTTATTTGTTCTCTGTGCTTTGTGTCGGAAATCGTGCTAAGCGGTTTGGTGTGGTAAAGAACATTTCTTTGGAACCATGGCGGGCGTTTAATCATCTCATCATGGGAATAAGCTTTTACCTTACCTGTTTGTATATTTATTGTCAAATGTTCCATGCCTCATTTAAAATTTCCTTTCCTGTCAACCAAACCGAAATTACCTGTATTTGATTCTGTTTGTCTGTATGATTGTAATTGATTCTGTTCATCTGTATTCTCAAGATCGAAAAATTCTATGCCCATCCTGAATGAATTTTAGTCTATGCTTTTTAATTTCTCCAGCTGTTGCTGTGTAGACGTATCAGGTGCAAACTACACAGGTAAGTTTTCTTTCTTCTTCTTTCTTCTTTCTTCTTTTTTTTTTTTTTTTTTTTTGGCGGGGGGGGGGGGGGGGGGGGGGGGGTGGATAGATGGATGGGTGTCTTCTTGCTCGTTCTGTATGCTCTGTGTTAGCATTTCCGCTAGGTGATTTGGTGTTGTAAGCAGCATTCGCTTGAAGTTATTGGCGTGTAGTTATCTCCTCATGGGAGCAAGAGTTACCCCACTTATCAGTTATTTACCCTTAAGGCGGATAAGCCATGGCCGCCCTGAGAGCGCCAAACATTTCTCGATCCGTCATTGCCCCCCACCCCTTCTCCCCAAAACAAACAAACAAAACAAACAAAACAAAACAAAAATAAAGAAAAAAAAAAAAAAAAAAAAGAAAAAAAAAGGGAAAAAATTGTCCTATAACAAAAATGATTTAAAACATTTAAACGTAAGTCAATGTTTATAATGGAAACTACTGCTGCTGGGATTAAGAAACGCACATTACACAATAATTCAGAATATGTTCGAAAGTAAAGTGTGTTGATTCAACAATGACTGGATAAAGATCAACTATCCGAACGTTGCAGCTTCCCAGACTAATGAATCCCTTTTCCCTTGCAGAAGGGTGTGGGAAGGTGAGGAAGGTGGAAGAGGTAGTGGGTGGAGAGAGGGTGCGGAAGGAGGGAGGACTGAGGGAGGAAGGAGAGAGTAGGGGAGTTAATCAAAAGAGACCTCCTCAAACCCCGTGTCTTTATAAACTTAGCGAAGGTGGGACTGGGCGGAGCCACCAGGGGGAAAAAAATGGGGGTGGGGGGTGGGGTGGCGTGGGGTGGGGTGGTGACTCGTGTGACGTAGGGGTGTGGGCGAATAGTGAGTTGGAGGGGGCGAAGAGGAGGAAGGTGGGAATAGGGGCTGAGTTGGGATAGCAATCAAACTTCAGCAAAAAAAAAAGAAAAAAAAAAAAAAAGTCATAGCCTTTCTAATTAAATCTGCTCGCGCTGTGTGTGTGTGTGTGTGTGTGGTGTGTGTGTGTGTGCGTGCGTGCGTGCGTGCGTGCGTGCGTGCGTGCGTGTGTGTGTGATTTCTCACCTTATTCCTACTCCCCCACCTCCTCCGTTGCACCTCTCCAGCCTCTCTCGACCAGCTACCATATTCCTTTCCTCTACTCTATCTTGTCATGGTACTTTTCTTTCTTCTTTATAGTCTGCTGATTTACTAATCTCACAAAACGAGGAGAGAGAGAGAGAGAAGAGAGAGAGAGAGAGAGAGGGAGAGGGGGGGGGGGGGGATGGGCATGGTACGCAACGTTTAGAGCCAACCAAAGAAGGAAAAAAGTAAAGAAGGAAATGAGGAGGACATACGAGTACATCCATGTTAGAAATACGAAAGTGAAGAAACACCAAAAAAGAAGACAGTCAACAAATTCAGTCAGTTACATCATTCTTAGCCTAGTCCGATCCTGGAGGTTAAAATTAGACTGATATAATTCAACCTAATAATACCAGAGAGAGAGAGAGAGAGAGAGAGAGAGAGAGAGAGAGAGAGGAGAAGAGAGAGAGAGAGAGAGGAGAGAGAGCGAGAGCGAATGAGGAGAGAACGAGGAGGTAATATTAGACCATAAATTCAACCTAATAATACCAGAGAGAGAGAGACAGAGAGACGACCCCGTGAGAGAGAGAGAGAGAGACACAACACACACACACAGGACATATGCACACATACACACACGCACACACACACATACATACAAGCACGCAAGCACGCAAGTACACACACACACACCACACACACACCACACACAACACACACGCACACACCGCACGCACACACACACACCACACACACACACACACACACACACGCACACATGGGCACGCACGCATGCGCGCGCGCGCAACACACACCACACACAACACACACACACACACACACACAGCACACACAAACACCACACAAAAAAAAAAAAAAATAAAAAAACGGCGGAACTCGGAGATCGCCAAGAACAACACACCCACTGCCTATCAGTCACTCACTCACTTCCTTGGCAGCCAAACTGCAACCGCTCACCCATGCCGTCGTCTCCTCCCCCACACCTGCACCGCTTAACCTAATCACCCTTCACGTCTCCCTCCTATCAAATCCCCGCCCTCCTCCCTCCCTCCCCCCTCTCCTCTCTCCGGGGCTATCCATCCCCTCGGCGTCCGCCCTCCCCTCCCCCCCCCACCCCCCCCCGCTCCCCCAACCCTTCCTACTTCGCTCTTGCGCCCAAAACAGATCACGACATCCCTCCCTTGTTACTTACGCCTTCCTGCTGCCCGGCCACTCGGAATGAGCGGACTAGGCAGGTGGGGAAAAGCAGGTTATTGGTCAGGGTTCTGTAAATATTGTTGTAGGTTCGTGGGTTATACCAACAGCGCGGGACGGGAATAGCGGGTTTAGAATGTCACCCAGAAAGTATGTCACATTCCACTGTAGTCAGCGGAAAAAAAAAAAAAAAAAAAAGAAAAAAAAAAAAAAGAGAAAAGGAAATAGTTTGTGTATTGTTTTCCTTTTCTCTGTTTCTGTGTATATAGTTATCTCATTTTTTAAAAAATATTTTTTTGTATTTAGAATGTATTCTGTATGGATTATGTTTGTTTTTTTTCGTTTCCAGCTCGTTTTTTTTTTTCTGTGACATTCTAAATACAGCACTAAACGACAATAAAGACTAGATAACATTGAACACGCATTGTAACAAAAAATGGCTGTAACTATATCCTTTTAATCCTTTCTTGTGATTATTGATGTGTGCAACGGCTATCAACTCGGCAGACATTTGAAACGAAATACGTCTGGCATCTCTGGAGTCTTGGTCAGACGACAGGGGGGATCCTGTTGTGGTAGTAATGAACATAATTTGACCCCTTCATAAATATTCGCCTGTCATATCATATCATCATACCCCTCTATAAGCCTTGTCCATACCTCCCTTTTCTGTTGATGATGAAAAACATAAATAAACAAACATTTTTTTTTGTTAATGATACGAAACAGAAGAAATCAGGGGGGAAAAGCCAATGCCAATGAAGCAGGTACGCTAGAAAAAAAAGAAGCTTTAAGTGTGCATATCTCATAGAGCGCACATCAAAATTAATAAACTTTAATAACCATAGACATAAATATACATCAATCAAGTTCAGCTTTACAACCATTTTGATCATGACTTTTTTTTTTTTCTGATCGTAAAATAAATTGGAGTAAGTGGCTGCCAATTTTTTTTTGTTTGTTGTTTGTTTTTGGGGGGGGGGGGGGGGGGAGGTTCCGTTTGAAAGAAATCAAAGAATGTGAAAAATCATAGACATGTTTTACAATATCTGCTTGGAACAATGAGCAGCAGCGACAGAATTCCAATAATTCTGTCTACCAATCAGAGGACGTTGCTATTCATAGTGCATTAAAAAAAACATCAGTACATCATTGGACCAGATTTCCTTTCTGACCCCTAGTCTTTAGAGACAATATGTATCTTCCATTGCTTTGAGGATGGAGAGGATTTTAAACAGGCAGGAAAAAAAAATGAATTGTTGACTGGGTTGGATAAACTTTCTCGCTTTCATTTTGATCCATTTTATTTATACGTGATGATTAACTTCTTGTGTAAGAGGATGAGCAAGGAGACAAAGGTAAAAGGAAAGCGACGGGACACCATGTTTCACATCAACACCAAGCTCACTGGTTTCTCTGTTATGGGTGCATACTACCGTCAAAGGGCAATAATAACTGTTTTCCTCGGGAAAAAGAGCTATGGCCCTAGAGGGAAATAGCGAAAAGAGGAAAAGCAGCTATTATACTGAAGATCACAACAATTTTCCTAGGAATGCTGCTTTCTCTTGTTTTCTTGAGGATTGTAACTTTTTCCTAGTTTACCTGAGGATTACAATTTTCTCCCTTGGGATAATAACTGTCATCCTTGTTTTGCTGAGGAAGCAGGCGTCATCGCGACTAAAATATCGTTGAAAGGGAAAACAGTTACGATTGTCAGGTAATAACACCGATATTAACTGTTTTTCCTTTGGGAAAATAGGAAAAACACATGTGATCCATAGGGAAAATAACTATTATCCTGCAGTCTCCTCACTTTGAAACTAACTATTATGCTCGGGGAAAACAGTTGTGAGGCTCAGGATAATAACCAGCTTAACCCCATTTTCCTGAAACATGATAGTCATTTTCCTGGAAAATCAGCTATTTTCGGCTAATAAAAGCCATATGCTCCTCTATCTTCTTTCTTTTATTTAAAACCAAACGCAAACCAACCTCAAGACAGTGTTTTGTACTCTTCACGTCTCACTCGTTACGGCTCGAGCCAAAAAGCGTGGCTGCTGTGTTTTCGGACCTTCACGTTCACAAACATTGCTAACGGAATCACCGTCACGACAAGGCACATCGCTCTCACCGCCGGAGGAATGGCCATACAGCCGGAGACCCGGGATAATACGTGCCTCCCAGCCTCTTCGAACGAAGATTCACAACGATCCCCTTGCGGGTACAGAAATTGGTCGCAGATGGAACTATCAGATGTCTCTTAACCAAACTATATCAGATACGGCATTAAAGGACTCCGGTAGTTGCCCTAGATTCATGACAGTTACTCCAAAACACACTGTCCACAACGCCTGGCGGGCTAGACCTTCATGGTTACGTGCAGGGCTCCCTTTCGGCCAAGTACATCAAAATGAACCTTCATTTTGATCTCCTGTCTTCAGTGAAACTTGAGATGGGTCAAATCCTTTGCAAACGATTTTGTGTCTGAAGGTTCGCGCCCTCTCTAAGATGAAACTCGACCTGCTCCTCTTCAAAACAGCTGTCAGATTCATAGGAACCAGCGACAAAGGACTAACTCCTGGGGACTCTAAACGGGTCAAGCCCATGGCAAAATGATTTCCAAGAGTGAGGCTGAACATTGAAGACTGCTTTCCTTAGCAGGCAATCACGATTAGGCCCTATCGTAGGTTTGTGTGACAAAAACTTCAAAACACTCGCCCTTAAAAGTCTCATCCCTTATGTTATGTGTCAGGCCTTACGATTCGCCACCAGATCCTGTTAACTTTCTCGCGGTTGGTACTAAAGAGCAGGGCCGTTCACAAGTTGCAGTTTTCGCGGGAGCAGTTGCGGGAAAACAAGTACAGAAGCGGGAGGTTATGATGCCATTTGAGAGCTCTTGTCTTAACCGATTTCTGAGTCAACAGTTGAATAACGGTTTTATCAGGTACCAGTCGCAAGGACGTTTACAGAATTTGTGAACCACGTAGTCTAACATGTCTTAAAAAAGAAATATATATATATATATATATATATATATATATATATATATATATATATATATATATGCATACATACACATACACAATATATATATATATATATATAAATATAATATATATATATATACACATATATGTGTGTGTGTGTGTGTGTGTGTGTGTGTGTGTGTGTGTGTGTGTGTGTGTGTGTGTGTGTGTGTGAGAGAGACAGAGAGAGAGAGAGAGAGAGAGAGAGAGAGAGAGAGAGAGAGAGAGAGAGAGAGAGTAGAATAAAAAAAAAATGATTTTCAAAATTTATAACAAACGGCAGAATCAACATAACATACCAAATGAGTATACTAAATCAAGAGGGGGGGGGGGGGGGGGGGGGGGGGGGGGGGGGGGGGGAACAAGGGAAGAAAAAGCAAGAAGAAAAAGCAAATCCATTCAAAAATCTACAAAGAAAGAGGGAAAATTTAAAAAAGAAAATCACAAACGTACAACCTTTTACCGTTCAGGAGGCACTCAAGGAATACATACATCCAGTATGCCTGGCCAGATAGGCGAAAGTGGTAGGTAAAACTTTTCACATGTATGGACATATTTTCTTGAATTTCACCAGCTACTTATTACCGTCGATCATTTATTGCTCGTTCTTTTTCTTTTACCCTCCTCGTCTAACTCGTTCCATTAGACATATCATTTTCATAGGTATACCATTTTCTATTAAATTCCATATATTTCATTTCTGAATAATGCATATATTTTTCAACCCTGTATATATATCATTAAGTTCTCCCCCAAAAGTGTTTTACAGTAGGTCTTATTTTGTTTATTCTACGTCTGTATATATAACGTTTAGCCCATGAGATAATGCGTTCAAAAACTTCATCAGTTTTTGTATGTTCATCATTTCCTAATAAAACCAGCTCCATATTAAACTCCATTCTGCTGCAATGTTCACATCTGTCTTTTAATGTTTTTCTAGTTGCCTGAGAGAACCTAAATTATGATTTAGCTTCTTTCCGCTTAAAATCCCCTTCATGATGTGACATAAACATGACGAATGTATTTACAGGCTGGAGGTTATATACTATAAATAGTAACCTCCTCTTACTAGTACATGGAATACTCGGTGTTTTCACTCTCAACTTGACAAGCACTGTGGAACTAATTCACTGCATTTTGATGATGGCTGTTGACCGATCATCTGCAAGTAAAACGAGAAATTGAAGAACATGAGGATTGTACGTATATACTAAAAGTTCTGTGAAAGGCTTTTTTTTTTTTTTTTTTTTTTTTTTTTTTTAATTTTTGTTAGTCATCTTGAAAATCTTTGCGCGCGTGCATCTTGGGGTCCATGCTGACAGAAGTTCTTTCATGTAGTGAATTATTTTCTTTCAATTTGGATAAAATGTGTTTCGGGACAGCCTGGGACGCAACAGCGATGTAAATGACATATATCTGCCTCGCTGAAGGGTGCTAGACACTGATTAAGATTAATGGAAGACTGCTAGCGGAGAAAGGCGATTGAGGATACACGGAGGGGTAATAGTATTGATGACTTTCAAACGGAACATGAACTTGAGGCAAGCGGTGATGACTCTCGGAGGTCTCTCCGGGATGGAAAGCTGTACCGGTGTAGGAGAGCACAGACTGATTTCCACAGTGCGATAGCACGATTAGAGGACACGAGTATTTTTGATGTATGGGGAGAAAATGCGGGCGGTAGGCCTACATCGTTAGAGAAGATTTCTTTTCGACGTCGACCTCCAAAGGCAACATCTAATTTATTTTGTGCCGAGGATTAGGTGGATTTTAAAGCGGAGAGGAGAAGCCGATAGAGAGACTATGTTGTTTGAACTTTTACACACACACACACACACACACACACACACATTTAACTGTTGGAAGGGCTTCCTATACCTGAAACTGCGCCAACGAAGGTTTGAACAGCATCAGGCTTAGGTTTTCTTAAGTCCTCACGGTAAACTGTGTAAGTTTTAAGGCCAGTGACATACTGAAAGTTGACTGTTGGCGATTGCACCGGTCCACTGACCAAGGAGTTTCTCTCTCTCTCTCTCAAGACTCTCTCTCTCTCCCCGCTGCACGAGAACTTTCCGCCCAATAGCCATAAAGGTCTCTGGTTGCACCGAGAGGGCAGGCGAGGGTCAGTGCTTCGCTTGGGGTCAGTGAACGGTCAGTAGGTAGGGAGCGACGGAGAGAAGGAACGAGGAGAGGAAGGTGAGGAGGAGAAGGGGGAGGAGGAAGGGGGGGGGGGAGGGGGAGGAGGAAGAGGAGAAGGAGGAGGAGGAGGAGGGTGGCAAGGGCGGCGAGGGTGGCGTTGGGGGGTCAAGAGGGTGGACGACCTTGTTCAGAACTGGGCACGCAATCGGCGACCCGTTCGCCCACACCACCTAGGTAGACGTGAAGAGTGGAATCTGTCTCTGTCTCTCTCTCTCTCTCTCTCATAACGACTCTTGTAGGAAGCTGCCTCCTCCTCCCCTCCCTTCCGCACCATCCTCTCCACCCACTTCTTATTGTACTGAGAGAGCGAGAGAGAGTGGAGGGGGAGGCGGACAGAGGTGGGGGAGAAGATTGGTCGTCTCGTAAGAGAGAGAGAGAGAGAGAGAGAGAGAGAGAGAGAACGACAGGAGGGGGTTGGTTTGGGTTGGGTTAGGAAAGAAGTAAAGGTCAGAGTTCAGGGCTACGGTAGAGGTCAGGGTAGTAACATCTCCGTTTGAACAGGTGGCCATCATGCTCTCAGCTTTGTCCTTTTTTGTTTGTTTGAAGTTCAAGACATTTTGTCCTTTGATTTGGAATGAATAAAGTAGTTCAATGCTATGTCTCAACCAGGATAACGGGGAAAATGCATAATAATCGGACTCCTCGTCTTCCTATACTGCAGTTGGGGCACAGGAATTAGGAAACGAAAAGTCCAGTAGACAACATAAAAAAAAAAAATGCAAGTCATTCATGGGTGTTGTGTACTTCAACTTTTTATCCCCTTCCCCCCCCCCCCCCCCCAAGAAAAAAAAAGGGGGAGGGGAGAGGGGGGAGGGTCATGTCGATTGTTCTTGCACATACTACAACAAAACACTGGATCTGTCTGATTTAGAGGCGAGATCACCTTCAGGATGAACCCTGTTTAAATGAGTGCCGATCCTAGGACCGGTGAAGCATGAGTTGATTGCAGCGTGTCTAATGTTGGAGACCTACTTTGTATCTATGGACTCGGACCAAAGGGACAGCTGAAGAAAAAAGGAGGTAGTTCCGGCTTCAACCTACAACTGAAGACGGAGCCGAGAGGGAAAGTTTGGGGAATAGGCGGGAGAGAGAGAGAGAGAGAGAGAGAGAGGGTGGAGGGCTGGGACAGGTTGAAGGTAAGAGGAGAGGGGGGTGGGTGGCTGGGTGGGGCAGGAGCTGGATGAGCGCGGATGGGAGGGGGAATTGGTAGGGGAGGAAAGGAAAGGGAAGGAACTGAAGGGGACGGGAAGGGGTGTGGGGGGGGGGGGGGACGTGGACGGGTGAGGGCGGCGACGTAAGTTATTTGCATAGTTTGCATGCTACGCGAGGCCAGCGGGAACTTCCGTGAACCAATCCGTGTTTATGGAGAGCTCTTGTTTCGTTTACCGGTGTTGTGGGCCAAGTGAGACCACCCCTTCCCACCAGTCCTCACCCCCGGACTCAAAATGCCCGGATGGACAGTTCCGCAGTAAAGTTTTGTTCATCGTGGAAGAAGCAGAGGAGGAGGAAGGAGGAGAGAGAAGAGAAGAGAAGAGAAGAGAAGAGAGAGAGAGAGAGAGAGAGAGAGAGAGAGAGAGAGAGAGAGAGAGAGAGAGAGAGAGAGAGAGAACGTCATGGATCGATGGAGAAAGATTCAGATTCAGATTCAGATTCAGAAAACTTTATTATCTCTCGTTACAAGAAATTACATTTGTGACCGCTGCCCTAAAAGTTAAGACATACATATTTATAGTTACAAACGTGACACTGGAAATTGAAATTACTTACAAACAATAAAACATGCGTGTAACACCAAAATGGGAATTTCAATCCTCATATCCTCATAGCGCCACACACTTTACACACACACATTACAATACTCCAAAGACAACTACTTGTCTGAGACAAAACATGACATGAAACAAAACATTAGTCTACAATCTCACACATTATGAACTTAAAAACAATCGACGAATGGAAAACAACCCCACCAAAAACAAAAACAAAAAAACCCACCAAAACAAAACATCGATGGAGGGTATGAAAAACAAATACAGTAATAGGAAAATACACATAATCTTATAGAACAAAGAATTAACATATGAACAACTGAAAAAAAATGATAAACTATTAAAAAAAAAAAAAAACGTTCAGTAACACAGAGCAAAGAATCCAAACGAGCATAAAAAGAAATTTGTATGCGCACGCGCCCTTTCCTTCTTTTCCCCACCCCTCCACTTTACACTCCCCCGCTTCCTCTCTCCACCACTCTGAAAAATCGGCAAGAAATAAATCTAACAACAATTCATGGGGAAAATATCCGTACGTTCCCCTGGTCTTAATCACACAATCCGTGACACCTAAACCCCGGAGTTTACATCATCAAGAAAGCAGTTCTGTTCCACTTGAGATGTTGTTTTCCCCACTGTC
>JADBJO010001094.1:382500-390000 GCA_016801955.1 Conus betulinus
GCTCAGTTTACAAACCCAGGTTAATGACGATATTGACACCATCTGCAAGTGTGCGGAGCTACCAAAGAAGCCATAAACCCAATGAAAAGTCAAACGGCCTCGCTTTCTATTTTTTCTTGCGTGGTGTGTTTGAGGACCACTCTAAGCAGAAGTGCTGGATAGAACACGACCCAGAACCCCATTCCTGGCTTAACGAGTAATGACGATGTTCTTCACGCCATTGACCTCATCGTGAGGGAATTCCACAAAGATCTTATAGCCAAAGAACGAAGAAAAACAATAGATCCTGTACCTCTAGCAAGCTGTAGGCAATGTTATACTGTTCATTTCCCCCCAATAGCGCGCCTATGATACACTGCCGTGGCATGAAGAAGTGTTGCCTGCAGGCGGAAAAGAAAATTGCTGTGCTTACAACATTTGTGCTACCGACACAGACAAAGAAAAATCTGATCTACAGAAAACACACAAACAAAAACAAAAAAGCAAGCAAACAAACAAACAAAAGAAACGAAAGTAATTGACTATTATGACACAACCGTGCATCTACATCAGAAGCTTTAGGTTATCATCCTTTAGAGGTCTCAAGCCGTGGTTGAGTTCACACAGCCTCAGTGCTTAGTTCCAAGAGATGCACGATTTTCACCAACCGTATCATCACTCAGACGACCCATAGAACTGCAGAGATCGAAGAAAGGATTGGATGTGTGGCTCTTGCCGAATCCGTTTCAAACCAACCGAGAAGACACTGGACGGTTTGCGGTGGCCCGATTTGTCTAACGACCTGTATTTTAGAAAAGTATTTAGACTCAGAATCAAAAAACTTACTTTGAGAATATTTCGACACGGTCGAATGTCCTCGTCAGCTCACTGTTGCTGTTGTGGCAGCGAGGCCTGGTGGGACGACTGTTGTGTGGGGGAACGGTTGTCAGGATCTGATTGTAGATGGGGGGAAATTCAAAGCCTTGATCTCTGTTCAGGCTGGGGCGTCTGGTCTTAATTTCGATGGCTTCTTTTAACTTTTCTTTTTGCGAGGAAGGGCTCTGTAGATAAGACTGTCGAAATATTCTCAAAAGTAGGTTTTTGATTCGGAGTCTAAATACTTTTCTACTGTCGAATCCAAATAGCTGCGCTCCCATTGCGGAAGCTGTTTCTTGATCACTGTCTGACACCAGCATTTGGATCTGTCACAAAGGGATGGTACAATATCGGATAACAAAAAGTATCCAGTCTCTTCCACACGGTCTCAGACACTAAAAGCCAAAGACCAGTTTGTCTGAAGAATCCTGTTTTGTGGAGAGTGCCCATCGCACAGACAGTCACCGACAGTTAGTAATCAATCCTCCCGCCACTGTGAAGGCTTGTCGCCGCTTTGACAGAAACGAGCAGGACCGAACAAGACGTTCCCATTTACCATCCCTACCCTCCATGACCGAGAGATACCACCCATGACAGTTAGTTATCAGACGAAAGTTTTCCAGAGCAATATGTAATAACAAACTTTCTGAAGACGCTGCTGTATTCTAGAGCTCAATGGCAGAGGATTCCTCTTCGCCCGGCAGACTTAGAGAAAAGAGCGGTCAATAATACCCAGCGAGGCGCTAGTGGAGAACATCTGGATAAAGTGTTTAGTTCTATGAGGACACTTGCTGCGTGTGTAAGGTGCTGGGTCCTGGCATCTCTGAACATAATCCACAAAGGAAGGAACTACATCTGAGATCCAATTGCCAAAGTTAATCATTATTAGATCTACAGATGTGAAAAAAAAGAGTTGTTACAAAAATCAAAAGATTGAAAGTAAAAGTATGTCACAGGGTTGGATGAGAGAGAGAGAGAGAGAGAGAGAGAGAGAGAGAGAGAGAGAGAGAGAGAGAGAGCAAAGTGTGTGTATGTGTGCGTGTGTGTGTGTGTGTGTGTGTGTGTGTTCTAAGTGGATTTCGGGGGCTTTACCCGGCGGGTGAACGGGGAGCAATGTGCCAGAAATGTCGTTTTTGCCGTCCAGGGGGAGATGGGAGTGTGTGAGTGCGTG
This sequence comes from Conus betulinus, assembly GCA_016801955.1. Taxonomy (NCBI): domain Eukaryota; kingdom Metazoa; phylum Mollusca; class Gastropoda; order Neogastropoda; family Conidae; genus Conus; species Conus betulinus. Next base: position 384,527 of record JADBJO010001094.1, read on the forward strand.
TGTGAATGTGTGTGTGTGTGTGTGTGTGTGTGTGTGTGTGTGTGTGTGTGTGTGTGTGTGTGTGTGTGCGCGTGTGTGTGTGTTCCAGAAACCACATATCTCCCACTACACCCCTCCTTCTCTTCGGTCTTGTGTAAACTACATCATCAACAAGAACAAGAACAAGAACAAGAACAACAAGAATCCACCCATATCGGTAATCTTTTTACCATCTGTGTGTGAGCTGAAAAGTAACATTAGAATATTCTGAGGTAGAAATCACGCGCATAACGTCAAAGCAATGCGATTCATACCAAATGCTGTCAGGATAGCCCGTGCGAGTACTTTCTTTTTCCTTTAATCTAGGTGTCTATGGTCATCACTATCTTCAAGAATAAACTTATTGTTCTTTCGACAAACGCCGAAGAATGCTGCTGTCCTCAAACAAAAGCGAAGGGATGACAGCACCATTCAGGCCAAAGACGGAAGAATATTTCTCTGAACTCTACGTAAGAGTGTAGGAGATCCAAAAGCGTTAACAGCACAGGGTTCATCAAAAGAGGATGACTTTCCAGTACTCCGTGAAGAATCCATGGCTGCATTGAAGTCGTTGAAATGTGGGAAGGCTGCAGCTGTCGGCAACATCCCTGCAGAACTCTTGAAATGTGGCGGAGATGCAGTAACTGATAGCATAATTACCATCTGCAATACACTCGGCCACGCTGGATTATGGTCTTCTCAGTTGCTCATAGTCACCCTTCCCCAGAAAGGAAATCTCCAACACTGCCAGACCTTCCGCACCATAAGCGTGATCAGCCACACCAGGAAATCTAATGCTCAAAATCTTGAATGGACTATGAACGCAAGCAGGTACCATCATTGTTGAAGATTATATCCAATCCCTCCAAGGCTCAAGCACCATCGCTGAGATACGACACACATCTCAAGTAACAGAGGAAGTTCTACCACGCTTCAATGAACTTCAAAAAAGCATTCGACAGGGTATGACAGATGGCAATATGGATCCCAACGATGAAATTGAAGATTGGGCAGAAAGTTGTGTTAACACCATCGACGAATTGTACTCCACAGCGGCTAGTGCAGTGCTACTGGTGGATCGCTCCACACTTCAGCTGGAGTTCATCAAGGGTGCCTTCTATCTCTAACACTTTCAGCATATTCCTGGCACGCATTATGACTGATGCACCTGAAGAGCCTGTCAGCGCAGTCAGCAGTGGAGGAAGACCTATACAATGCAAAGCTATGCAACGCATCGTATTGCAACATAATGCAGCATAACACAACAAACCAGACACAACTGCGATATAAACAATGCAATAAAACAGAATACAACGTTGTACAGAGAAAAATACAACCCGATGCAGTGCGATGAAATTCGATCCATTACAATGTGTTACTTTACAATCTGACGCTGTGCAATACGGTACAATGGAAAACAAACAATCTACCAGCTTACAATGTCTTACAATGCAGAATACGATACAATGCAATGCAATGCAATGCCAGAGAGTGCAATGCAAGACTGTGCATGCAGTGCAACTCACGCAATACAATTAAACATAATACAATGCAATGCAATACAATAAACAGCACAATGGAATAAAATGCACCGCAAAGCAAGACAGTACAACGGAAGACAATGCAATACATTGATGCAGTACAACACAACGTAATACTAAACAACACAATTCAACCAAATACAATACAACGTAATACGATGGACTGCAATACCGCGCAAGGAAGACGATGCAGTGCTATGCAGTTAATGCAAAGCAATATACCACGATATCCCACAACATAGTACGACACCACACCACACACACAAAACAACACACACAAAAGGACATGACACGACACAACACGACACAAACAACCCAACACAAAGGACATGATATGACACAACATGACACAAACAATACAACATAAACGGCACGACACGACACAACGCGATGGGACAGGACAGGACAGGACACGACACGACACCCATGTAGCATGCAACGCTATGCCATACACTTCAACAGAGAATGGTGTGTGTGTGTGTGTGTGTGTGTGTGTGTGTGTGTGTGTGTGTGTGTGTGCGCGCGCGCGCGTACCCGCACGCGTGTGCCTGCGTAACGTGTGCATGTGCGTGCATGCGTGCGTAAGCGTGTGCGTGCATGCGTACTCGCATGCGTATATGCTCATCTGCGTACCTATGTGAGTGCGCGCGTGTGTGTGTGTGCGCGCGTGCTCGCGCGCGTGTGTGTGTCGTAGAGTGTGTGTGGTGTGGTGTGTGTGTGGGTGCGCGCGCGCGCACGTGTGTGTGTGTGTGCATGTGTGTGTGTGTGTGTGTGTGTGTGTGTGTGTGTGTTGTGGTGTGTGCGTGTGTGTGTGTGTGTGTGTGTGTGTGTGTGCGCGCGCGCGCGCGCCCTGGATAGGATAGAACTTCACAAAGCAAGGTGAGGGCCACACAGCCCTTTCCTTATCAGCCGAGGTGGAGGTGTGTGTCGCGGTGTGCGCTAACACACTTTTCAAGTGTTGTTTTGTGACCGAGATATGGCAGACAGCGGCCGGTGCATCCCCCCTGCCCATTTTCTCACCGACAACAGAGTCAAGGACTTTGTCAATGTTTGTCGCATGTCACGTGTGACTCCGTTTACCGCCGCCATGTGTCTGGCTCCCCCCTCCCCCCTCCTCTCCCCCCTCCGCCCCCCCCCTCCCTCCCCGTTTCGTCATTCGTGTCTGTGTATCACGGTCATTCTCACTTTTCGAGAGTAACAAACAACTCTGCATCCCCTGTGCCCGGCAGTAATCTGTTCATGTTTTTTTTATATATATATATATATTTTTTTTACTTCCACCAGTTTTCACCTTTCGTTGGTTTGTTATCTTTTTGTGTTGTTGTTGTTGTTGTTGGTGGTGGTGGTAGATTGTGATCTACCTCACTCACTGTCTCAGTCTCTTTCCCCTCGTTCTCCTTTATAAACGTCATCTGCACCTTTCAACTCTCTTGTCTCAATTTTTTTTTTTTTTTTTTTTGGTTATCAGCGTCAGAATTTCTTTCGGTTTTCCATCTCCTTCCTTCCTCCTTTTGTTAAATCGCCCCCCTTTTCCCTTCGCCTTATCCTCCCTCCTCCCCCCCACCCCCCCCCCCCCCCCCCCCCCCACCCCCTCCGTCTCGGTCAATCTGTGTACATCGTTCCGTTTTTCTCTCTTCCTCCTGTGCCGCGTTGCGGATGCCCAGCGGTCCTGATAGATAACCCCCCTCTTCGGCCTTCTGGACGAGTTGTGCGGTGCCAACTCCTCTTCTCTGGAACTCTTTGACAGCTTGTGTGTATTATTGTGGTCTGTCTTTACTGCCGTCTGCTGTTGTTTTTTCTGCCTTTGAGAACATTTTTTCTGTCTTTGGTAAGGGAACTCTTCGACGCTTTTTTTTTTTTTTTTTTCGGTTGGTCTCAAATGATGACATGTCCACTTTTCTGTCGATGTTGATGTTGTGATCTGGCAACTATGAGGTGATGATTACTGTATAGATACTCCACCTGCAAGATGATCCCTCCGGGCTTGAAAGTCCCCGTCCCAGTTACTGGCCCCGTTTGTCACTGCTCGATACTTCTCTCCTGCTCCACGCTCCACTGCCGCCAACAATGGAAGGACGCTTTTATTCTGGGAGAGGAGGGCTACGAAAGGAAATCTTGCCAATTTCACAGCGGAAGACCACTATCGCGCGCGCACTCACACACACACACACACACACACACACACACACACACACAACACACACACACACACACACACACACACACACATTGACACGTGCGTGCACACACACACACACACACACACACACACACACACACACATGATGTAGGCAAGCAGGAGAACAGGGGTGTGTATGTGTGTCGAGCATGGGGGAATCAAACAGCGGGAGCATCGGTCTGGAATAGTATTAAATTAAACAGGGAGAGCATCGATCTGGAATAGTATCTGGAAACAGGGGGAGTACCGATCGATCTGGAATAGCATTAAACAGGGGGGAGTATCGATGTGAAGTAGTATTAAACAGGGAGAGCATCGATCTGGAATAGCATTAAACAGGGGGAGTATCGATGTGAAGTAGCATTAAACAGGGAGAGCATCGATCTGGAAGAGCATTAAACAGGGGGAGCATCGATGTGAAGTAGTATTAAACAGGGAGAGCATCGATCTGGAATAGCATTAAACAGGGGAGTGGAATCGATTAAACTGGAATAGCATTAAACAGGGGGAGCATCGATCCGGAATAGTATTAGATAGGGGGAGTATCGATGTGAAGTAGCATTAAACAGGGAGAGCATCGATCTGGAAGAGCATTAAACAGGGGGAGTATCGATGTGAAGTAGTATTAAACAGGAGTAGTATCGAACTGGCATAGCATTAAACAGGGGGAGCATCGATGTGAAGTAGCATTAAACAGGGGGAGTATTGATGTGAAGTAGTATTAAACAGGGGGAGTATCGAACTGGAATAGCATTAAAACAGGGCAGCATCGATGTAATGTGGTATTAAAACAGGGAGAGCATCGATCTGGAATAGCATTAAATAGGGGGAGTATCGATCTGGAATAGCATTAAACAGGGGGATAGTATCGATCTGGAATAGCATTAAAACAGGGGAGCATCGATCTGGAATAGCATTAAACAGGGGGAGTATCGATGTGAAGTAGTATTATACAGAGAGAGCATCGATCTGGAATAGTATTAAACAGGGGGAGCATCGATGTGAAGTAGTATTAAACAGGGGGGAGTATCGATCTGGTAGAGTATTAAACAGGGGGAGCATCGATGTGAAAGTAGTATTAAACAGGGGGAGCATCGATCTGGAATAGTATTAAACAGGGGGAGCATCGATGTGAAGTAGTATTAAACAGGGAGTAGTATCGATCTGGTAGAGTATCAAACAGGGGGAGTATCGATCTGGAATAGTATTAAACAGGGGGGAGTATCGATCTGAAGTAGTATTAAACAGGGGGAGTGTCTATCTGGAACAGTATTAAACAGGAGGAGTATCGATCTGGACTAATATTAAATATGGGGAGTATCGATCCGGAATAGTATTAAAACAGGGGGAGTGTTGAGCGGGGGAGTATTGAGCAGGGGATCTATCGATGCGGGGGAGAACCAAGCTGACCTTGACGATTACACTTACTGTCCCTTCTGCAGCAGCCCTTTGCGGTCGGCCGAGCTGTAGCAAACATCATCTCTCTCGCTTCTGCAGTTTCTGTTTCCTTTTATGGCTTTTCAGTATTTGTTGGTGACATTTTGAGTGCTTTTCATCATTCCCTTCTGTTCTTTATTTCATTCTTTCTTCTATTTTTCTTTCAAGATCTGAGAGTAATCGATTTGGCAGAATGATTGGCACTGTTAGCATGGATCAGTAAAGATGTCAGTGAATAAGCTACCGTGTCAGTGATTGCATGGACATAGCGTCTTTATTCTTTCTTATTTAGTTAGTTT